>CM068345.1:40630139-40950139 GCA_034769755.1 Odontamblyopus lacepedii | reverse complement strand
AGAGACAGAGAGAGACACAGAGAGACAGAGAGACACAGAGAGACAGAGAGACACAGAGAGACAGGGAGCGTCAGAGAGACAGAGAGAGGCAGAGAGCGACAGTGAGACAGAGAGAGACAGAGAGACAGAGAGAGACAGGAGCAACAGAGAGACAGAGAGAGAAAGAGAGAGACACAGAGAGAGTATGTGTGTGAGATAGAGACATAGAGAGACAGATAGACAGAGAGAGACAGAGAGACACACAGAGAGACAGAGTGAGTATGTGTATGAGAGAGCGACAGAGAGAGACAGAGAGAGACACAGATAGAATATGTGTATGATACAGAGACAGAGAGAGAGACACAGAGAGACACAGAGAGACAGAGAAATAGAGAGACAGAGAGAGACACAGAGAGAGACAGAGAGACAGAGAGAGACACAGAAAGACACAGAGAGACATAGAGAGACAGAGAGAGACAGAAAGACACAGAGAGACAGAGAGAGACAGAGAGACAGAGAGAGGCAGAGAGACAGTGAGAGACAGAGAGAAACAGAGAGTTATTGAGAGACAGAGAGAGACAGAGAAAGACACAGAGAGAGAGACAGAGAGACAGAGAGACAGAGAGAGACAGAGAGACACAGAGAGACACAGAGATACAGAGAGAGACAGAGAGAGACACAGAGAGACAGAGAGACACAGAGAGACAGAGAGACACAGAGAGAAACAGAGAGACAAAGAGAGACAGAGAGACAGAGACAGTCACAGAGAGAGACAGAGAGACAGAGTGAGACAGAGAGAGACACAGAGAGACAAAGAGAGACAGAGAGACAGAGAGAGATGGAGAGAGACAGAGAGAGACAGATAGACAGAGAGAGACACAGAGGGACCGAGAGAGACAGAGAGACAGAGAGAGACAGAGAGACACACAGAGAGAGACAGAGAGAGACACAGAGAGAGAGACACAGAGAGACAGAGAGAGACAGAGAGACAGAAAGACAGAGAGAGACAGAGAGAGACTGCCCTGCGACAGCTTAGAGGCAGGTGGCCACTCTGCAGACTGTCCCTGAATACCTCCAGAAGATCCTCTCCTACTACGTCCCAGAAGGCCTTATAAAAGTCAGCTGAGAGACCGTCTATCCCAGGAGCTCTGCCTGTTCTCAGGCTCCTGACAGCAGTGGTCAGTTCAGCCATGGTCACAGGAGCCTCCAACTTGTAATTCTGCTCTGCATTGACCTGAGGCAGACCATCTCCAAACCGCCTCCTCATGTCAGAGCTGTGAGGCAACTCAGATGAATACAAGTTTTTGTAAAAACTGGAGGCATGACTTCTGATCTCTGAGGAGTCTGTGATTAGGCTGCCGCTGTCAGAGCGCAGCGAGTGAATTATTTTCCTCTGACCATTCTTTTTCTCTAGGCTGAAGAAGAACTGAGACGGAGCATCCATCTGGGAGAGGTCCATATGGCGGGACCGGACCAAAGCCCCCTGTGCAGAGGTGCCCAGCAGGCTGGCCAAAGCCGACTTTTTTGATTTGAGGGACTTTTTTTGCTAAGAGAGAGAGAGAGCGCCACAGAGGGAGAGTATTCTAAGAGAGAGAGAGAGACAAAGGGAGAGTATGTGTTTGAGAGAGAGACAGAGAGAGACAGAGAGAGAGTATGTGTATGAGAGAGAAAGAGAGAGAGAGAGCGAGTATGTGTATGAGAGAGAGAGACAGAGAGAGAGTAAGAGTATGTGTATGAGAGAGAAAGAGAGAGAGAGAGCGAGTATGTGTATGAGAGAGAGAGAGACAGAGAGAGAGTATATGTATGAGAGAGAGAGAGACAGAGAGAGAGGGAGAGAGACAGAGAGAGTATGTGTGTGAGAGAGAGACAGAGAGAGAGTATGTGTATGAGAGAGACAGAGAGAGTATGTGTATGAGAGAGACAGAGAGAGTATGTGTTTGAGAGAGACAGACAGAGAGAGCTACAGAGAGACACAGAGAGAGAGAGAGTATGTGTATGAGAGAGACAGAGAGAGTATGTGTATGAGAGAGAGACAGAGAGAGAGAGAGACAGAGAGAGTATGTGTATGAGAGAGAGACAGAGAGAGAGTATGTGTTTGAGAGAGACAGAGAGAGTATGTGTATGAGAGAGACAGAGCGAGTATGTGTATGAGAGAGAGACAGAGAGACAGAGAGAGTATGTGTATGAGAGAGAGACAGAGAGAGTATGTGTATGAGAGAGACAGAGTATGTGTATGAGAGAGAGACAGAGAGAGAGAGAGAGACAGAGGGAGTATGTGTATGAGAGAGAGACAGAGAGAGTATGTGTATGAGAGAGACAGAGTATGTGTATGAGATAGAGACAGAGAGAGGGAGAGACAGAGAGAGAGAGTATGTGTATGAGAGAGAGACAGAGAGAGAGTATGTGTATGAGAGAGACAGAGAGAGTATGTGTATGAGAGAGACAGAGTATGTGTATGAGAGAGAGACAGAGAGAGAGACAGAGACACACTGAGAGAGAGAGTATCTGTATGAGAGAGAGAGAGAGCGAGAGAGAGTATGTGTATGAGAGAGAGACACAGAGAGAGAGACAAAGAGAGAGTATGTGTATGAGAGAGGGACACAGAGAGACAGAGAGACAGAGAGAGAGAGTATCTGTATGAGAGAGAGAGAGAGAGAGAGCATGTGTATGAGAGAGAGACAGAGAGAGACACACACACACAGAGAGTATGTGTATGAGAGAGAGAGAGAGACAGAGAGAGAGAGACACAGAGAGACAGAGAGAGAGAATGTGCATGAGAGAGACAGAGAGAGAGAGAGAGAGAGTACGAGTAATGTTACTTCAACATAATACTACTCCAATGTGTGTGTGTGTGTGTTTGTCTGTCTGTCTCTGTGTGTGTGTCTGTGTGTGTGTCTGTCTGTCTCTGTGTGTGTGTCTGTCTGTGTGTGTCTGTGTGTGTGTGTGTCTGTCTGTCTCTGTGTGTGTGTCTGTCTGTCTGTGTGTATGTGTCTGTGTGTGTCTGTGTGTGTGTGTGTGTGTGTGTGTGTGCGTGTCTGTGTGCGTGTGCGTGTGTCTGTGTGTCTCTCTCTGTGTGTGTCTATGTGTGTGTGTGTGTTTGTCTGTGTGTGTGTGTGTGTCTGTCTGTCTGTGTGTGTGTGCGTGTCTGTGTGTGTGTGTGTCTGTGTGTGTGTGTGTCTGTCTGTGTGTGTGTGTGTGTCTGTGTGTCTGTCGGTGTGTGTGTGTGTGTGTGTCTTTGTGTGTGTGTGTGTGTGTGTGTGTGTGTGTGCGTGTCTTTGTGTGTGTGTGTGTGTGTGTGTCTTTGTGTGTGTGTGTGTGTGTGTGCGTGTCTGTGTGTGTGTGTGCCTGTGTGTGTGTCTGTCTGTGTGTGTGTGTGTGTCTGTCGGTGTGTGTGTGTGTGTGTGTGTGTCTGTGTGTGTGTGTCTTTGTGTGTGTGTGTGTGTGTGTCTGTGTGTGTGTGTGTGTGTCTTTGTGTGTGTGTGTGTGTGTGTGTGCGAGCATCAGTCCTGCGTCCTGTTGTTGTCACACCTCTTCTGTCTTCAGCACCAACATTAGACTCTGTGGTTATTGTATGTATATAAAATATACACCTGCACCCGCCGTTTAAAGGGGACCCGGCCCTTAATTAACCCGGCTCTTGTTTGGTATTTTACAGTAGTTTATTTCAGTGACATGTGAATCAAAGTCAATGTCACTACATCTTCACAAAGGACTGCAGAAGTTTTTGTTCTGGAGCTCGGGCAAAAACAACATGGCCTTAAAGAGACAAAAGAATCTCACCTTGGACCTGCTGGTAATGGTGATGGTGAGGGTTCACTTCCCTTCAGCTCCAAATGAATCATAAAACGATTAATAGTTTACCGTAATTACAGATGACCTCACTCTGCAGATAAAGAAATAAGTGGCCCTCTGTTCCCTCTCTCCTCTCCCCCTCGAGCAGGTGACGGGTGCTGTGGTCTCCTGTCTCCACTGGACTTTGGTTTATGGGTGTTGGTTGGACACGCTTTGGACCCAGTATGTTCTGACCTTTAGACTTCAGAACAAAGCAGTAAAAGCATGGGTTTGAGTCAATAGCAGCATCTCACTCCAGAGCTGCTCCAGTCTGTTTAATACAAAGAGCAACATTACTGACCTGTTGCACCTGTGTGTGCTCTATAGCTCTAATCTCTGACCCCGTGGATCATTCTGTTATCATTTGGACATTTTAAATCACAATATTCAGCTAAAATCAGCATTTATTTTACATTTAGACCAAAATGACGATGCAGCGCTGCCCAATCCTACATGTATCATTCAGAAACTGAAGGAAGGAGAAGGAAGTGCATACGTCACAGTGGACATGTACCGGTGTAGGTGAAAACAGGGGTAGATCTGCAAAACGATTACTCAAACATGGATGAATCACTTCAAATACAACTCTGAGAGAGTAAATGCTGAGGGGAAACAGCTATAACATGGTTAAAAGAATGGAAACCCAAAACATGCACAACAGGTCAAATCTTCCAGCAAAGGTAGTCGTGACCAAGACCAGCCCAAAATCTGGAGATGGATCCCTGAGCACGGGTCCTGAGGTGACAGTGAAGGGTGGGGCAAAGGCAGAGCACCCATGTCCCGAGGATGATAATAAAATGGAACTTAATCTTAGCCAGAACTGTTCTATTCAGAACCTAATGGAGCATAACCTTCCACTGCTCACAGAAGAACACAGAGGAACACAGAGGAACACAAGAACACAGAGGAACACAGAGGAACACAGAGGAACACAAGAACACAGAGGAACACAGAGGAACACAGAGGAAGACAGAGGAACACAAGAACACAGAAGAACACAGAGGAACACAGAGGAACACTAGAACACAGAGGAACACAGAGGAACACAAGAACACAGAAGAACACAGAGGAACACAGAGGAACACAGAAGAACACAAGAACACAGAGGAACACAGAAGAACACAGAGGAACACAGAAGAACATAGAGGAACACAGAAGAACACAGAAGAACACAGAGGAACACAAGAACACAGAGGAACACAGAGGAACACAGAAGAACACAGAGGAACACAGAGGAACACAAGAACACAGAGGAACACAGAAGAACACAGAGGAACACAAGAACACAGAGGAACACAGAGGAACACAAGAACACAGAGGAACACAGGAGAACACAGAAGAACACACAGGAACACAGAAGAACATAGAGGAACACAGAAGAACACAGAGGAACACAGAAGAACACAGAAGAACACAGAGGAACACAGAGGAACACAGAAGAACACAGAGGAACACAGAAGAACATAGAGGAACACAGAAGAACACAGAGGAACACAGAGGAACACAGAAGAACACAGGATAACAATGAGCTATAGAGCTGTAGGCCAACACCGAGCTAACTCCGAGCTAACTCCGAGCTAACTCTGAGCTAACTCCGAGCTAACTCCGAGCTAACTCCGAGCTAACTCCAAGGTAACACTGAGCCAACACAGAGCTAATGCAGCATTTTAGTGAATGTCGGTCGTGGATAAATCTGGGTCCGTTCTCCTGACATCTGTTGTAAATGTGTTTCAGTGCAACAGTGGGGAAAATATGGATGCCCAAAAAAGTTTAATGTTCAACCAACTCAGTCTACACCGATCTAGCCTGAGTTTGTGTTTCGGAACCTTGATTTGATTGGCTGTTTAATTGCACTTTCTCAAGGTGGAGG
Organism: Odontamblyopus lacepedii; assembly: GCA_034769755.1. Lineage (NCBI taxonomy): Eukaryota > Metazoa > Chordata > Actinopteri > Gobiiformes > Gobiidae > Odontamblyopus > Odontamblyopus lacepedii. The sequence goes on along the minus strand of CM068345.1, from coordinate 40,944,459 downwards.
TCGGTTGTCCACAAGTCACGAGCACAATAGAATGAACACAGAGGAACACAAGAACACAGAGGAACACAGAGGAACACAGAGGAACACAAGAACACAGAGGAACACAGAGGAACACAGAGGAAGACAGAGGAACACAAGAACACAGAAGAACACAGAGGAACACAGAGGAACACTAGAACACAGAGGAACACAGAGGAACACAAGAACACAGAAGAACACAGAGGAACACAGAGGAACACAGAAGAACACAAGAACACAGAGGAACACAGAAGAACACAGAGGAACACAGAAGAACATAGAGGAACACAGAAGAACACAGAAGAACACAGAGGAACACAAGAACACAGAGGAACACAGAGGAACACAGAAGAACACAGAGGAACACAGAGGAACACAAGAACACAGAGGAACACAGAAGAACACAGAGGAACACAAGAACACAGAGGAACACAGAGGAACACAAGAACACAGAGGAACACAGGAGAACACAGAAGAACACACAGGAACACAGAAGAACATAGAGGAACACAGAAGAACACAGAGGAACACAGAAGAACACAGAAGAACACAGAGGAACACAGAGGAACACAGAAGAACACAGAGGAACACAGAAGAACATAGAGGAACACAGAAGAACACAGAGGAACACAGAGGAACACAGAAGAACACAGGATAACAATGAGCTATAGAGCTGTAGGCCAACACCGAGCTAACTCCGAGCTAACTCCGAGCTAACTCTGAGCTAACTCCGAGCTAACTCCGAGCTAACTCCGAGCTAACTCCAAGGTAACACTGAGCCAACACAGAGCTAATGCAGCATTTTAGTGAATGTCGGTCGTGGATAAATCTGGGTCCGTTCTCCTGACATCTGTTGTAAATGTGTTTCAGTGCAACAGTGGGGAAAATATGGATGCCCAAAAAAGTTTAATGTTCAACCAACTCAGTCTACACCGATCTAGCCTGAGTTTGTGTTTCGGAACCTTGATTTGATTGGCTGTTTAATTGCACTTTCTCAAGGTGGAGGTCGGTTGTCCACAAGTCACGAGCACAATAGAATGTGCCATAACACAGCGAACACAGAGGTGCTCATGTAAATGATCAGCTGAGAATTCCCCACTGCCCAGTCACTCCCTCCTCATTCTAAGCTGGGGCACCCTAACATTATCCACTGATTTTTACTCCGCCTACCACGCCTCCCCACCCCCCATTCCCCCACCACCCTGCCACCCCACCAACACCCACAGGCTCTGACCATGTTCCTGGTCATAAAGGACAGGTGGGGCGTGACCTTTGGACAGTGCATCACCTCATCACACGCCTCCAATACTCCGACACGCAACAGAACATACACGTGAATATGTGCCCTGTGCATGTACCGTAGACTAGTATATATATGTACTACACAAGTGTGTACTATATACACGGTCTGTATTTGCAGAGCAGTGAGGTGGACATGAGCAAATATCAGGGACCCTCGCCAAGGCTCCAGAACAGGATGCAATTACTGTTACTGTACCTGCACACAGGAGGTTATGGGCTTATGTAGCGAGTTTTGACTTGTTGGCAATAAATAAATGCATGATAAAAAGAACATGTGGTTTTAATAAAAAATACTGTTTGAAGTATGCTGTTGTATCCTTGTGCAAGACACATCCCTCTAATTGCCCACTCCAGCTACTGTGAAGTGGTAAAAAAATAAAATAAAATAAATGTGCAAGTGGTTCAGTGCTCCAGCACAAATAAATATGTAATAAATCCAATATTTTTATCATACTTGTCTATTATTTCTTTATTTCTGAACCGGATCAATGTATTAAATATGTGCCATTTAAACCAAATATTAAAAACATGTTCTTAAACCAGCCTATTCTGCAAAATTTACTTTTTAGAGCCATTTTAACAATGTTATAGTTGTTTCTCATCATCACTGACCCTCTGAAGTTTGATCACTTATTCACTTATTTTCAGGACACCATATTACCAATCAACTCCCATTTTAATTTCCACTAGTACACACCCTCTGTGATGATGTGTGCAGCAATGTCAGCTTTTGTGTTTCTTCTATTAAGTTGTTTTAGATGAATATTGTGATTTAAAATGTCCAATTGTTAGAGTAATGATCCTTGGATGTCATAGATTATAACTAGAGAGCACACTCAAGCGCTATATGTGTTCTTTAAGCAATAACCACTCTGAGAAGTACTAAATAAATCAGTTTATTTTCCATTTTAAAGAGTGCTGATACAGACACATAAATCCTTCACTCACAAAACACAAACATTACATTTGGTGTTGCCTTCATTCATAAAATTGCACTATAATAATAAAATCCAGCGGCCTTGCAGATCACCGTTTTTACTGGGCTTGTGTGATTCCAGCAGCTCTTGTAAAAATGAATGGGTCATATAGTTTAAAGTGTATAGGCCCATGAACACAGCATGGTGCATTTAAGGCCTGTGTGGACGTCCTTATCTCTACATAAATAATGAGCCCATAAACGTGAATGATCGACTGGTGGAATAAGGCAGTGTCGTAAAGAGGGGCTGTGCTGCTCTCCGCTCTGATACTCACAAACACCAGGAACAGAGCTGAGAGGAGATGTTACGCAAAAGCAAAAAACTTCACCACCAGGTTTGCTTCATGCATGTTGCATCCACTGCAATTGTTGAAATGTTGTTCATGGCAACACAGATGTTTGTGCACTGCCTGCTTTCACCTGTATTAGACTGGAGGAAATACTACTTTGCTTTTGCCTGAGATCTAGACTGGGCTTCTTCAGTACTTTGCAAAGACGTCAGTCCAGTCACCAGTGAATGTCACCGAGTTCAGATGGGTGTGATTGACAGGTGGATTAGAAAATCAGGGACACATGTGGTCAGGCTATAACAAAACTAATCTGTCTCCTTACAAGAAAAAAAAAGAAAGGACAAAAATCTCACAGAGGACTGAAAAACGTGGAGGATTTCTGTAGAACCAATGAAGCACTGAACTCTGTTCATCTGAGGAGAGAAATGTACTTTTGTCTGTAAATGATGGTGACAATGAGCTCCTTTGTTTCACATGTGTCACTGGAATAAACAATCTGATTGGATGGCCGTGTTTTCTAGATTTGCCAGGCAAATGTGTCTGTAAAAAGACAGAGTAAGACTCAAGTATAATCTGTCTCTATATTCTAGTAGATATAGATAGATCATACAGTCATCAGTCTGGCTTCTGCAGGGGAGCCATTTTGATGCTGGATCTGTCCCATCTCAAAACTCCACCCCCGTTAGTGAGGAAATCAAAGTGTGCCAAAAACAGACATAATCAATATACTATGATTTGAGTGTTAAGTGTTTATCTTTAAACACCTTTAAGAATGAACTGTTCAGTTATTCAGATTTTTAGGGGTTTCGCTCAGCGGTGACAGTGCATTTATAGTGACCATAGTTCCGGAGGTATTTCCAGAAGACGAAATTCCCATAGATTTTTCCCAGTGACTTTCCTGAATAAAAAAATCACAAATAAAATAAAAGTTGAATTGAAAGCTCAGAGCTAATCAGCTCTGTCAACTAATATTCACAGTTTTCCAAAAGTCTATGTGAAAAAAAATTAATGTATTTCCAGATCCAGAGTGGATGTTGAAATGAGCAGGACTTTCAGCTAAAAATGCATCTACAGATTACACATTACTAATGTGAGCAGCTTCTCATGGGCCAAATCAAACCTTCTGGACAGATTTGGAGGACCAGAAGACACACTCTGACAAAACTTTACAACAACAAGCCATGTCCTGTCTCCGTGATTTCAGAGGGTGTGAAATCTACATAAATGACTATATAAATATTTTTACAGAATCACCAGTCGAAGCACCAAACTTTGACTTATCTCAGGCAAAAGAAGTGATATATTTTGTTCTGAATGTTAGGAGAATTTTCGAGGAGATGCTACAAATGAGTGGTTGTGGTTGGATCATCTAAAATTTGGAAAGAGGTTGTTCATGCTCTATGGTCTGGTTCCAGACCCTTCTGGATTCAAATAGAAGAAGGGACTAACTGCTCGGGCAAAAACATCAACACAGGTCATAAAACATGAAACACCAAAACTAGTGTCCAGAAGCTCTTCAAAAATATAAAATCTTACATAACACATCTCCTACAGGCATCTGCAGTTTTCCACAAGATTGTTGTTGCATTTTATGTGCCAGAAGAAAAGGCCTGGTTTGTTTGTCTGGGTTTAGATCCTTCACAGTCTACATGAGGCCTTCTTAGATGATGTTGGGTCCATGAGGCTTCTGTAGACCAGTGTTTTAATGTTTAAAGAGGAGGAGGTCAGATGAGGGATGAAGGAGGAGGACAGGAGGCCAGAGGACATTAGTCCCAATGGGAGCTGGAGGTCTTCTACATCACTGGGTTTTTTGGTCCGTATTTAAGTTAATTGCAGTTCTTTAGAGTCCAGACTAGGCCAGATCAGTCCAGACCCTGTATATACATAGCTAACCTACTATCCCCTGTGTCCCATACAGGAATTGAACACTTTCAATTTATCTCTCTGTAACTGTGGTTGTCTGGCTCATCATTTTGGTCTTAAAATGTTCATAATAAACCGCTCTACATGATCCTGAACTTTTTATTACACTGTTTTGTCCATAAATCACGATTTGAACATTTATAACAGACCAATCAGGTGCCTTCTTTCCTCAAGAAGCGCAGGTGGGAAGGGGCTTCAACAGTGTAGCTAAGTGGCTTCAACAGCATGACTCTGGATTGGCTCACTCGTTGCTATGATATTTGTGGTTGAAATTCCAAATATGGAATTGGGCTCCAAATCCGCCCTTATAACTGCTAGCCTCGATGAGCTTCTTTTCGCTGGTACCAAACACAGTCGGTGATGTCACACTCTCTTAGTTCATTTCTTTATAGTCTATGAACCAGACCAAGACCAGAGCAGTCCAGTTCATCAGAATTGACACCAGTTCTGTAGAGTCCAGTGCAGTTCCTCTGGTTCATGCCTGGGACAGACACCAGGAGCTGTGGGGGGTCATGGGCGCTGAGGTGAAGGGGAAGTCCTCAAATTTAATGTCCACGTGTCCAGAAGGGGTGCTGTCCAACTGGGAGGACGTCTGTGGAGGAAAAAGGAGGCACGTTTAGGTAAGGAGTGTTTTTCTATTAGACATATGTTCTAAAATTGATGTTCTAAAAATTATCTAAAATTTAAAAAGCTGCATTGTTGTTGCATTGTCAAAATTGCATTGCCATTTGTCTAACAAGAAGAGCCTTAATAAAGGAACTATACCAAGTCAGTATCATGAGTTAGAAGAGAAATAAACCCAGACTAAACTGAAATGAACCAGTTCTGAGCTTGGACTAAACTTGGTCTTGTGTGAGTACTTCAGATTGTAATAATACAGCACTGTTACATTGCGCTGACTCTATCCAAGATCCTTTGTTATTTTGCCTCATATCTGGGACCACCTGGAGACTGCTGCAGGGTACAGTTATATGATCAGACTTATACATGTGGTGTGGTCAGATCTTTACCTGTTGAGTGCTGTGGGCGTTGTACACTGAGGAGCCCATCCCGGGGTCACGCTTGATGGGGGAGGCATGTTCGGATGTGGGCAGAGACCTGGGCGAGCTGGAGTCCGATGGAGTGGTGGTGGTACCTGACTTGTTCTTGGGCATCTTGGGTTTGCGTTTGCGAGTTTGGATGTTCTCTTTCTTCATGGCCAAAGGACGAGGAACCTGAGAAGAACCCAGAGTCAGTACAGAGATATAACAACCGCTGTCTCCACTCCTCCATCACTGTGTAACTGAATAACTGAATCCTAATGAACGTCAGAAAATGTGAACACATCACTCCCATTGCCCAATCACTGAATTGGCTCCCTGTCTCATTCCAGATTGAATACAAAATCCTTTTGCTGACCCATAAATGCATCACTGGTCTGATCTCATCACTCTTCAATTTTCCAACCGCACCCTCAGACATTCAGGTAGGAAGAAGCACTTCAGGTCCCCTCCACTAGGCTCTGTACCATGGGGGACCGAGACTAATCTAAAGACTTCTCTATTTAGAAAAGCTTACTGTTGAGGATTTTAGTATTTAGCAACTAGTTCTTGTTTTATTGTAGCACTCTGAGATTCTATGTTATGAAAAGAAGACTATAGATAAAATGTATTATTATTATTTATTATTATTAACTGAGTCGTTAACACTTCTGCATGTTCTGTCATCAAATCCGGGTCTGGAGTGAATGAAGAATGGTCTGTTCATAAGGCTTTGTAAATCGTCTTTGGGGACATGTGTCTGTAAAAAGCGTGATAGCTGTTGTTTATATATATATATATATATATATATATATATATATATATAAATATATATATATATATATATATATATATATATATATATATATATATATATAAATATATAAAAGGAACATGAGAGTTTCTCATGTTCCTTTTTCCTGACATTGCCATCGCTCGGTATTGCAATGTCCACCACCACGGCTTTGTTCTCTCGCTTATCCAGAACCACGATGTCTGGTTGGTTCATCACCATTCTGTCAGTCTGTATTTGGAAGTCCCACAGGATCTTGGCTCATTCTCCACAACTTTTGGAGGTGTTTCCCACCTTGATCCTGGGGTTTCCAGCCCGTACTCTACACAGATGTTTCTGTACACTATGCCCACTATTTGGTTATGTCGCTCCATGTACGCTTTCCCTGCCAGCATCTTACACCCTGCAGTTATGTGCTGGAATGTCTCAGGCATTTCTTTGCACAACCTACACCTTGGGTCTTGTCTGGTGTGGTAGATCTGGGCCTCTATTGCTCGGGTGCTCAAGGCCTGCTCCTGTGCAGCCAGGATAAGCCTCTGTGTGTCCTTCAGACCAGCCCTCTCCAGCCATTGGTAGGATTTCTTGATATCAGCCACTTCAGTTATGTTTCGGTGGTTCGTCCCATGTAGGGGTTTGTCCTGCCATGATGGTCCCTCCAGCACGTCTTCCTCTGTGCCCCACTGTCTGAGACATTCTCTGAGCGTCATCAGTCTGGGCCTTGTCACTGATGTACTTGTGGAGCTTGGATGTTTCATCCTAGACAGTGGTTCCCACACTCACTAGTCCTCGGCCTCCTTCCTTCCGGCTCGTGTACAGTCTCAGGGTGCTGGACTTGGGATGGAACCCTCCATGCAGGTCAGGAGCTTTTGTGTCTTAACATCCGTGGTCTGTATCTCCTCCTTTGGCCAGCTCATGATTCCTGCTGGGTATCTGATCACTGGCAGGGCATAGCTGTTTATTGCCTGTGCCTTGTTGTTTCCATTGAGCTTCTTAGGACCTGCTGTACTCTTTGCAGGTATTTGGCTGTTGCCGCTTTCCTTGTTGCCTCGTCAAGGAGCCATTTACCTGTGGGATATCAAGGTACTTGTAACTGTTCTCAATGTCTGTTATTGTTCCCTCTGGGAGTGAGACCCCCTCTGTGTGGACTGCCTTCCCCCTCTTTGTCACCATCCTACTACATTTCTCGAGCCCGAATGACATTCCAATGTCTGTGCTGTAGATCCTGGTGGTGTGGATCAGTGAGTCGATGTCTCGCTCGCTTTTAGCGCACAGCTTGATGTCATCCATGTAGAGGAGCTGACTGATGGTGGCCCCGTTTATGAGTCGTATCCATAGCCAGTGTGGTCGATTATTTGGCTGAGGGGGTTCAGACCTGTGCAGAACAGCAGTGGGGACAGTGCGTCTCCTTGGTATGTGCCACATTTGATGGATGGGCACTTGTGCAAGTGTCTTGCCATTGGCTTCAAGGGTGGTTTTCCACAACTGCATCGAGTTTGCAATGAACGCCCTTAGAGTCCTGTTGATATTGTACAGCTCCAGGCACTCAGTGATTCATGTGTGTGGCATTGAGTCAGAGGCTTTCTTGTAATCAATCCAGGCAGTGCACAGGTTGGTCTGACGGGTTCTGCAGTCACGAGCGACTGTTCGGTCAACCAGGAGTTGGTGTTTGGCTCCCCTGGTGTTTTTGCCCCTTCTGTGCTGCGCTCATGTATTGATCCATGTACCCGCTTATCTTAGCCGCGATGATGCCTGACATGAGCTTCCATGTTGTGGAGAGACAGGTTATTGGCTGAAAGTTGGATGGGACTGTACCCTTTGAGGGATCAGGACTGTACGCCCTTGGGTTAGCCATTCAGGATGAGTCCCATCCCTGGTTCATTTGTGCTGCTCCTGGATGTGTCTCAGGCATGAAAAAAAGGTTGGACAGCACCAGGCCCTGACATGATTTTAGGATTATTCAGAAACAAAGCAGCCTCATCAAATCAAAATTTATCAACGAGAACATCCATTTGACAGACACAGGCCGATAAAAGTACCTCACATTTAGTTTTGCTTTATTTGGAGAATTCACCATCACAGGTATAATATTTCAGTTCTTACGGTTGTATTAGGAAGTGTACAATCAAAGTTATTGTTTAACTACATGATAAGGACTTCCCTATTGCTACTCTCTGAACTTCTGCTATCCCTCTGGCATACAGACACATGTTATAGACTCATAGATGTGTGTTATAGTCTCATACAGATGTGTTATATTCTCATATAGATGTGTGTTATAGTCTCATACAGATGTGTGTTATAGTCTCATACAGATGTGTTATAGTCTCATACAGATGTGTGTTATAGTCTTATACAGATGTGTGTTATAGTCTCATACAGATGTTTGTTATAGTCTCATACAGATGTGTGTTATAGTCTCATACAGATGTTTGTTATAGTCTCATACAGATGTGTGTTATAGTCTCATACAGATGTGTATTATAGTCTCATACAGATGTGTGTTATAGTCTCATATACATGTGTGTTATTGTCTCATACAGATGTGTGTTATAGTTTCATACAGATGTGTGTTATAGTCTCATACAGATGTGTGTTATAGTCTCATACAGATGTGTGTTATAGTCTCATACAAATGTGTGTTATAGTCTCATACAAATGTGTGTTATAGTCTCATACAGATGTGTGTTATAGTCTCATACAGATGTGTGTTATAGTCTCATACAGATGTGTGTTATAGTCTCATATACATGTGTGTTATTGTCTCATACAGATGTGTGTTATAGTCTCATACAGATGTGTATTATAGTCTCATACAGATGTGTGTTATAGTCTCATATACATGTGTGTTATTGTCTCATACAGATGTGTGTTATAGTCTCATACAGATGTGTGTTATAGTCTCATACAGATGTGTGTTATAGTCTCATATACATGTGTGTTATTGTCTCATACAGATGTGTGTTATAGTTTCATACAGATGTGTGTTATAGTCTCATACAGATGTGTGTTATAGTCTCATACAAATGTGTGTTATAGTCTCATATACATGTGTGTTATAGTCTCATACAGATGTGTGTTATAGTCTCATACAGATGTGTGTTATAGTCTCATACAGATGTGTGTTATAGTCTCATATACATGTGTGTTATTGTCTCATACAGATGTGTGTTATAGTCTCATACAGATGTGTGTTATAGTCTCATACAGATGTGTGTTATAGTATCATACAGATGTGTTATAGTCTCATACAGATGTGTGTTATAGTCTCATACAGATGTTTGTTATAGTCTCATACAGATGTGTGTTATAGTCTCATACAGATGTTTGTTATAGTCTCATACAGATGTGTGTTATAGTCTCATACAGATGTGTATTATAGTCTCATACAGATGTGTGTTATAGTCTCATATAGATGTGTGTTATAGTCTCATACAGATGTGTGTTATAGTCTCATACAGATGTGTGTTATAGTCTCATATACGTGTGTTATTGTCTCATACAGATGTGTGTTATAGTCTCATACAGATGTGTGTTATAGTCTCATACAGATGTGTGTTATAGTCTCATACAAATGTGTGTTATAGTCTCATACAGATGTGTGTTATAGTCTCATACAGATGTGTGTTATAGTCTCATACAGATGTGTGTTATAGTCTCATACAGATGTGTGTTATAGTCTCATACAGATGTGTGTTATAGTCTCATACAGATGTGTGTTATAGTCTCATACAGATGTGTGTTATAGTCTCATATACATGTGTGTTATTGCCTCATACAGATGTGTGTTATAGTCTCATACAGATGTGTGTTATAGTCTCATACAGATGTGTGTTATAGTCTCATACAGATGTGTGTTATAGTCTCATACAGATGTGTGTTATAGTCTCATACAGATGTGTTATAGTCTCATACAGATGTGTGTTATAGTCTCATACAAATGTGTGTTATAGTCTCATACAGATGTGTTATAGTCTCATACAGATGTGTGTTATAGTCTCATACAGATGTGTGTTATAGTCTCATATACATGTGTGTTATTGTCTCATACAGATGTGTGTTATAGTCTCATACAGATGTGTGTTATAGTCTCATACAGATGTGTGTTATAGTCTCATACAGATGTGTGTTATAGTCTCATACAGATGTGTGTTTTTAGCGTGTTACTGACCCCATGCAGTTTCATGTAGAGCCCACAGGCGTTGCACACAGGTTCCCCGTCGGCGTTGCGTCTCCAGAGTGTGGTGGTGCTCGTGTGACAGTTTGTGCAACAAAGACCAGCACGACGAGAGCCAGACTGCTGTGAGGAGGATGAGAGCGAGGGAGGGAGCAGAGGAAATGGGGAGACACGGATGGAGGGATAAGAAAAGGAGTTCATATTATTTTACAGTATTTTGTCTTTTCAAAATGAAAAAAGATATATATTTGAGTGGGATAACATGAATGATCATAAAACAAAGAGGTCTTTTTTTTTTACCATGGAGGGAGAGAGAAAAAGAGAGAGCAGAAAAGAGGGGAGGCAGAGATGTCTTACATTTGAGTTATAGTGATTTATATTAGAAATTTTAAAAATATGATGTTCAAGAGAAACTTGCCCATATTTCACTTCAATAGAATCATTATAAGAAGTTTTATGGGTTTACACAAGGTAAAGAGGGGATCAAATGGGTTAAAATGAAACAAAAACTAATGAATTTTCTGACATTCAAATATACTTTTTTTTCTTTTAATTGTAACACACATCAATATTACAGAGAGAGAGGAAGAGAGAGAGAGAGAGAGCTGGAGAGCCCCTTCTATATGTGGCTCACTCAAGGGCAAGGCCAAAGCACGACAAATAAAAACAGAACAGAAAGAGAGAGAGGGGTAGGGAAAGGAAGGAGGAAGAGGGAGGAAGGGAAAGAGAAGGAACTGGGTAAAGAGAAAAGAGCAAGAGGAAAAGTGTTGCACAATCCCCCCTCCACGCACTGAGCTCTACTGGGACAGATCCTGGGAACAAAGCAGTCGTGAATACACCACACCCACTGTATTTACTTTCAGGTTGGAGCCCACAACCACCTTGAGTTCACTTTAAAGGTCCCATATTACACTATTTTCTGATCTACTGCATGTCCTCATTTAGTTTCCTCACCACAAACAGACCTGGAGTTGTGTTTTCATTCACACACGTTTAATGCACAAACCCTGCATATTTAGGCTGAGCTCTTCTCTCAAACTGTCCCATGATCATAACGAAAGTGCTCCACTGTGTTTCCAAACTCTATACACTCGAACATGTGTGAATGAAACAAAACACAGCTCCAGGTATGTTGTGAAGATGTAACCACATTCAGGGTTAAAAGCTCACAAGAGACAAGTTTGTGTAATATGGAACCTTTTGAGTAATGTTTTGTCTTTTGTCTAATGTACGATCATTTGTGTAATGTAGGACCTTTTTTGTAATATATGAACTTTTGTATAATATAGGACCTTTTGTGTAATGTAGGACCTTTTGTGTAATATAGGACCTTTTGTGTAATGTAAGACCTTTTGTGTAATATAGGACCTTTTGTGTAATGTAGGACCTTTTGTGTAATATAGGACCTTTTGTCTAATGTAGGATCTTTTGTGTAATATAGGACCTTTTGTGTAATGTAAGACCTTTTGTGTAATATAGGACCTTTTGTGTAATATAGGACCTTTTGTGTAATGTAAGACCTTTTGTGTAATATAGGACCTTTTGTGTAATGTAGGACCTTTTGTGTAATGTAGGACCTTTTGTCTAATGTAGGATCTTTTGTGTAATATAGGACCTCTTGTGTAATGTAGGACCTTTTGTGTAATATAGGACCTTTTGTGTAATGTAAGACCTTTTGTGTAATATGGGACCTTTTGTGTAACAAAAATAGACCAATATACTGATTCTGATACCACAATAATCCATAATCAATAATCCCATACAAACGCCTCTACTTTCATGAGTAGAATGACCACGTGCATTGTCCCTTCAAATAAAGACTAAACTAAATCAAATGTCTTCAGTGGAGATGTTGTGGTTGGAGAAATACAGTGGGAGAATCAAGCTTGACACTGACAGAAATGATCAGGGAAAATAAAAAAAAAGCAGATTTGCTGTTTGTAGCTTTGGTATACTAGCAGAGTGATAGAGAATGGTGGCCCCTGCTCCAGAGGGTCACATTCTGAGCGCCGATAGCAGAACCATGTGTAACACTTTCCAAACTGCTCTTGATAAGAGTCTATTTAAACTGTGGAGAGATAAGGGCATTCCCAGGTCATGTGCAGAGGCTGAGAGCTGCAATGAAGGAAACATTTTACACAACCTTACATTTTTTTGCTTTCATTATTCAGATGGAGGGCAGCGGTCTATATTTTTTTATTTTTTTGCTGCTTTTTAACAAAACCTCCAAATTCCTGATCCACAAATGTTTCTCCTTCTCATTATTTGTTTGGGATTGGCTCCACAAACTTTTCATATTAATCTTAAGGCTTAAAGTTCATTCACCTGACAACACGTCACGTCTTTGGGGTTGAATAATGGCTCCTACTGTATAATGTGGGGTTGGTTATGTGGGGCCGGATGTGTGGTGTTGGGTGTTACTCATCAGTCTCTTTGATGAGGTGTGGCTCGATGAGGGGCCGGTTGTGCGGGTCGGCCATGGGGGGTTGGTTGTGTGGGGTTGGTTTTGTGTGTCGGTTGTGTGGGGTTGGTTTTGTGGTTTGGTTGTGTGGAATCGATTGTGTGGGGTCGGATGTGGGGAATCGGTTGTGTGGGGTCGGTTGTGTGGAATCAGTTGTGTGGGGTCGGTTGTGTGGGGTCGGTTGTGTGACGTCGGTTGTGTGGGGCCGGTTGTGTGGGGTTGGTTGTATGAGGTCGGTTGTGTGGGGTCGGTTGTGTGGAATCGGTTGTGTGGGGTCGGTTGTGTGGGGTCGATTGTGTGGGGCCGGTTGTGTGGGGTCAGTTATGTGGAATCGGTTGTGTGGAATCGGTTGTGTGGGGTCGGTTGTGTGGAATCGGTTGTGTGGGGTCGGTTGTGTGGAGTCGGTTGTGTGAGGTCGGTTGTGTGGGGTCGGTTGTGTGGAATCGGTTGTGTGGGGCCGGTTGAGTGGGGTCGGTTGTGTGGGGCCGGTTGTGTGTGGTCGGTTATGTGGAATCGGTTCTGTGGGGTCGGTTGTGTGGAATCGGTTGTGTGGGGTCGGTTGTGTGGAATCGGTTGTGTGGAGCCGGTTGTGTGGGGTCGGTTGTGTGGGGCCGGTTGTGTGTGGTCGGTTATATGGAATCGGTTCTGTGGGGTCAGTTGTGTGGAATCGGTTGTGTGGGGTCGGTTGTGTGGAATCAGTTGTGTGGGGTCGGTTGTGTGGAATCGGTTGTGTGGGGTCGGTTGTGTGGGGTCGGTTGTGTGGGGTTGGTTGTATCAAGTCGGTTGTGTGGGGAGGGTTGTGTGGGGTCGGTTGTATGAGGTCGGTTGTGTGGGGTCGGTTGTGGGGGTCGGTTGTGTGGGGTTGGTTGTATCAAATCGGTTGTGTGGGGACGGTTGTGTGGGGTCGGTTGTATGAGGTCGGTTGTGTGGGGTCGGTTGTGTGGAATCGGTTCTGTGGGGTCGGTTGTGTGGAGTCGGTTGTGTGGAATCGATTGTGTGGAATCGGTTGTGTGGGGTCGGTTGTGTGGAATCGGTTGTGTGGGGTCGGTTGTGTGGGGTCGGTTGTGTGAGGTCGGTTGTGTGGGGTCGGTTGTGTGGAATCGGTTGTGTGGGGCCGGTTGTGTGGGGTCGGTTGTGTGGGGCCGGTTGTGTGTGGTCGGTTATGTGGAATCGGTTCTGTGGGGTCGGTTGTGTGGAATCGGTTGTGTGGGGTCGGTTGTGTGGGGTCGGTTGTGTGAGGTCGGTTGTGTGGGGTCGGTTGTGTGGAATCGGTTGTGTGGGGCCGGTTGTGTGGGGTTGGTTGTGTGGGGCCGGTTGTGTGTGGTCGGTTATGTGGAATCGGTTGTGTGGGGTCGGTTGTGTGGAATCGGTTGTGTGGGGTCGGTTGTGTGGAATCAGTTGTGTGGGGTCGGTTGTGTGGAATCGGTTGTGTGGGGTCGGTTGTGTGGGGTTGGTTGTATCAAGTCAGTTGTGTGGGGACGGTTGTGTGGGGTCGTTGTATGAGGTCGGTTGTGTGGGGTCGGTTGTGTGGAATCGGTTGTGTGGGGTCGGTTGTGTGGAATCGGTTGTGTGGGGTTGGTTGTATCAAGTCGGTTGTGTGGGGCCGGTTGTGTGGGGTCGGTTGTATGAGGTCGGGTGTGTGGGGTCGGTTGTGTGGAATCGGTTGTGTGGGGTCGGTTGTGTGGAATCAGTTGTGTGGGGTTGGCTGTATGAGGTCGGCTGTGTGGGGCCGGTTGTGTGGGGTCGGTTGTATGAGGTCGGTTGTGTGGGGTCGGTTGTGTGGAATCGGTTGTGTGGGGTCGGTTGTGTGGAATCGGTTGTGTGGGGTTGGTTGTATCAAGTCGGTTGTGTGGGGCCGGTTGTGTGGGGTCGGTTGTATGAGGTCGGTTGTGTGGGGTCGGTTGTGTGGAATCGGTTGTGTGGGGTCGGTTGTATGAGGTCGGTTGTGTGGGGTCGGTTGTGTGGAATCGGTTCTGTGGGGTCGGTTGTGTGGAGTCGGTTGTGTGGAATCGATTGTGTGGAATCGGTTGTGTGGGGTCGGTTGTGTGGAATCGGTTGTGTGGGGTCGGTTGTGTGGGGTCGGTTGTGTGAGGTCGGTTGTGTGGGGTCGGTTGTGTGGAATCGGTTGTGTGGGGCCGGTTGTGTGGGGTCGGTTGTGTGGGGCCGGTTGTGTGTGGTCGGTTATGTGGAATCGGTTCTGTGGGGTCGGTTGTGTGGAATCGGTTGTGTGGGGTCGGTTGTGTGGGGTCGGTTGTGTGAGGTCGGTTGTGTGGGGTCGGTTGTGTGGAATCGGTTGTGTGGGGCCGGTTGTGTGGGGTTGGTTGTGTGGGGCCGGTTGTGTGTGGTCGGTTATGTGGAATCGGTTGTGTGGGGTCGGTTGTGTGGAATCGGTTGTGTGGGGTCGGTTGTGTGGAATCAGTTGTGTGGGGTCGGTTGTGTGGAATCGGTTGTGTGGGGTCGGTTGTGTGGGGTTGGTTGTATCAAGTCAGTTGTGTGGGGACGGTTGTGTGGGGTCGTTGTATGAGGTCGGTTGTGTGGGGTCGGTTGTGTGGAATTGGTTGTGTGGGGTCGGTTGTGTGGAATCGGTTGTGTGGGGTTGGTTGTATCAAGTCGGTTGTGTGGGGCCGGTTGTGTGGGGTCGGTTGTATGAGGTCGGTTGTGTGGGGTCGGTTGTGTGGAATCGGTTGTGTGGGGTCGGTTGTGTGGAATCAGTTGTGTGGGGTTGGCTGTATGAGGTCGGCTGTGTGGGGCCGGTTGTGTGGGGTCGGTTGTATGAGGTCGGTTGTGTGGGGTCGGTTGTGTGGAATCGGTTGTGTGGGGTTGGTTGTGTCAAGTTGGTTGTGTGGGGCCGGTTGTGTGGGGTCGGTTGTGTGGAATCGGTTGTATCAAGTCGGTTGTGTGGGGCCGGTTGTGTGGGGTCGGTTGTATGAGATCGGTTGTGTGGGGTCGGTTGTGTGGTGTCAGTTGTGTGGAATCGGTTGTGTGGGGTCGGTTGTGTGGAATCGATTGTGTGGGGCCGGTTGTGTGGGGTCGGTTATGTGGAATCGGTTGTGTGGGGTCGGCTGTATGAGGTCAGTTGTGTGGGGTCGGTTGTGTGAGGTCGGTTGTGTGGGGTCGGTTGTGTGGATTCGGTTGTGTGGAATCGGTTGTGTGGGGTTGGCTGTATGAGGTCGCTTGTGTGGGGTCGGTTGTGTGGGGTCGGTTGTGTGAGGTCGGTTGTGTGGGGTCGGTTGTGTGAGGTCGGTTGTGTGGGGTAGGTTGTGTGAGGTCGGTTGTGTGGAGTCGGTTGTGTGGGGTCGGTTGTGTGGGGTCGGTTGTGTGAGGTCGGTTGTGTGGGGTCGGTTGTTTGGAGTCGGTTGTGTGGGGTCGGTTGTGTGGAATCGGTTGTGTGGGGTCGGTTGTGTGGGGTCGGTTGTGTGGGGTCGGTTGTGTGGGGCCGGTTGTGTGGGGTCGGTTGTGTGAGGTCGGTTGTGTGGGGTCGGTTTTGTGAGGTCGGTTGTGTGGGTTCGGTTGTGTGGGGTCGGTTGTGTGGGGTTGGTTGTGTGGGGTCGGTTGTGTGGGGTCGGTTGTGTGGGGTCGGTTGTGTGAGGTCGGTTGTGTGGGGTCGGTTGTTTGGAGTCGGTTGTGTGGGGTCGGTTGTGTGGAATCGGTTGTGTGGGGTCGGTTGTGTGTGGTCGGTTGTGTGGGGCCGGTTGTGTGGGGTCGGTTGTGTGTGGTCGGTTGTGTGGAGTCGGTTGTGTGGGGTCGGTTGTGTGGAATCGGTTGTGTGGGGTCGGTAGTGTGGGGCCGGTTGTGTGGGCTCGGTTGTGTGGGCTCAGTTGTGTTATTCACCAGTCTCTTCTGTGGTTTGATGAGGGGCCGGTTGATGCCGTTCATTTTGTGGTACAGACCACAGGCGTTGCACAGATAGTGTCCGGTCCCGTCTCGTCTCCACAGAGGAGTGGACACAGAGCCACAGTTCACACACTCCCGGCCCTCAGAGCTCAGGTCCTCCACGGGGTCTGACACACACACACACACCAGCACCACAGAGAGAGCAGGATTTTATTACAATGGGGTATCAACTGTGAACACATAACACATTTAGATCACCCTTTATTATCATTGAAATGATTCATTCGTTCAAGTTTAAGTTCCCGTCACTGCCTGCGTTAAAGGGACAGTTGGGGATTTTGGCCTTAGATCCTCATTTCCTGGTGATCCAGAGTGTTGGAGACATGTGGAGACACTTTTGACATCCAGTCCTTGTATTTGCAGAGGTGCTGGTGCTAGGCTAGTGCATGTCAATGGCCATAGTCGTCCTTCCACTAAAAACAGTCTGACCCACTCCACAGACCCGAGGAAACTATTAGAACTCCAGACTGTCCCTGTGAACGTCTGTGTCACAGAATCATGTCTGAAACAAGAGCGTATATATGAGTGGACTAAGTGAGTGTGACATTACCCATAGCGTTTAGCGTCGCTCAAATGAGGCTCACGATGCCACGGTTACAGGAGCAAATCTGGAGCCAGGCTCTATGTTATGAATAGCATTTTTTCAATGGACAAAACAGTGAAAAAAAAATTCAGGATTATGTAGAACAGGTTCATACAAACATTTAAAGACCAAAATGACAAGACCACAGCAGGAGTTACAGAGAGAGGGACGATAAGATCTCAATGCAAGTCAATGGGAAAAAAGGAGAGAAAGAGCTGGAAAAGCCTCCTGGAGCACTTCCTGTTTGGCACGCGGCGGCTAATGGGTTAGCTATGTCCACTCATATATACAGTCTATGGTTTGAAATAAAACTAACTGCATCACGAGTCGTTGCACGTTGAGGGTCTATTTTCTCATATATCAGTCCGCCGCTGCCGAGCTTCTATCAGGAAGAACAACTCACTGCTGCTCAGACAGAAATCATTCAGGTGCAACGCTTGGTTTGACTTCTAAAATTATTCTATTTATTTATTTGTTTATTTGATTGGGACAATACATGTTAATGAAGAGACAGGACAAAATGCATGAATGTAAAAATTCTAGCCACAAGCCTAATTTCCAACTGTAGTCCCACGGGTCAGGGTCACAGGGGTCAAAAATACATTAGTAACAACAGTAAAATTTACATTAAACAATCACCAGACCTTAAATACAATGGTCCATACTCACCAATTGCACAATCATAAAGATAACCCTACAACGCATAGTCACTTTTACACAAAACTCCATTAACATTCACTCAGCTCAATATCCACACTCCACAGGCAACGTACAACACTAAAAAATTCCAGTCCGTCTTAAAAGGTCCATAAGAGAGACAGTATCAGTAAACATAACATGGCATCTAGTGTGGGCAAGTTTGCAGTCTGGAGTTCTAATAGTTTCATCGTGTCTGTGGAGTGGGTCAGACTGTTTTTAGTAGCAAGACGACTATGGCCATTGACATGCACTAGCCTAGCACCAGCACCTCTGCAAATACAAGGACTGGAGGAAGATTTAAACAAGTGTCTCCACACGTCTCCAACACTCACCAGGAACTGAGGAGCTATGTCCAAAATTCCCAACTGTCCCTTTAAGTCACTCCCCCTTCAAAGTGACATCACAACAAAATCAGTGTGCTTCCCGCTCTGACACATTACATACACATTACATAGACATGACTTTACAACAAACCTCCCTCTGGGGTTGGCTCCAGGCTGCACAGAGTACGAGGCCTGAGGGTCGAGAAAAACACTCCTGCTCCACAGGTTCAATCTCACTGTACGACTTACAAAGAGCCAAAACCTCCCTCTTCACTGGTACTAGGCATGTTAACCGTAAATGTTTGACTGGTGGTTGACCGAATCAACATCAACCAGTCAAAATGTTTTAACCATTGATTAAATGGAACCCTACGTAATCGGGCTTGAACATGACATGGTTCTACAGTCCGAGTGTGAGTACTCCCTAAATGATCATAGACAGGAGCCTAAAGCACATTTTCTGTAGCGTGAGGTCTCGTTGCTGTGCACCGATGTCAAATGTTCCTTGTGTGATATCGTATTCAAATACAATAGTAGCACATCATCGATGACATATCATCTCAAAATGCGACACCCTCAAGCCTCTTCTACAGGTGAGAAAAGCCAGCCTACTGTGCTAACTATGGTAACCGTGCTAACTCTGCCCCACCGAGTGCTTTCTCTGTGTTTCTGTTTTTCTCTACAGCGCTTTAGGGCAGGTGGTTTGAGTTTCCACAGAAGTGCTTTTGTTGTGTAGGCGACTGTTGGATGTTTTGACGTTTTATACTCATGGTTTTGTGCATATATAGGCTGCACGGTGGCTGAGTGGCAACACTCAGGCCTCACAGCAAGACGGTTACGGGTTCGATCCCCGGGTCGCCCGGGCCTTTCTGTGTGGAGTTTGTATGTTCTCCCCGTGTCTGGATGGGTTCCCTCCGGGAACTCTGGTTTCCCCCATCAACTCAAAACATGCCCGCACCCCTATGAACTAACATCAAGGACCATGACGTCCACCCTCCTGTGGGCTCACCACCTGCAGAGGGGTTCATAAGGGGGGTCAGGTGCTATGAGTATTGGGCAGCAAGCTGCCCCCGCGGCCCAGCTGCATTAAGCGGGAGAAGATGGATGGATGGTTTTGTGCATATTGTGGACTGAAGTCATGACTGCTGGGTTAAACTGAGCCTTACGTGCGTGTCCGTGTATAAATGCTTCATGTGGCGTTGACAGACTTGCGCTCCACAGTCTATGAGCAGCGTCTCTTCGGAGCGGTCATTTTCTGAAATGAGCCACAGTGATGTTTCAAATTAGCTTCTAACACTTTATCTTCAGCACTATCACGTGTGAGAGCCGACGGCAGGTGCAGCTCCAGTCCAAATGGCTGTCATTTCAAATAGCGATTAGATTGAGAATAGACTTTAAACTGAACTGTTAACCGATTTTAACCGGTTAAGGCTTGGTAGTAGGTCATGATTTTTTTTTTATTTTTTTTTTTTCACCATCCCTAACTCGTACACAGAAAAAGTACACGCAATAAACTCTGAGCTCCAAAGGAATATTGTTCCATCTCATTTATTGCACCTTGTTGATATAGTAATAACTGGGACAGGAGTTTAAAAACGCAAAGGTGAACGGGAGATTAAATTAGACAAACTTTATTGACCCATAAGGGGAATGATTTGGACATCTTGAAAATTCTGACCTCTCCGTAATAACATGTTTATTTCACCCTCAGCTAATTTATAGGTTACGTCAAAGTTTCGAAATCGGACGTGGTCTCTTGTCTGCGGTTACGCACCGGTCCGTGATGAATAGGGGTACACGCGCACGAAGGAATGCGCAGGCACGTCATCGTTCATTCAGGCTCGGGACACGTCACAGGAGAGACAGGCGTGGGACGTGCGAGCCCCGGTTATCAGCCTCGCGATCCATCCATCAAGACGGTGACGCGGTGACGCACGCCGGGCATTACCAGGACGCATTCCCCAGAGTGTTCCTTGAGCTTCGGCCGGATACAGAGCGCTGTGACCCGGGCAGAGTGACGAGTGAGGCCGCGGAACGGAGGTCACTCATTTGGAGACGGTTGTGTTTTGTGGAGTTCAGAGACGCGTGGCATAGGCCTAACCATTCACATGTCATCCGAAATATTTCATAAGCGTAATGAGATTCTGGTCAGGTTCCGCAATATGGCGTTATGGGCTCTACAGGGGCCATATACGCTTTTTCTGATTTCCTGATCTGTTTTAGAATGTTTTTGAAGTTGTGTTTTGTTTCATTCACACATGTTTAACACACACACCCTGCAAATTTCTTCTCAAACTGAAAACACTCTGTTCCACCGTGTGATGTCATGTGGTAATACAGAAAGTGCTCCACACCTTCACTTAGCCTATTCACTGGGAGATTTCAGTCCTGCAACATCCAAATTCTACTGAACTAAAGGCAAAAGGAGCTGTTAATTTAAAAATATATCACTGACATCACAAGTTGAAACAGAGCATTTTGAGATCTGGAGATGTAGACAGAATAATAATAAAAGGTTACTCAAACATGAATGAAACAAAACACGACTCCGGCTCTTTTCTCATGAGGTAACAGCATTATCACACGTCTTAACTCACTGGAGTGCATTTTGTATCATATAAGACCTTTCATTTGGAGAGGTTTCTGACATCATCACATTCTCCTGTCTGAAAACAAATTCGTTCATAGCTGGCACGGTTTCAGATAGGCTGGCACTTTAGATACGATGGCAGTTAAAATAAACAGGTGCCGTCTGCCGCACGATAAAACTGAGATACGCATCAACGTGTGGTCTAATTTTAGGCGCTCGTTTAATCCCTCACACGTCGTTGAGGTAAATGACCAGGTTATTCTGAGCGGACGATTTGAGCACTCGTGTCCTGCGTGTCTTTGTCTCGTGTCTTGGAGCACTGTCCCTCTGAGCTGATCCCAGCCGCTGTTTGCGCAGACTTCTCCCCGCGCGCAGTGGAGTTTGCTCCGGGTGATAAGATGCTCTTTGGCCGGTCAAAGGGTCGCTATGGACTGGGGTGCGTGTGATGACTGCGCGAGTGGATTGAATTAACATTTTGATTGTGTTTTTAAGCGGCCTTTTGACAGAGGGTTGTGTTAAATGTGCACTGGGTAAAAAACAACAAATAAACAAACAGCGCGTGCGGTGAATTGAATGGGCTTTGATTGAATAAAATCGGGTCTTTGATTTCCGTTATCATGTCGTTGTAGTTAAAGAGGCTGTGAAAGTGCACTGGCCTCTTTCTCATCACATTTGGTGTGGTCACACTGTTTTACGCACGCGTCATTTTCTACGGAATGTTTCACGAGAAGAATATTACAAAGAACATAAAGGCCTATCCTACTGCACTGATAGAAATGTGATGTATTTACTGTTATTAAAATGTTTATATATATATATATATATATATATATATATATATATATATATATATATATATATATATATATATATATATATATATATATATATATATATATATATATATATATATATATATATATATATATATATATATATATATATATATATATACACGAATACAGTTTGTGGTTTGTGTGGTCTGTCTGCATTATTATCATGCATAGGCACAAATTAGTAATGAATGTGCCAAAAAAGTTGAAGCGTTGGAAAAAAGAATGAAATAAAGCATAAAATGCCATTGTAATGTTCTTATTTTGAGCCATGTTAAATAACTGTGTCATGGATTCTGTTCACGTATGAAACAAACGAGCTCCAGTATGAGGCCTGAAGCTGGAGATTTCACTCACCCAGACTGGAGCGGCGGGCGGACAGCCCCTGGCGGCTCTGCAAACCCAAGACCCCGCTCTCGAAGGGCCCCGGGCCCCAGGAGGACGAGGCCATCTCCGGGCTCATGTACGCGTACGGGGACGAGTACGCGCCTCCCACCTGCCGTACCAAAGCGCTCCCGTATTGCTCCGGCCGCGAGCTGTTCCCGAGCACCAGCGGGCTCTGGTAGGCCGCCTCCCGGCCTGTGCTGGAGTTCATGGGCGGGCTGTGAGAGTAGGAGAAGCCCGGCGGAGGGTGAGGGCTGCCGGGCGTGAAAGCGCCGCTGTCCCCGGAGCTCTGAGGCCAGCCGTGGTGCGCGCTGAGGCCGTGGGTCTGTGGGGAGTCGCAGGTCTGAAGGTACGGCAGCGTGGGCAGCATTGCGGGCACGCGGGTGGTGGGCACGTACACCGGGGAGCTGGCGGGCGCGTGCACGTAGTTGCCCGTGTCGTGCGCGTATGGGGACTGGTTGGAGGACAAGGCCAGGCTCTGGTACATGGTGACCGAGGCTTCAGTGCCGCGAAGGAGAAGCGGAGGCGTCCTTCGTCTGTCCGAGCGCAATTTACAACATCAGCCCTGCGCGGAAAAAAGACAAATACCCTAGTGTTAGCACAACTGTGAGGGAAAACAAAAACAACAAAAACGGTTTTACAGAAGGATTCATGTGATGTCAAACCAAATCACATAAAAAAAAAATAATTTTCTAAAAATTCACGTAAAAAATGACGCGTTTGGGAAAGAGAAAATCCAAGTGTTTTTTTTAATGTGTAAACGCCTCACCACAACCCGTGCCAAATAGGTTATACATATAAAAAAATAAATAATAATAACCATAACTTCGATCCAGAACAGATACACTTTTAGATAATCGTCTTATTCTTAAACTCAACGCGCTACACAAGAAAAGAAAAAAAGAAATATAAATGCTCGTATGATGGTACCGGATCCCTGTAAACAACTCAACCGCTGCCAGATAAATGTTGGCCCGAGCGCGGCACACATGGCACGGGAGTCTCCACGGCGCAGGGCCATCGCTCATATTTCACGCGTATCACTGGCTCCTGACGCGCCGTGGATTTAATGACCCCCTGTTGTCTGATATGTGTCCGCGTATCAGCCACGTAAAGATATTCTACATCCCATAATATACAGCTTTGTCTTTGCAATCACGGCCATAACGGAAACCAAATCAAACAAAGGCAGAGATAGGCGCTCGCGTTCTCTATCAATACGAGGCCGATCACATAAAGGCGCGATAGTGGCGGGGAGAGCGGCACTTTCCCTCCGTGTGTGTCGGTTTTATCTCACCAGATAACGGAGCCCCGGTGATAAAACTCCAGAGCGCCGCTGCGAGGAGAACGAGTCCGTGCCAGAGAGCGCAGACGGCGGACGGAGCTCCAGAAAACCGCCGCGTAACAGCCGTGCGTAAAAAAAAGTTTGTAGCCGAATTGCGCCTAAGTGGTTTAGTCTTTCAGAAGCGGGCGTCTTCCGCTATTCCTTCGCCGTATCCGGAGATATCTGCGTCGCTGATAATTTTGCTGATATGCCGCGGTGCGATGCCCAACCTGAAGATTTGTACCGGGCAGGACCACGTGACCACCTCGGCGCAGTGAGGTAAAGGCCGCGGGCAGGAGGAGGAGAGGGGCGGGGAGGGAGAGTTGTAGGCCGGGGAGAGGAGGAGAGGGGCGGGGAGAGAAGAGAGGGCACCCGGGGAAGGAGAGGACGGAGAGCCGGGATTGGACCAGCCTTCATAGCACCTGCGAGCCACTTTTGCGTTTTACATTTTTGGAGCTGGACACACGCAGGCCCCAAATACTGATGTTTTAGTATCTAGACTAGACTTGTGTTCTTTTGAAAGTCAATAAGAAACGTATTACCTTGGTGATATGGTTTGGCTGCTGCTCCAAGTCATCTTCAGAAGGTTTTGTTGAAGAAAACCCACGAAAAGGCCGTGTGGGTGCGTTCTTAGCCAAAATGCCATAAAGTATCTTAAATAGACCAGAGCCTTGGTTTTTAGTTTTCTGATTTGACTCTACAGATAAATAATGATATATTTTCGAGTTAAATTTCATCAAAAGTATCGTGGACCATCACAATATGTCGAATCACAAGTCTCTTTGCTTAAATGAACAGTTCTGATGCAGAAATAGCTTAAAAAAAACAGAGGGAACTACATAGACCATGATCCTTTGCTCCGTTTCAGTGCAGACGACATAAAGAAATAACTGTTCTAAGCACTTTTATATCTTAATTCTTTGGATTAAATCTGTGAAGCATTTTTAGAGGAAAAATTTCACAGATTTACAGTTTTCAGATGTATATCCTCCTGGGGCCCGAAGAAAAAAAGTGCATTACAATATATATATTGTGATTTTCTATCTATTTGGAGGTCAGTGAACACCTTAGCATCTGGATTTTGATCATTTTTACTTATAATTGTGTAACCTCTGTAATGCATGCCGGGGACGTTTTAGTGTTAACCCCTGAACGCCGTTTGTCACAAATATGAAGCGTACACAACACAAAGCGTTTGGATCAAGGTGGTGACTGCGTTCCCCTAATGCCGTTAGTGCAGATGCAGAACCTTCCTAGGAATTTTTGGAAAGCACTTGTTTCTAGTTGTCGTAAATTTGCAACAAACCCACATTTCTTTAAATTTTTTTGCTACAGTCAAATTAACAATCTCAATTTAAATTACCATCTACTTAAAGGCAAAAACACACAAAAAACATGTTTTTAAAATAGACATATATATATATATATATATATATATATATATATATATATATATATATATATATATATGTCTATTTAAAAAAATGTTATATATATATATATATATATATATATATATATATATATAAAGAAAGTTATTTGTCACGTTGTTACTTCACATGGATTTAACTCCTTAACACCTGAATTTATATATATATATATATATATATATATATATATATATATATATATATATATATATATATATATATATAAAAAAATTCAGGTGTTAAGGAGTTAAATCCATGTGAAGTTAACAACGTGACAAACAACTTTTCTTCTTTTTTTTCTTTTCTTTTTTTAATCATACTGCAGCCACAAACTAATTCCTAATTTTTATCCTGGACATGATAGTCTCCTATAATCCCCCAGTCCTATTTAGGCAGAGGAACCTCAACCCCCCTTAAGAGTCTATTTCAAAACACTTAAAAGATCGACTGGCTAACTCATTGTCCACTATAAAGGACACACATGAAGGGGCCGGGTCTCAGGAGGATATCGAGGAAATATCGTACAGAGAGATTTGGATATTGTTCCATCCCTAATGACAATAAATGTTGTACCAAATGACTGGTCAAAGAATTTTAGAATGTCAGTCTTGTTATTCTGTAAAATATCGTAATATCGTGAACTTTCTGCAGTAAATATTGCAATAAGTATTGTACTGTGACATACCGTGACAAGATGTCACGCTGTCAGACTTGGATATCGTTACAGCTCTAGTGTCTAGACACAAGAACACAGTGTATTACAACAGAAAGCTGCTTCTTAACTATCTGAATTCGAGGTGCCCCCATGTTTATTAAATAACAGTGGTGTACAGAACGTTGTGACGTCATCTGAAACCCACCGACAGCACACAGTACACACGACAACATTAGAGTAAGAAAACAATATCTTGGTAAATTAAAAGTACTCAAATTAAGAACATTTCACTTTATTTGAGTCGATTCAACTTGACAAGTAAAATCTGCCAGTGGAAGTGTTTTTCTCTTAATTCAAGCAGCATTCGATTTTCTTTCTTATTTTAAGTGCAAAAAGTTATTTTTCTTATTTTAAGTGTTTGAAGATGTATTTTCATATTTTAAATAGAAAAATCGTATTCCACTGGCAGATCATTTTACTTGTCAAGTGAAATTGACTCAGATCATGGTAAAACTTTCTTAATCCATGTCCATTTTTGCTTGACGAGAGTTTGTTTTTTGCAGAGATTAGACTAAAAACACACACACACTTGGTTTGGATCAGTGAACACCTGATTCCTCTTGAGTCTCGTGTCATTTTCATTGGAAATGTGAAAGTGTTGAATGTGAAAATGTCTGTGATGTTCCAGGAGCTGCAGTCACCACCAGAGGAGCCGATATTTCAGTTTGTTTAGGGAGAGAATCAAACATATGTTATAGCGTAAAAAAAGAGAGTTATGTTTGAAAAGAGGGAATTCTCTTCATCTTTCTAAAGAATCTTAAAGTGCATTTGACAGATTCATATATTTCTGTAATTGTGACTTGGTTCAGTGGATACACTTGTATTACATATTTATTATAGTTTTACATCAGCTTGTGAAGGAAAGCTGAAAAGAAAAAGTTGTAAATAACAGTATGTAGCAGTAGTAACATTTCTCAACAAATAAGTCATTTTTCCAACAATTTAAAGCTTCATTTCAATAAATAAAGGTGTCATCATGTATTTCCATGAGTCTGATCAAACCTGTTGTGTCATTCATTAAGCTCTGGCCCATGTTTATTTATGGTTGTTAGGTAACAGTTATAGAATTGCATCGATGCCATATCTGCTGTGTCCAACCAGGAAGTACAATTTTAAACTTTAAACAAAAGGACTAAAGTAGAAAAGAGAAATTCTTAAAAAAAAACAAAAAAAACAACAACTTTAAATTGTAATATTTCTACAAAAGTAAAGTCAATAATAATAATAATAATAATAATAATAATAATAATAATAATAATAATAATAATAATAATAATAATAATAATAATAATAATAATAATAATAATAATAATAATAAACTGCTGTGTTTGCTGGTTGATCTTTTTGAAGGCCTTGGACAAACACCATTACGCCGTTACGTTACATAATGTGTTTTGTCATTTTAGAGCTCAGATAATTTGATTAATGATTAACAGTTGTTTATTAGGCAGTTTCACGCATATATGAGCATTTACAGGAAAAATCACACACACACACACACACACACACACACACACACACACACACACACACACACACACACACACACACACACACACACACACACACACACACACACACACACACACACACACACACACACACACACACACACACAATGTGTTTTACTTTTAACAGTTGTTATTGTGCAGATAATACGGGGCGTTTCACGAGGACGTTATTCCGTGCGTAAAAGCGGCGCAGCTCCGATAAAACGCGGGCAATGAGTAACCAGAGCGCGGCCGTTGGACAGAGATAGGGCCAGGGGAGGGAGGAGGCTGCTCCGGCACGACACAAATCTAAATGTTCCCCGCACCGATCTCATTAGGAAGCTGCAATTTTGAAGCAATTAACGCGCGCATTTGGGAGTTTTGGGTTTTATTTTTAACAGTAGGCTACCTAATAACGTAAAAACTGAATGTGTGGAATTTGTGTTACTGATAACATCATTTAGGCCTTTCTTTTGGTTTACTTTTTCCCCAAACGCTAGTCTAAACAAATACAAATTATGTTATACAAATAGTTAGTAGTTTTTTTCTTCCAAACGCTAGAAATAAAAATAATATTATGTTTTTTACTTTTTTTTTTATTTTTTATTGTTCAAACGGTAGTCTAAACAAATACAAATAATTGTATACAAATAGTTAGTTACTTTTTTTTTTTTCCTTCCAAACGGTAGTCTAAACAAATAAAAATAATCTTATAGAAATAGTTATTTTTTTCTTAATGATTTAGATCCATCCATCCATCTTCTCCCGCTTAATCCAGCTGGGCCGTGGGGGCAGCTTGCTGCCCAATTCTCATAGCACCTGACCCCCCCTATGAACCCCTCTGCAGGTGGTGAGCCCACAGGTGATTTAGATCTATTTTGAAAATAAAACCTTTAAAAATAGACCGTTTAAAAATGCATACAAAAAAGTAAGTAAGTTAATACAGCACGTTTCACAGATAAAAAATCCCAAAGTGCTTTACAGAGCAAAGAACAACATAAACTAGAACAGATGAAAAAAAAAAAACCACACAAGAAAACCTTCTAAACACCGGAATGGAGGCTCCTGGAGGCTAAAGTGCAGTGGAACACAACGTGACTTCAATGAGAAAAGTGGGATTGACTTCAGAATATCACACATGATGAAAAATCCAGGGCACTTTGGAAAATGAACCCCAGATACACGTGAGTGAGATTAAATTTACATTTACATTGGCGTTTTACTTTATTTGTTCATTTAAAAAGTGATTATGATCAAGACTAAGAATTTTTTTTGAAAAATCCACATTTTGAGGTTTTACTGGACAAATCCTGATCGAAAAGTTGGGTCCACTAGTTTATTACTTAATATACAGATATATTACATATTTCATCATTATTACCTATACGCTGAGAAGCTCAAATACTAGTTTAAGGTTCGAAAACTGTATTTTTTCCCCTTCCTTCTTAACAGAGAAGCAAATGAACTAATATTTCCACCTTGGAAATTCAAAATGGTTGTTTATTTTTGTTATAATGTCGTAAAACCATCAGCTTTTAGATCTGCTCGTCAGTTAATCATGAGAAATATATTATGTCAGTTTCACTTTGCCTCCACTCGCCTCCATTCCTCAATTTAGAACATTCCGGAGAAACAGGATTTTAATGGGTCTGGTATTGGCTCTGTTGTTACGCATGACGCTCCAGCATAAATAAGACAATTAACGAACTGCACGCGTGGGACTAATTAACAGTCTCGCGCCATGGAGTCTGCGCACTTCGGCACTACGCGCAATCTAATTTAGCCACGGTACGACGCGACGTTTTCTGACGCTGTTCAAATGACAAATCCTCTGCTCCGCTGATTTACTTCTACAATAACTCATTTTAGACGAGCACGTTTTAGTTTATGTTCGAAATTAAATGCGCAAAAAAAAGAAAATAAATCCACAGAGGGAAATAAAAGGTGATTCCTCGGATTTTCTTACTATAAATAGAACCAAACATATTCTAGACGTAAGTTCATCATCATGAAACCCAAACAAATAAAATATAAGTCGTAAAGTCTCCACGAGGAGGCTGTTATCGTGAGATTTATGAGGCACTGAGCACGAGCCTGTGTGAGAGGGGCTCATTTGTTCATGACGTAAACAAATTCACCTGTAATAATTGTAATGGTTGAGAATGAATGAATGAATTTAATGAGTATGTCAGAGTTAATATAGGCTACAGTACATAATACCTTACATGTGTACATGTATGTACAGATTTAAATGATTGTCGACACCAAAGCGCTATATAAAACTGATGCATTATTATTATTATTATTATTATTATTATTATTATTATTATTATTATTATTAATAATAATAATAATAATAATAATAATAATAATAATAATAATAATAATAATAATAGTAATAATAAATATAGCCACACCTTACCCCCTAAGCCCTAACTCCTAAATAAACCCTAACTCCTTACACTAACCCCTAACCCTAATCTAACCCCAGCCCCAACCCCAGCCCTAATCCTAACACTAGACTTAACCATACCCCTAACTTTAATCCTAACCCTAACATAATATTAACCCTAACCCCAACCTCTAGCACTTAACCTACGAATTATCGCTCTTCGAAGTTTGATGACGAGCCGCAAAAACGAACCAGAAATTTGAGCCGTTGTCACGGCAACACCGTTAAATTTTTTTAAAAGCTTTTTACAACTTTTAATGTTCCACTCGTTGAGATGACATAGAATGATTCTGTGAGGCTACGTCAAAAACCCTAGGACGAGTTTGTTAGTACGGTGACAGGAAAATGCGCCTTCGGCGCCACATCGCCTGATCATTCCAATATGGCCGACTTCCTGTTGGTTGCCAAGCAACCGTGTAATATATTTTTTTGTTTGGAACGACAAGACCCAAATTTCGTTTGCCTATGACAAAGTTCATTTTTCAGGGATAGCCATAGGTGCAATGTATTTTGATTTTGCAGGGGGCGCTGTCGCGCCATTTTTTTGAGTTTTTGGATGTGGGGTATTTGTAAATTCCTACTTTTACGTTCTTGAATTTTGTGCAAAATTTTGTGAGTTTTCGTCGGCGGGAAGTTGCCGAACTGTGAAAAAGTGGTTAGAAAAATAAGAAGAATTAAAGCCGCAAGCGGCATCGAACGGCCCTCGCGGGCCGCGCTTCGCATTCGGTCGACCTGACACTCCCCTGGGTGTCGCTGATGCTCCCCCGGGTGGCGCTGATGAGCCTCTTGTCTCTGTGTGTTTGTGGCTTTGGGCTGAACTTGTCACTAAACGCATAAAGTCCACACACACTGGAGATCCTGATGTGTTAACATTGACAAATATGGGCACTTTGGGACATCGCCATGGCAACACCGTGCAAAATACAACTTTGGCCCCCGTTTGATGCCCCACTTCTCTAATTGACGTACAGCGATTTTCACCCCAGTGGGTGAAGCGCCTTCAGAGGAGTTCGTTGAAATGTGACGTGAGCGAAAATGCTGACTCAGCATGTTTTGTATTTCAATTCAAGATGGCCGCCTTCTGGTTTGTCAGGGGGCGTGGCCATAATAATATTTTTTTTTCTGTCTTGACATGAGGAATGTCTGTACCGAATTTCGTGACTGTACGACAAACTTTACGTCGGGAAGTCTCCCATAGGCGCAATGTATTTTGACTTTTGTAGGTGGTGCTGTTGCACCAGTTTTTTAAACCCATACATGCAATATATATTTTAGCAAATTTTTCGGCACTTCTGAATTTTGGGCAAAATTTGGTGAGTTTTTGAGCGTGTTCAGGGGGTCAAATTAGAGCTCAAAGAGCAGAAGAAAAAATAATAAATAAATTAAAGCCGCAAGCGGCATTGAATGGCCCTCACGGGCCGAGTGTCGCATTCGGCCGCCCCAACTCTCCCCTGGGTGGCGCTGACACTCCCCCGGGTGGCGCTGATGAGCCTCTTGTCTCTGTGTGTTTGTGGCTTTGGGCTAAACGTGTCACTAAACACATAAAGTCCACACACACTGGAGATGCTGCTGTGCTAACATAGACAAACATGGACACTTTGGGACATCGCCATGGCAACACCGTGCAAAATACAACTTTGGCCCCCCGGAATTTTTTGTTCGGGCTGACTTGAAGAATCACTGTGTCAAATTTCATGTTCTTCAATAAAACTATTAAGCCGTTATATCACTTTGAAATGTAAGAAATTGTTGAAATTTTTCCATTAGGAGAACATGGAGGCTTTGGCGCATCGCCATGGCAACCCAGTGAAATATACCATATGGTTGTCATTGACTTTTTTTATCGGGATGACATGAAGAGTCACTGTGCGAAATATGAGAATATTCTGTGAAAGTAAAATATTTTTCATGAATGGGAATTTATCTGATCTTTCCCATTAGGATAACATTGGAGCTTTTGCGCATCACCATGGCAACATGGTTAAAAATACCGTATGGTTTACATTGGCTTTTTTGATTGAGATGGGCCAAAGTAATTTTGTACAAAATTTGGTACATTTTAGAAAAACTAAAATTTTGACCGTCCATGCAAAATTTCATTGTGTCCTGCAGGAGGCGCTATCACACCATTTTCGCTCGTGTCACAATTAGTCAGCTTTGGTACAAAAGTTTTACAAGTGATTAAAATTTGAGCCGAATCAGACTTTGTATGGCCGAACGGGAGAAAATTTTGACATTTGAAAATTGCAAAAAATCTGAACAAATTTTGCAGCTTCGCCGCACGTAAACCGTGACATTTATAAAAAAATTCAGCTATCGTTTGATGCCTGACTTCTCTAGTTGAAGTACGCCGATTTTCACCCCTGTGGGCGAAGCGCCTTCAGAGGAATTCATTCAAATGCGACATGAGTGAAAATGCTGACTCAGCAACTTTTGTATTTCAGTCCAAGATGGCCGCCTTCTGGTTTGTCAGGGGGCGTGGCCATAATAATATTTTGTTTCTGTTTTCACATGAGGAATGGCTGTACCGAATTTCGTGACTGTACAACAAACTTTACGTCGGGACGTCTCCCATAGGCGCAATGTATTTTGACTTTTGCAGGTGGCGCTGTCACGCCACATTCACCATCTCGTCGGGGTCCGCCATTGACCCCCCATTGATTTCCATTCATTTTAGCAGCTATAAATATGGCCCATGCCTTCGGCATGGGGGCTTGGATACAGCTTGATTTCAGGAGTGTGTTTTAGGGAGAGGAGGCGCTTCGCCCATTCACTCAATGTTGACGATGACTTGTTAGCAAGAACAAATATGCATGTCCCATGCCTTCGGCATGGGTTGCTAGGATACTGCTGTTCACGGAGAGAGCGATCGAGGGACGAAGTTCAGCGCGAACTTAAGACAGTTGACAGCAATAGCAAACAGAGAAAGCAATAGGCCCTACGCCCTGTAGGGGCTCGGGCCTAATAAAAAAAAAATATATAATTTTAGCAAAAACAATATATCCTTTAACATAGGAAATCAATATTATACATTTTTTTAAAGCTTTCGAGATTCCCTACGTCACCGTGGGGTCATTGGAGAATGACGGGCGCGTAAGCCATTGACCCCCATTGATTTCCATTCATTTTAGCAGCTATAAATATGTCCCATGCCTTCGGCATGGGGCCTTGGATGCAGCTTGATGTCAGGAGTGTGTTTGGGGGACAGGAGGCACTTTGCGCTACTTCGGCATGGGTTGCTAGGATACTGCTGTTCACAGAGAGAGCGATCGAGGGACGAAGTTCAGCGTGAAGCCCAGGCATCATCGTTGCGAAAGCAATAGGCCCTACGCCCTGTAGGGGCTCGGGCCTAATAAATAAATAAGGAAACTTTTTTTTTTAGCAAAAACAATATATCCTTTTACATAGGAAAGACATATTATACATTTTTTGAAAGCTCTCGAGATTCCCCATTGGTGAATGACGGGCTTCGTCCATTCACTCAATGTTCACTCATCATTGCGAAAGCAATAGGCCCTACGGCCTGTAGGGGCTCGGGCCTAAAAACCAGAACAATAACAATATAGCGCCATGAATGGGGCACATATACATATCATTGGAAAGCACTCGCGTCCAGTAACGCACCTGTGGTGGGGTCAATTGTCAATGACGAGCGCATTGACCTCTTCGGTTTCTGACATACCCAGTGCACGTTTTTGGCGTTTACCCGACTTAACGATTACAATTATGCCGCTGTCGCGGCAATGGGCAGTGCCAGTCTGTACTACTGATGCCATGAGTGTCACTGATGAGTGGCAATGAGTGTTTGATCAGGGGGAGAGCGCTTCGCGCTCGGTTTTTGCGCTTCGTGCATGATGTCATGTGCGTCCTACGTTTTTGCGTGAACAATTACAATTATGCTGCTGACGCGGCCATGGCGATGCCACCGTGCCAGGTCAGTGGGCACCAGTCAGTGACATGATGATGCCAGTGTGATTGGAAAGGGGAGAGCGTGAAGCGCAGCGCGGCAGAGCTTCCCATTGCTGAACAATCACAATAAGCCCTACGCCGCCGAGGCGTTCGGGCCTAATAATAATAATAATAATAATAATAATAATAATAATAATAATAATAATAATAATAATAATAATACATTTTATTTATTAGGTGCCTTTCTGGACACAGTGTCACCTTACAACAACATAAACAAATTAAGTACAATTAAATATACAGTTAAAGCCTAAGGTTAAAGTGGGACCGTATTTCTTTGATAATAAACTCAGTTTTGATTTGCAGCTGCAGTAAAGCACGTCAATGCCACAAACACATGACTGAGTCTGATACTGTCCGATACTCATAAAAGACCCGGATCGGGAGACGATACCGATATTGAATATTGGATCGGACATCCCTACTAAAACGCATAATTGGGAGTGCGCTCAGATCCACTGGCCCACAGGTTGCCTGGTGTGATTCCAGCTGAACGCTGTTGTTGCGTCCCTGGGCAAGACACTTAACCCGCCTCACCCCAGGGTCTGTGTACACTGGTGTGTGAATAGGTGAGTGAATCCTTTAACCTGTTTCCACCCGCCTCATTCTGTCTGTGCAACAGTGATACAAATCCAAATGTCTCAGCTTATTAAAGAACATCTTAGACCCACAGGCTTGTGTGATGCATCATTTTAAAGCTTAGACCTTCTAGTTTCTGTAGATCTGCATATGAAGACTGTGAGTGCAGCTAACTTACAGTACAGATATTCAAAAATTCAAAAAATGTAATTTTTTTGCCTCGGAAAAACAAAACAAAATAATAAAGGCTGTAACTTGGGCAAACTTCATCCTGGGCATGTGTGGCTCACTACACTCACTACTGAAGCTGTGGCAACAACTGTGTAAAATAAAAGGACTCTAGGCCTAAGTTTGGTGCTGTGACCCTTTGTGTAAAAATATGTCAATTCGGCACAAGTGTCCAAATATGGACCAGATGTTCAAACTGTGATAAGATGTAATGTGTAATAAATAAATCTTCTTCTGAACTTTAGGCAGGTTTTCTTAAGATAAAAACTAAAACAAGCCTAAAATGTGTCTCCAGAGCCTCTGGAGCCTCCTCCAGTGTTTGTGCGTCGGAGGTCAGAGCCTCTGCAAACAGCTTTACTGAGCTGCTCTGTCACTATCTCACCTCTGCCCCACGTGGGGCCCACTGCTCTAAAGGGCTCCTCATTGGCTACTCAGAACTGTCAATCATTTCCTGGAGGAACAAATGACTGAAGAGCTTTTGCCGTGCAGCGCTCGCTCGGACATGTGTAATACGCCGCTAACTGGACGCCTCCTTTTGTTCTGTGAGCTGTGCCCACTGCACCGAAGCTCGGATCCTTTCGTGGATGGTCTCGTTTTGTAGCTTAGAGTCTGAAGAAAACAAACAGACCCCCACAGCGCTAACAGGAGTGGACGGTAAGCTAGGCTAAAGGATGATAAGGAACAGGCATGTTTTCATGCGTCGCTCATCCATTCAGACAAACACGGTCTTTCTGGATTATTTCCCCACATGGAATTATTTTATGAAAAAAAACACCTGGATATTCTTCTTGTGGACTGTTCTGGATTAACTGAGCACAGCTGTTCCTGGACTAAAACAGTTTCGGACAGAACCGGCTCAAAGGTAAGAAATCCACATTGTTGTTTTGATTATTTTGGGGAGTTCTAAGTTCTTGCTCTTTGGGCTGCAGCATAAATGAATGATATGGTTGTTTTACTGAGGAATGAAGCTTTAAACGATGTACAGCAGGTCAATAGTGGAAAAATAATTAAGATGAATATCTGACTTGACTGTTTAATGTGTAATCGCCCGGGACCAGGCGGGTGGGTGTTAAAGCACTTTGAGCCTCAAAGGTGGGAAACTGCTTTATAAAAATTTACTATTGTTTTCTTCATACATCAGTAAACACTCGGCATATCATATTTACCTAATTATCTCATCACAGCAATGGAATTCATTATGACAATATTTTAATACATTTCTTACTTAACAAAAAAGAGTAACAATTCCTCAGTAAATTCATAACCGTTACTCATGTTTAAAAATGTTTGTGTTTAAGATATGACTTTGACACACTATATTAATGAAGAAGGTTCTTTTGAAAATATTTAGGCCCAAGCGCCAGAGACTGTTGAAGGGCCTATTAGTATCACATAGTGATGCTCATAGGGGGCGGGAACTAAAGTGATGCGACATGACTCGCCCGTAGTGACCAGGGACCCTCACCATGACGTAGCACCAGAGGTTTCCGAAAATGTATTATTTGTCGGCCAAAAAACAGCGGAACATTGTTCTCGTATCAGTATATTCTTCTTTTGTTTTTCCTAACGCACTCACCCATTTTTCACCCAGTGAACAATGACGAAAAGCCATGAAATTTACCCACATATTAAAAAGTGCCTCTCTAACTTTTGATTTTCCATTTTCAATAAATAAATAAAATGGCTCGTCAGCGCCCCCAAACATCACAAAAATGCATTAGGGAATACGAATGACAAAAAAAATTTGCTCGTAGAATCATGAAATTTAACATAGAAGTCGATCATGACAAGATGAGTAAAAAATATTATTATGGCCACACCCCCTGACACACCAGGAGGCGGCCATCTTGGATTAAAGTGAAGCTGAACCGCACTCCTTGGCGGGCGTCGCCTGAACGGCCTCAGATTTGTTCAGATTATCTCCAGGGGCCAAACGTCCAAAAATATCCACATCCCAAATCCGTCTGATGTCTCAGCAAATAATCAACACAAGTTTGGATATTTACAAACTGCTCCTATTTGCTCAAATAAACTCTGATTTCAATGAAATTTGACACATTTCTTAAACTCTCTGCCCTAAAGTGACTGAATGTGAAAAAAATTTAATTTGGTGCATTAGTGCCCCCTATAGATTGAAATAAAACGTGACCCCCCAAACACGTTCAGAAACTCACCAAACTTTGCCAAAAGTTCAGAAATGATGAGACATTTGAGAAAATATAGGTTTCATGTGTGAGGATCAAAAAATGGAGATGATTCACCACCTCGAATATTAGGCTCCGCCCACTCCTATGGGAGCCGTCCCAGCTCAACTCTGTCGTAGAGCCACGAAATTCGGTACACACATTCGTCTCATGAGGACAAACAAAAAATATTATTATGGCCACGCCCCCTGACAAAGCAGAAGGTGGCCATCTTGGATTGAAATCTTCAAAATGCAGAGTTGGCCTTTTTGTTTGCTCATGTTGTGTTTGAACGACCTCCTCTGAAGGCGCTTCACCCACAGGGCTGAAAATCACCATACATCATCTAGAGAAGAGCTGAAAATCACCGTACATTATCTAGAGAAGAGATGAAAATCACCTACATCATCTAGAGAAGTGCAGCTTCAAAAGTTTGCCCCAACGGTCATGGTTTACGTGCAGCGAAGCCGCAACGTTCAATCAAAAATTTAGACAATATTCAATGTGAAGATTTGCTCCCGTTGGCTCAGACTTAGTCCGATTGTGCTGAAATTTGAGTCACTGATGCTGATCTCGGCCTGAATATAAAACACTATAAAGCATATGAAAAATTACACTAGACATGAAACGCCAAAATTATTGGATTTGTACCAAATTTGGGAATTCAATTTTATACATGACTACGAGCAAAAAACATATTACGGACATGGGGAATTTTTAACTGTTGGCCACCAGGGGCACAGTTTCTTGTGACTGATGAAACTAGTAGCTCTGTTGCATTTTCGCTTTGCAAAGCAGCTCACCGGAGACCCCTGGTGTATGGAGCACCACTTTATGATGGCCTGTTTTCACAAGGCATCATAAAGTGGAACAGGGTATTTTCTGATTGAGAGAAGAGCTCAGCCTAAATGTGCAGGATTTGTGTGTTAAACATGTGTGAATGAAACAAAACACAACTCCAGGTCTGTTTGTGATGAGGAAACTACATTAGAACAGAGATCTGAAAATAATGTGATATGGGCTCTTTAAGTACAATTCTCTTCAATCATTATAAAGAACACATCATATCTGGATCATAGTATAAAAAATAAGAAGAATAAAAAAATACTGTTTTTATACTTATACTTTCAAATCAAATCATGTTCACATGAGGCTGCAGCAGGCACAGGGGTGTTCTGGGTATTGTTCCACGATGGTGCCCCCACCCTCCCCGCAGACGTAAAACTGGTAACTCCGTTCTCTCCAGGTGTACGATACTCTGCACATCCACACCAGCTCGACACTCTGACGCTGCAGGAGACAGGACACACATAGGGGAGATACACAAGTGAGGATAAGACACACACACACACACGAGAGATACACACGTGAGGAAAAGACGCACACACACACACACACACACGAGAGATACACATGTGAGGATAAGACGCACACACACACACACACACGAGAGATACACACGTGAGGATAAGACGCACACACACACACGCACACGAGAGATACACACGTGAGGATAAGACGCACACACACACACGCACACGAGAGATACACATGTGAGGATAAGACGCACACACACACACGAGAAACACATGTGAGGATAAGATACACACACACACACGAGAGATACACATGTGAGGATAAGACGCACACACACACACACGAGAGATACACATGTGACGATAAGACGCACACACACACACACACACGAGAGATACACATGTGAGGATAAGACGCACACACACACACGAGAGATACACATATGAGGATAAGACGTGCACACACACATACGAGAGATACACATGTGAGGATAAGACGCACACACACACACACGAGAGATACACATGTGAGGATAAGATACACACACACATACATGAGAGATACACATGTGAGGATAAGACGCACACACACACACGAGAGATACACACATGAGGATAAGACGCACACACACACACACACACACACATGAGAGATACACATGTGAGGATAAGACGCACACACACACACACACACACGAGAAACACATGTGAGGATAAGATACACACACACACACACGAGAGATCCACATGTGAGGATAAGACGCACACACACACACACACACGAGAGACACACATGTGAGGATAAGACACACACACACACACACACAAGAGATACACATGTGAGGATAAGACGCACACGCACACACACACACACGAGAGACACACATGTGAGGATAAGACGCACACACACACACACACACACAAGAGATACACATGTGAGGATAAGACGCACACACACACACACACAGACACACAAGCGAGAGATACACATGTGAGGATAAGACGCACACACAGACACAAACGAGAGATACACATGTGAGGATAAGATGCACACACACACACACACACACAAACGAGAGATACACATGTGAGGATAAGATGCACACACACACACACACAGACACAAACGAGAGATACACATGTGAGGATAAGATGCACACACACACACACACACAAACGAGAGATACACATGTGAGGATAAGATGCACACACACACACACACAGACACACAAACGAGAGATACACATGTGAGGATAAGACGCACACACACACACACACGAGAGATACACATGTGAGGATAAGACGCACACACACACACAGAGACACACAGCATGTCCTTCATTTCAGTATCACACAATGCTATTTCTCTAATTCACTGGTTTTAGTAGTGATGTAACAATAACGTAAATCTGGTGATATCGTATCGTCAAAGGTCTCACAATAATATCGTGGATCATCACAATATATCGAATCCCAAGTCTCTTTGCTTAAATGAACAGTTCTGATGCAGAAATAGCTAAAAACAGAGGGAACTACATAGATCATGATCCTTTGCTCCGTTTCAGTGCAGAAACATGAAGAAATAACTGTTTTATCCATCCATCCATTTTCTTTGGCTTATCCGGGGCCATGTCGTGGGGGCAACAGTCTAAGCAGGGACTCCCAGACTTCCCTCACCCCAGACACTTCCTCCAGAGGTGTTCCCTGGCCAGCCGAGAGATAGAGTCCCTCCAGCGTCTCCTGGGTCTTCCCCGGGGCCGCCTACCGGTGTGACATGCCCGGAACACCTCCTGACAGAGGCGTCCAGGAGGCATCTGGAACAGATGTCCTCCCCTCAGCTGCTCCTCTCCACGTGGAGGAGCAGCGGCTCTACTCCGAGCTCCTCACCCTATCTCTAAGGGGGCGCCCGGCCACTCTGTGGAGGAAACTCATTTCGGCCGCTTGTATCCGCGATCTCGTTCTTTCGGTCATTACCCAGAGCTCATGACCATAGGTGAGGGCAAGAACGTAGATTGAGGTAAATCGAGAGCTTCGCCTTTCGGCTCAGCTCCCTCTTCACCACAACGGTCCGATACAGCGACCACATCACTGCCGACACTGCACCGATCCGCCTGTCAATCTCACGCTCCATCCTCCTCTCACTCGTGCACAAGACCCCGAGATACTTGAACTCCTCCACTTGAGGCAGAGACTTTGAAATCTTCATTGTTTGGATTAAGTCTTGTGAAGGCATTTTTAGAAAAGGAGCAGATTCACAGTTTTATATTGTAATAAATCTGGTACAGTGAGATGTTTATGGTGAAAATCTGGTCCAGAAATTTGGATTTCGTTCCATCCCTAATGACAATAAATGTTGTACCAAATTATTGGTCAAAGCATTTTAGAGTCAGTGTTGTTATTCTGTAGAATAATGTCATGAACCTCCCACCATGAACCTCCCACCATATCGTGAAATGGTGGGCAATAAATATCGTACCGTGAGGTTCATACCATGATCATATCGTGAGACTTGGATGTATAATGCATCAGTTTTATATAGCGCTTTTCTGGACACTCAAAGACGCTTTACAGAGCATTATTCATTCACTCCTTACCCGGTGGTGGTAAGCTACTATTGTAGCTACAGCTGCCCTGGGGCAGACTGACGGAAGCGAGGCTGCCAATTTGCGCCATCGGCCCCTCCGACCACCACCAACACTCACACACACACCACTTTCATACTAGGCAATGTGGGTGATGTGCCTTGCCTAAGGACACAACAACAGTTTTTGCAACTGGCGCCCCACTGTGGCACCTGGAATTCCTTGTGGTCTCCCATCCAAGTACTAACCAGGCCCGGCCCTGCTTAGCTTCTGAGATCTGACGGGATCAGGCTTTGACGAGCCGGTATGGCCACAAATATGATAAGTATGATATTTTCACCATTTTCGCCAGACTTGTGATTTGATATATTATGGTTAGGGTTAGATAATGGTCGACGATATCATTGTGAGACCTTTGATGATGCGATATCACCAGATTTCAGTTATTGTTACATTATTATACTATATGCACCATGACAGAGAATCACATGCCTGGGGTGTTGTGAGGCAGTTGGTTTCCCACAACTCTTAGTAACAATGTGAAAAGAGGAGACCTTTTCACACTCTTTGAATTAGTTGATACAAACAGGGATGGGACTTTTGGCTCATTTATAAGATCCAAATCTTTTAGATCTGTCCATGTCAAAGAGCCGCTGAAAAGACTCTTATTCTTTATTTATGTGACAAAAGCAAGCAATATAAGGTCTGATGTAATCTATAAAATAATCAGAGAGAAATGGCCAAGGCTCAGATGAGTTTAAAATGGTATTTATCTGGACAAGAATACAGTCCCTGACAAAATCTTGTTGCTTATCAATTTTGTAGAAACAAAAGCTTATAACCTGACTTTCAATTAATCAATTGGTTTTAGAAATGTCTCATATGAAAGCTAAAACCCTCCCAAATTATGCTCAATATACTAAAATAAATTTAATCATTTAATGAACACAGACAGGTCAGATTTTGGCAAGACAAAAGTTTTGTCGCCTACAGAAAATAAAACAAATAATTTACTTCAAATACAAAAATCTGTTGCATAACGTCAGTGAATTAAGTAGTGGTGCTGTGAGATCCATATTTAATATCTTGTATGACTTCCATGAGCTTGAAGGACTGCATCCATGCGGTTCGACAATGATTCATACAATTTGTTGATGAAGTCATCAGGAATTGCAAAGAAAGCGTCTTACATGCCTCCCAGAGTTCATCAAGATTCTTTGGTTTTGCCTTCCATGCTTCCTCTTTCATTGTACCCCAGACATGCTCAGTGATGTTCATGTCTGGTGACTGGGCCAGTCCTGGAGCACCTTGATCTTCTTTGCCTTGAGGAACTTTGATGTAGAGATAGAAGTATGCGATGGAGCACCATCCTGCTGCAAAATTTGTCCCCTTTAATGGTTGGGAATGTAAGAGGTGCTAATACTTCTTGATATTTTAGGCTATTGATATTGCCTTCCACCCTGCAAATGTCTCGCACACCCCCATACTGGATGTATCCCCAGACCATGATTTTTCCACCACCAAACTTAACTGTTTTCTGGGTGAATCTTGGATCCATGCGGGCTCCAGTAGGTCTCCTGCAATATTTGCGGCGGCTGTGATGCAATTCAACCGAGGATTCATCTGAGAAATCCACCTTCTGCCACTTTTCCAGTGTCCATCCTTTTAGCAGGCTGTGGGCCTTGGTAAATGCCACACGGTTTTTTAATTGCCTTTTGTTTAGTGCTGGTTTCTGTGCACTGATTTGACCATGGAGGCCATTTCAAGACAGAATTCTACAAACCTGGTTGACACAGGGACTTGAGGTGACCAGGCCTGGTGGAGCTCTGCTGCAGTGGAAAAGGGGCCTTGGATTTTCCAATCAACAAACGGTCCTCCCGAGCAGTTGTCTTGTGGGGTCTGCCGGACCTGGGCTTGTCAAAAACATCTCCAGTCTTTTCAGATCTTTTTCTTATTCTTTGTACTTGACGCTGAGACACATTGAAGGTGTCAGCCACCTCAGCAGTGGATCTGGTCTTCAGCCTCTTGATAATTAACGGTTTGGTGTCAGGGTGGATCTTAGGCATGTTGTCAGAGGTCAAGTTGCAGTTGATGTGAAGGTCTGGTGTGCTGGGGTTCTTTTTATACACATCCACCAATTGATTGATCAGTAACTGATCACAGGTGTGGCTGTAATCTCGGATTGGGTGCATCATATGACAAGGTGACTTTTGTTTTGCCAAAATCTGACCTTTCTGTGTTCATTAAATGATCAATCTTTCTTCAGTGAAGCAAATTTATTTTAGTATATTGAGCATAATTTGGGAGGGTTTTAGCTTTCATATGAGACATTTCTAAAACCAATCGATTAATTTAAAGTCAGGTTATAAGCTTTTGTTTCTACAAAATGTATAAGCGACAAGACTTTTGTCAGGGACTGTACACCACAATCTCATACAGACCGTTTAAAAGCTGAGATTAATAAATCTAGTGAAGATGTGTGGACTTCCTGGATTGATGACATCACAAGTGACATCACAATTGTTACTATTACTGCAGGGTTAAAGGTCAGACCTGTTGTAGGAGCTGGGTGTTGTCTCCATTGTCTATGTATTTCTTTTCGTGTTTCTGGATGAACCTCTGAGCAGCGTCCACCACACTGGATTCTGGGAAATCTGTCAGCGGACGCACCTGCAAACACAAGGACTTTGAATAGGGTTTGAGAGATTGCTAGATTATTCAAACATGCATGGATGACATCTGAAACCTCTTCAGGTAGGTTTTTGATGAGGAACAACGTTATAACATGATAGGAAGCTCCAAAAAGTCAATGTCACATATTCCTCTCTTCAAGTGTCTCATGTTTTACCCTTTTAGCTGTGTGAGTGAGCAGGGTGCGCCCGGACAGCTGGTGAAGATGAGCCTCTTTAGATCCACACAAAATCTGATCATTGTAGTTGACCCTGACACAAACACAAGATCATTGAAATACTGAACAAGCACGTGAGTAAAAATACTTATACCATATATATATATATATATATATATATATATATATATATATATATATATATATATATATATATATATATAAAGCTCCCAAGCCAAGTTTTCAATGTTTCAAATCATAACACTTATTTACTACCATTT
Organism: Odontamblyopus lacepedii; assembly: GCA_034769755.1. NCBI lineage: Eukaryota > Metazoa > Chordata > Actinopteri > Gobiiformes > Gobiidae > Odontamblyopus > Odontamblyopus lacepedii. The sequence continues at coordinate 40,900,800 of CM068345.1, read as the reverse complement.
GACTCGGAGGCAGATGGACAGAATGGTCTTCTTGTGTCCCATGCATGTGAAGCATTTATTCTCACTCATCCCATTGCAATAATCACAACTAGAACAAAAGAAAAAAACATGTGAGATATGAGGAGGAGAGGAGAGAGGGAGAATGAGAGGAAGTGCTCTATAGTTTGGTTTGATCTGGATCTGTACAAAAGCTGCTCATTCATATGATGAATATTAGCTCAACTGAACAATATCTACAGGGGCCGCCAAGCCTCGTAAGTTCCATCCTATCGGTGTCCAAAAGGCTCTGGCAAAAAAATCAGTTTTTTTTAATAACTGTGAAAATAATCCATTTAGGGCTATGGTGTCATTGAAAGTTGAATATAAATGTTGGCTTGTGTCATTTTTATATAGCGCTTTTACTCAAAGTGCTTCACAACAAGGAACCACTCACCCATTCATACACCAGTGTACGTAGACCCTAGGGCGAGATGGGTTAAGTGTTTTGCCCAAGGTCACAACGACAGCATTCGAGCTAAAATCACACAGCCAATCTGTAGGTTGGTGGACCTGTTCGCTCAACCGTTTTCTTTTTATTTTATTTTATCATGAACACTAATTTTCGGCTCAGTGGGGAAGCGCTCTTACCAACTGAGCTTCTAAGCCGCCCGTGGATAGACGAGTATGAGCCTTCTTGACATAGGCCATGTGTGGTCTATAAAAGCAAATTAAGATAATGATGAACAGCGCAGTAATTGCATCAGTTACAGAAACTTCAGGGTGTTTGAGCTACCTGTAAATATGACTGTATTTTCATAAAACTTTAAAGACCACAATTTCTCCTCAATTGGAGCATTTTTGGAAGGTCAGGCCATGATTTATAAGTTCATAAATAAGGACCACTCTACCTTACAACTGTTCCATTTCAGGACCTATTCCTTATTCAACGCCCTTGAAGTCCCAAAGAAATGACACTCTTGCCATATCTCAGAAAATAATGATAATAGAGACATAAGTCTGGTACCAAATGATACGCAATGCCCCTATTTATATTCAACTTCCATTGGTACTATAGGGCTAAATTAATTATTTTTGATGTTATTAAAGAAAAACAGCTCAGATTTTGAAAATTAATTGAATAGATTTAAGGCCTCCACAGGCACTAAACTTCAGGGGCTCGGTGGACCCAGTAGACATCAATACAATTTTATGAAATTTCTCATGGAAGTTTACTTTGGCAAGTGTAAAAAATTGATACTAGGTACAGATTGATTTTCAAATTTCTTAAAAAAAAATTGGCAAATGATGCACCCTGCTAAGGACACAATAACAGTTTTTGCAACTGTGAGATGAGGCTTTGTCATGGAGGTATAGCCACAATTTTGGAACTTTGCTGTTAGCAGGTTAGCTATGTGCAGTTATATACACAGCCTATGGATGGGACATACACTTCACTGCAGATGAGGGGAAGAAAGAGAGAGAGTGGGACATACCGGACATGCCCCTGTCCACTACAGATGTAGCAGTGATTGGTCAGGGTGTAGGTGGAGGCGTAGTTGAAGTTGTAACCACGCCCATTACAGTTATAACACTCCTCCTGAACACACATACACAAATTTACACTTCACAACCCTGGAACATTTATATGAGGCTTTATTTAACATGAGGCTTTATTTACTATGAGACTTTATTTACTGAGGCTTTATTTAATATGAGGCTTTATTTAATATGAGGATTTATTTAATATGAAGCTTTATTTAATATGAGGCTTTATTTAATATGAGGCTTTATTTAACATGAGGCTTCAGTTAATATGAGGCTTTATTTAACATGAGGCTTCAGTTAATATGAGCCTTTATTTACTATGAGACTTTATTTACTGAGGCTTTATGTAATATGGGGCTTTATTTAATATGAGGCTTTATTTAACACGAGGCTTTATTTAATATGAGGCTTTATTTAACATTAGGCTTTATTTAATATGAGGCTTATTTACTGTGAGACTTTATTTACTGAGGCTTTAGTTAACATGAGGCTTTATTTAATATGATGATTTATTGAATGTGAAGCTTTATTTAACATGAGGCTTTATTTAAATGAAGCTTTATTTAACATGAGGCTTCAGTTAATATGAGTCTTTATTTAATATGATGCTTTATTTAATTTGAGGATTTATTTACTATGAGGCTTTTTCTTAACATGAGGCTTTATTTAATTTGAGTGTTTTTTAATATGAGGCTTTATTTAACATGAGCCTTTATTTAATATGAGGCTTTATTTAATATGAGGCTTTATTTAACATGAGGCTTTATTTAATATGAGGCTTTATTTACTATGAGACTTTATTTACTGAGGCTTTATTCAATATGAGGCTTTATTTAATATGAGGCTTTAGTTAACATGAGGCTTTATTTAATATGAGGCTTTATTTAATATGAGGCTTTATTTAATATGAGGCTTATTTACTGTGAGACTTTATTTACTGAGGCTTTAGTTAACATGAGGCTTTATTTAATATGATGATTTATTGAATGTGCAGCTTTATTTAACATGAGGCTTCATTTACTATGAGGCTTTATTTAATATGAGCCTTTATTTAATATGAGGCTTTATTTACTTTTAGGCTTTATTTAATATGAGGCTTTAATTAACATGAGGCTTTATTTACTATGAGGCTTTTTTACTATGAGGCTTTATTTAACATGAGACTTTATTTAATATGAGGCTTTAGTTAACAAGAGGCTTTATTTAACATGAGGCTTCATTTAATATGAGGCTTTATTTAATATGAGGCTTTATTTAATTTGAGGCTTTATTTACTATGAGGCTTTACTTAACATGACGCTTTAATTAATTTGAGGCTTTTTTAATCTGAGGCTTTATTTAACATGAGGCTTTATTTAATATGAGGCTTTATTTACTATGAGGCTTTATTTACTATGAGGCTTTATTTAATATGAGGCTGTATTTACTATGAGGCTTTATTTACTATGAGGCTTTATTTAACATGAGGCTTTATTTAATGTGAGGCTTTTTTACTATGAGGCTTTATTTAACATGAGGATGGACCTGTTTTGTGTGTATCAAAGTAACATTTGTTTTGCCCCTGTACAGTTATATCGTACAAATAGCTTTTAGACTATTCCAATTTTAAAGCATTTATATCAACCATGTAGAAACACTGGTGTGCTGTTAGCATGCTAGTTGTTCCTGTCACACAATACATGACCAGTGTAGTGCAGCAGCCTCTTTATGTGAACATTACATTTTAATAATATCATATTTTTATCAGTTGTGTGACACTCACTCTCCCGTTGTTGCAATCAGAGCAGGCAATCCGGCCTTTACCAAAACACCGGCCACAGTCCTGACAAACAGAAAGGAACAAAATCAAATAAACATACACAAACAACAGTCTATTACAAGAGAGAAACCAACAAAAGGGTTACATCATGAAACAAATAGCTTGTTCATTTCATTCACTATTTTGAGTGAGTCGAGGCTTGACCAGGATATTTTCAGGCATGTTTTGTACTGGAGGCCTCATCATTTTACCAAGAAATGAAAGAAGCCATTAACCATATATTTACACACACAATTCAAATTGAAATGATTCTGCTTCAGATTTAATTCCTCTGTCCTGACCACTGGGGAAGAGATGGTAGTTCTTGGGTGACAGGTTGGAGCCTCTTTATGCAGACGCTGTACACCCTGACCAGTGCACTGTGGGGGAGTGAGATGTAAATATGTGCCCGTACACTATTCCCAGCCTGATGTCCAGCGTGTGCCTTCATCTCTTCTGACAGGTCATGAAAGCCTGATACTCCTCATTCATTCATTCATTCATGCCTAAGTTCCTTTTCTCCTAGGTCCACATGTGGACCAAATCAGTTCCTCACTCTATTGAGCCCATAGGCTGTATAAAAAAGTGGACTAAACTAGTGTGATGTCACGCATAGCATTCAGCTCATGCTAATGGCTACAGATGCAACACTGCCTTTTATCTGTGTGCAGGGAGGAGCGAACTACACTGAAACTACTCCGAAAATAACATCCTACTTGGCCCAAAATGAGGGCAAGAGGTGTGAAAACATTCTTCATGGGCCTGAATGATTTTGGTAATTTGTCCCCACACTCAGTACAGATGAAAAGGCCTAACTAACAAACGGAAACTGTAAACATGGCGCCCCCCGATGCGAACGTGTTGTTTGCAGGCTCTGCTCCGAGATGCCGTTTTCTTAGCTTTTGTGTGTTCTCTGTATGTTATTTCTTGCTCTGGACGTAGTGCACAAATGCCATGCACTGCGGATGTACAGCAGACAGGCATTACTGGACATTGCCAATTCATCCATCCATCTTCCATCCATCCATCTTCTCCTGCTTAATCCGGCTGGGTCGTGGGGGCAGCTTGCTGCCCAATTCTCATAGCACCTGCATATATATATATATATATAGATATATATATATATATATATATATATATATATATATATATATATATATATATATACCCTTTATGCTACTGCCCACCTCATACAATGATGACAGGCGATAAAACTTACGAGATGCCGGCTCAGACGTCGCCCGGCCAAACAAGGTCTGCGTCAGGTGTCGAGGATCCAGGGCACCTTGATGAGAAATGTGCTACTGGAACAAGACGGAAATGGGATGAACACAAGGCAACCCCGACGCCAGTTACACAGGTTAAGTGAAGTACCATCTGAAAGTCTGCTAGAGGATGTGAATGCAGCACTCAGAGCGATCCCTACCACAACCATCACTGAAACCAATGAGCTGATCTGCACTTCAGCAGCAGTGATCCTAGAGGTGTTGGGCTATAAGAGCAACCATGGGAGCTATGAGATACGATACCCACCATGGAAAAGACGGTTAGAGGCTAATCAAGGAAGTGCGGTGAGAAGTGAGCCAACTGTCAGAAGCCCAGAAAGGTGCAATGAAAAAGCGAGTACCCAAGAGGTACAGCCAGATGCCCTACCTGAAGCACTCGAAACTGCCAAACAAAGGCTCCAAGCCTTGGCCAGCTGCCTAAAGAGGTACACGAGAGAGTATGAAGCCAGACGAATAAACCGCCTGTTTGCAACACAACCTGCGAAAGTGTACGCTCAATGGCAGGGTAATAACAACAGAGCAGACCCACCAAGGCTGGAGACTGAGAGGTACTGGAAAGACATATGGGAAAGAGAAGTATCACATCACACCGATGCACAGTGGCTGGTGGCTCTGAGAGCAGACCACAGCAACCTCCCTGAACAGAAACCAGTTACCATCTCAGTGGCAGACATCCAGGAAAGAGTCTCAGGCATGAAAAGTTGGACAGCCCCAGGCCCTGACATGATCCACGCATACTGGCTAAAGAAGCTCACTGCTCTCCACGAGCGCCTAGCAGCACTAATAAACCAGCCGCTAAGGGATGACACTGAATGGCTAACCCAAGGGCGTACGATCCTGATCCTGAAGGTTCCCATAAAGGGTACAGTCCCATCCAACTATCGGCCAATACCCTGTCTCTCCACAACATGGAAGCTCATGTCAGGCATCATCGCGGCTAAGATAAGCGGGCACATGCATAGGTCTGAACCCCCTCAGCCAAATATTGGAATGTCATTCGGGCTCGAGAAATGTAGTAGGATGGTGACAAAGAGAGGGATGGTTGTCCACACAGAGGGGGTTTCACTCCCAGAGGGAACAGTAACAGACATTGAGGACAGTTACAAGTACCTTGGTATCCCACAGGCAAATGGCAACCTTGGCGAGGCAACAAGGAAAGTGGCAACAGCCAAATACCTGCAAAGAGTACGGTACAGACCACGGATGTTAAGACACGAAAACTCCTGACTTGCATGGAGGGTTTATCCCAAATCCAGCAACCTAAGACTGTACACAAGCCGGAAAGAAGGAGGCCGAGGACTAGTGAGTGTGGGAACCACTGTCCAGGATGAAACATCCAAGCTCCACAAGTTCATCAGTGACAAGGCCCAGACTGATGACGCTCAGAGAATGTCTCAGACAGTGGGGCGCAGAGGAAGAGGTGCTGGAGGGACCATCATGGCAGGACAAACCCCTGCATGGGGCGTACCACCGGAACATAACTGAAGTGGCTGATATCAAGAAATCCTACCAATGGCTGGAGAGGGCTGGTCTGAAGGACACAGAGGCACTCATCCCCGCTGCACAGGAGCAGGCCTTGAGTGGTTTGAGTGGTTTTAGATAAGCGAGAGGACAATGGTGGTGGACATTGCAATACCAAGAGATGGCAATGTCAGGAAAAAGGAACACGAGAAACTCGAGAAATACCAGGGGCTCAAGGAAGAGCTGGAGAGCTATATATATATATATATATATATATATATATATATATATATATATATATATATATATATATATATATATATATATATATATATACGTGTGTGCTGCTATGTGCCCTAAACAGTGGCAACAGGTATTCAAGGTCCTACCTCAAATGAATACATTCCATAATCCATGCATAATCCAGTTTGCTTGTCTTTGCTGTGTGGCTGGCATCTCTCAAAGCTGCTGTGTGCCAGTCCATGCAGTCTGGGTTATTTCCTCTATAAATGGTGGGTGAGCTGCGTAAAGTGCCCTGTTCGATCCAGCCTGGGAGGGTGCGTGTTTATTTCTAACTGCAATGTCAACAGTGGCCTGCAGCGGCCTTGGCACGGTGCCTCTGCTGCTTTGTTTTCTGCTGTTTTGTTTAGTGTTTTGTTTTATTTTGATTTATAATAAAGCACTTGTAAATGATGGAACTTGGCTCATTCTTTGATAGACTTATGTGTGTGCCTTTATACTGAGGTTAATCTTCCCACAGTAGATTTGGGGTAGCATTGTTGCACTTAATTTATTAGGCCCGAGCGCCAGAGGCTGGCGAAGGGCCTATTATTATTAGTGATGCTCATAGGGGGGCGGGAACTAAAGTGACGCGACGTGATTTGCCCGTAGTGACCAGGGACCCTCACTATGATGTAGCAATGCACCAGAGGTTTTCGAAAATGTATAGTTTGTTGGCCCAAAAAAAGCTGAACATTGTTCTCGTATCAGAATATTCTTCTTCTTTTTCTTCTTCTTCTTCTTCTTCTTCTTTGGTCACGTGTTAAAGACTCTGACTCTCTAACTTTTGACTATTTCCATTTTCAATAAATAAATAAAATGGCTCGTCATCGCCCCCTAACGAGACAAAAATGTTACTATGGCCACACCCCCTGACACACCAGGAGGCGGCCATCTTGGATTAAAGTGAAGCTGAACCGCACTCCTCGGCGGGCGTCGCCTGAACGGCCTCAGATTTGGTCACATTATCTCCAGGGGCCAAACGTCCAAAAATATCCACATCCCAAATCCGTCTGATGTCTCTGAGCAGTGAAGCCACAAATAATCAACACAAGTTTGGATATTTACAAACTGCTCCTATTTGCTCAAATAAACTCTGATTGCAATGAAATTTGACACAGTTCTTAAACTCTCTGCCCTAAAGCGACTGAATGTGAAAAAAATTTAATTTGGTGCATTAGCGCCCCCTACAGATTGAAATAAAACATGACCCCCCAAACACATTCAAAATCTCACCAAACTTTGCCAAAAGTTCAGAAATGATGAGACATTTGAGAAAATATAGGTTTCATGAGTGGGGATCAAAAAATGGAGATAATTCACCACCTCGAATATTAGGCTCCGCCCACTCCTATGGGAGCAGACCCAGGTCAACTCTGTCGTAGAGCCACGAAATTCGGTACACGCATTCATCACGTGAAGACAAACAAAAAAAATATTATTATGGCCACGCCCCCTGACAAAGCAGAAGGCGGCCATCTTGGATTGAAATCTTCAAAATGCAGAGTCAGCCTTTTCACTCATGTTGCGTTTTAACGAACTCCTCTGAAGGTGCTTCACCCACAGGGCTGAAAATCACCGTACATCATCTAGAGAAGAGCTGAAAATCACTGTACATTATCTAGAGAAGTGCTGAAAATCACCATACATCATCTAGAGAAGTGCGACTTCAAACGTTACCTAAATTTTTTTGAAAACTGTCACTTTTATGTGCGGTGAAGCTCCAAAGTTCAAAAAAAATTTAGACAAGATTCAATGTGCAGATTTGCTCCCGTTGGCACAGACTTAGTCTGATCGTGCTGAAATTTGAGTCACTGATGCTGATCTCGGCCTGAATATAAAACACTATAAAGCATATGGAAGATTACACTATAGCGCCCCCTAGACATGAAACGCCAACATTATCAGATTTGTACGAAATTTGGGAATTCTAAATACATTATGGACATGGTGAATTTTTCACTGTTGGCCACCAGGGGCGCAAAGACTCCTCAAAAATCATTTAAAATGCACTATGTAATTTTTCTGATGGAGGATGTGTTGACCTGGGAAATTTGAATCACTAATACGTGATCTTGGCCTAAATACTGTATAATGCACTATAAACATATGAAAAGTGTGGTTGGGGCTTATGGTTAGGGTTAGGGTTAGTGTGGGGCATTGCATTTGCTGGGTGCGGTGTTTGCTGGGCACAGTGTTTGCACGGCGTGATGTGCAGGGCACATCGTTTGCAGGGCACGTAGTTTTGTAGGGCACACCTTTGCAGAGTGCAGCGTGGGCGCAGGCGAGGGCCAATCATCACCGCTTGCGGCTATATTATTAACATTTCAAATTGTTAACTCCTCAATTGGCACACATGTTGTAGGCCTCATTATTTACTTCCCCCAAATTGTATTTGGAGTGATTTGTACATTATTGAGAAATCTTTAACCACTTATTTTCAAGACGCTATATTGCGGAGTATGCAAAAGTACCTTGATCAGTGAGGTATATGGGAGGGGGATGTCTTTGGTAGCCATGGTGAATGGAGTCGGTTCTTCCACTGGAACACTCCAGGGGGGAGGGATGACCCCACACTCATTCAACTCCTCTCCTGAACAAACCACAATCCATTCATTACACATTCCTGGACCCAAAGTCACTTCACAAAGTTTATTTAAAGCTGCGTCTCACCCTTGTATGGAGCAGTATTCCAGCAAGTGACACGTTTCACCGTGAACGACTCCAGGCGATACTGAACATCATCAGAACATGTGAGAAGAACATAACAAACATCAGAACACGTGAGATGAACACAGCAAACATCAGAACACGTGAGAAGAACACAGCAAACATCAGAACATTTGAGAAGAACATTGTCTAAAGAAAGAGTGTTTTGTACTATCATTGTGGTATCAGAATCGGTATTGAGTATTGAGTCTATTCCTTCCATAGTAGACTGGGTTGTGAGTTTGATTCCCAGAGGAGACTGTGATTCCTCACCCTGTAGGCCTGAAGCATCTCCATGTTGGTGATCTCCGCCTCATTGGCTGGTCTCGGGTCCAGGCCATAGTCAGATGCGTACTTCCTCAACGCCTCCAGAGCGCCCTCTTTAGTCACAGAGGGGACACTGCAGCACAGGGGAGGAAAAGGGAGGAGTTTATACAGGTACAGGTTACACAATGTTCCTCCAGTACACATGAATGAAACAAAACTCCAGTCTACCTAGGCCACAGTTTAAACAGAGAAATATTCAGTTAATAGTAGATCAGATCAAGTAGAATGAATTGGATCTCAGAAGCTAAGGAAGGGCGGGTGTGAGTGATGGAGGTGGTACAGATTGCCTCTCTCCCATCAGTCTGCCCCAGGACATTTTCATAGCCTTTCCGATTGGTTTCACAATAATACAACTCAATAAGTAGCAATGGCGCAGATTTCACTTTGAAGAATCTGGATCTGACACTTGTTTGTCTCCATGGAAATGGGATTGCCTGGAATGTTCCACAAAATGAAATTAAATGTATCTGTCATGCATTTATTCAGATTCAGTTCAGCATTTTGTTTTGTTTTTTGCTTGAAAACTCATCCAAAAAAACAAGCATTCATCCAGTGAGTGGGCTCGCCTCTCCATAGATCTGATTTGTAACTTCATCTGATGCAAAAATAACATTTTTTGAAGATCAACCTATAAAAGATATACTACGACTAGCACCATTACTCCTACTCCTGTTATTACTATGACTACTGTTAACAATCCTATTCCTACTATTCCTACTACTATTCTTACTAATCCTACTACTCTTACTACTTCAACTACTACTCCTCCTCCTGCTACTACCATGCCTGGCTACTATTACTGCTGCTATTACTACAGTTTCTACTACTATAAGAACTACCAATACTTCTACTTTACTGACCTCCACTGTGGACAGGGTGGTGGGCTCTCGGGCTCAGTTTTTTCAAATTCTTGTCTAGCAGACTCCAGCAGACAGGGGTATTCCTCTGTACACAATAAACATCAACACATGTATGAAAAAGTACATGATGTCACATGTAAATGAGACTATTCAGTCAAAGATCTGAATACATGTATGATTTGATGTGAAATGATAAAGCAGATCTGGGCTGTACCTTGGCCGTCCAGGGTCATGTTGTTGTAGCGCAGTATTCGGCCCCAGTCGGCTTCTGCATGGACACTAGGGGGCAGACAGGAGCACACAAAACACCATTACACTTCCTGTTTTGAACAGACAAATGGGGGTTTCTTGGATTCTAGAATGTGATAATGTCATACTCCCATACGGAGGCATATACAGATTATCCTGATGATTAAATTGTTCTTCACCATGAAATATTCACAAAGTAACTTCACAAATGTTGAACCCATAGACTGTTTATATATATGGTCATAGCTAACCTGCGTGCCGCTGTGATAAAGCAGAAGAAGACGGATGGTTGCTACGTGAACATGCGGGCAGGTCCCAATGTTCCTCCCATACAAACTGGGGAACAGAGTTACCGGGGAACATAGATATGCACCCGCAATTCTGATTCACTCTGGAGCGACACGTTCGTACGTTGGTTCTTGCTCTGATCTTTGTTTTTCACATTCTATGTTGACAAAATATCCCACTGGAGTCAGCGCTGCGTCTGGAGAACGTTCTGTTATTGGCCTGGTGTTGCAGAAGTGCACAGAGTGTGAATTTCAGGCACAGGAGACGCGTATCCCCTCCCATGATGCATTTGGAATAGTTGATTTGGACCTACTGTCTATGGTCTGAAGACAGTTCACACCAGAGGAACCGCACTGGAAACTGGCATTTGTTGCGGAACAAAGCGGACCAAGACTTAGTGTGGATCTGAGTGCGACTGATCCTTTCACATCAACTAAAACGAGCCCAACTAAGAGCTTTTGGTTCAAATGGACCATGTGGTGCAACCAGCTGTCGGTGTGAAAGCACCAGCCATGTTTTGAATTATGCTGTTACCTCCACAAAAACAGACCTGGAGTTGTGTTTTGTTTCATTCACACATTTCAGTAATTTTTTATATTAGTCTGTCTGCATCTCCAAAGCACAAAATACTCTGTTCCACCTGTGATGTCACGCAGTGGTATTTTTCAATTTCATAGCTCCATTTTTTCAATAGAGTTTGTCAATTCCAGGGCTGATCCAAATGATTCTAGTGAAGGTGTTTGGAGTTTAAAAACACAATGGAGCACTTCCTGTATTACCACATGACAGAAAACAAGAAATGCAGGAAAATACAGGTTTGCTCAAACATACAGGAATCACTCGAAATTCACATTTGTGTAAGATCCTGGTGAGGAAACACTGATGACAGGCTGGAAAAGCTTTGCATCACACCTCCCCTCGAAAGGTGCCTTCAGACTTTCATCTGAATCACCTCTTACTGATTTTCTATATTCTTCTCAAGCTTCCAATCATAGAAACTTTGTCATTGGGATAGTCTGAAGTCCTCAATATGGCGTCCGTGAGAAAAAGTGAGATCCCCTTTAGCATTAACATTAAAGGTCCCATATTACGCAGTTTGTCCAGCTCTGTTCTAATGTAGTTTCCTCATCACAAACACACCTGGAGATGTGTTTTGGTTCATTCACACGCACAAAGCCTGTACATTTGGACTTTAGAGTTCTTCTCAAACCACAAACACAAAATCTTCCACATTGTGATGTCAGGTTATAATACAGGAAGTGCTCCACTGTGTTTTTAAACTCCATACACCTTCTCTAGAATCGTCTGGATGATTTCAGCCTGGGAATTGGCCATCTCTACCGAACTTAAGGTGAAAGGAGCTGTTAACGTGAATGAAACAAAACACAACTCCAGCTATGTTTTAGAGGTGGTAACAGCATTAGGACGAACAAAAAACAAACAAAACAAAAAAACATTTGCACAAAAACTTTCATGATGAGGCTTTAAACCCATAACGTACCTGTGGTCAGACTTTTCCATGACAGCTGTAGTTGTGTGGTTTTCCTCTCCTCTTTTACAGTTTTTTCCTCCTCTCCTCTGTCTTTCTCTGCTCTCTGCTCTTCCTGAGTCTTGAGTCTTGTTCAAACTCATGTGTGTGAAGTTGTTACCAAACAGAATCATGTCGAAACTCACAGCAAGTGAAGCAACAGGAGCGTCGTCATGGAAATCCCCATATGTCACGTTTGATTAGTCAACACTACTGGGTCATTTATTATAGAGGAAACGTGTTAAGGAATGGATTTTTGTATTGTAATTGAACCAGGACTGAACTAGGACTGAACCAGGACTGAGCCAGGACTGAACCAGGACTGAGCCAGGACTGAACCAGGACTGAACCAGGACTGAGCCAGGACTGAACCAGGACTGAACCAGGACTGAACCAGGACTAAGCCAGGACTGAACCAGGACTAAGCCAGGACTGAACCAGGACTGAGCCAGGACTGAACCAGGACTGAACCAGGACTGAACCAGGACTGAACCAGGACTAAGCCAGGACTGAACCAGGACTGAACCAGGACTGAGCCAGGACTGAACCAGGACTGAACCAGGACTGAACCAGGACTAAGCCAGGACTGAGCCAGGACTGAACCAGGACTGAGGACCAAGAATGCAACACTGGATGGAAATAAATCTTGTGAAATTGCAGAAGTTTATCAAAACAATGCCACAGCAAATTCATTCATTTTTCACCAAGATCTTGCATTGATGATGGTCGAATCTGACCGCTGTGCAAAGCCTTCTCCAGCACATCCCCAAAATTCTCAATGGGGTTAAAGTTGAACTCCGGCATGTTTGAAGCTACAGTCCGTTGCTAGAGGTGGTTGAATTCTGTCAGAAGCCAAAAAACGGCACAGATCAGTGTTTCCTCGGCGGAGATCTCACTGGGGCAGTGAGTCTGTCAAGGCAACAAACTAGTGTTGTTTTCTAACGTTTCCAGACACTAATGAGTGAACCAGGCAGAGCATTTTATTTGTTAGACTCATGGTTGGTGTAAGATGGGTTAAAGTGGTGTCAAGCTTCTTCAGTGTGAAGCAAATTGGGGTTTTACGTGGAACTTGCCCCCATCACTAGTTTGTTGTCTTGACAGACTCACTGCTACAGTGAGATCTCCACCGAGGCAACACTGATCTGTGCCGTTTTTTGGCTTCAGACAGAATTCCACCACCTCTAGGAATGCACTTTAGCTTCAGACGTGCCGGAGTTCAACTTTAATTCTGAACATTTCGGACGTTAGAAATGGGACTGCATGAAGCAGTACAAAAATACATTGGTAAAGTTGATCAAACACTCTGAAACTTACACAGCTGGTTTAAAATCTTTACACAATAAACTTAAATGTTCTGACCAAGTCTGAGTTAATAAAATGACCATTGGCCATACCGGCTTGTCAAAGCCTGATCTCGTCAGATCTCAGAAGCTAAGCAGGGCCGGGCCTGGTTAGTACTTGGATGGGAGACCACTGGGAATTCCAGGTGCCGCAGTGGGGCATCAGTGGCAAAAACTGTCGTTGTGTCCTTAGGCAAGACACTTCACCCACATTGCCTCGTATGAAAGTGATGTGTGCACGGCAGGACTCCCTTGAAAAAGAGATTAGTAATCTCAATGGGACTTTCCTGGGTAAATAAAGGTTAAAAAAAATAAAAATAATGTTTTAGCCATACCTGTGGATAGATGGAAAGGAGCATAGGCCGTATATATGAGTGGACCGAGCTAATGCACTATTTTGTCTGTCAAAAAATTGTGTTCATAACATAGAGCCTGGATCCAGATTGGCTCCTGTGACTGTAAGCATCATGAGTCTCCTGTGAGTGGTGCTGAGTGCGGTGGTGATGTTACACTCGCTTCATCCACTTTTTTATACAGTCTTTGGAGAGGAGACACTTAATTAGTCTGGCCACAGTTTGTTTAATTCTGAAGCTGGCCTGCGCTGTGTCGCTCTAGTCCCCACAGTAGCGCTAACAGCACCATCTACTGGAGTGTGAATTGCACCTAAATGAAAAGATACATTTGAAATAATATATATATATATATATATATAATATATATATATATATATATATAATATATATATATATATATATATATATATATATATAATATATATATATATATATATATAATATATATATAAAGAGGGGGTGTCTGTTTCGATATAAAACTTTAAATATACTGTTTTTCAACCTACTACACTACTTTACATTCATTCAATTACAGGTGGTTTTAGAGCTGAAAAATACAGAGAAAAACAGACATTCTGAGTGGAGTCGCCTCTCCACAGATCTGACCTGTAACTTGGTCTGGTTCGGTCTCCATGGAGATAGAAATGTTTAAAGCCATACTTTGAAACATTCCAGACAAAGCAATAACATCTCCATGGAGAAAAGCATGTGACAAACCCTCCACCAGAAAAGTTACACAGTGCAGCTTTACTCAGTACTGAAGAAGGGTTAAACCAGGACTAAACCAAGACTAAACAGGGTTTAAACTTAAACTTAAAAAAAGACTAAAACAACACTAATATGGAACAAGGACTAAACCAGGACTGCACCAGGGGGTGACTCCTTATCCTTGGTATTTCCTGTACATTAAATACTGTTGCATTACAGGAGAGTACAGGGTGAGTGACTCACAGTGAGAAGGTCCCAGGTTCAATTCTCAAACTCCAACTAAGTATGTTTAAACCAGAAACAATTGTTTATCAGAGCAGCTAAAGATAAAACTGGAACTTTGACATAATATACAATGTTTACTTAATTGTTACAACTCAATTCAATCACATCATTTGTAGTTCATAAGTTCATTCTCCCACTAAGATTCTAGAGACATTTGAACCATCCAGATCTCAGTCTAACACTACAGGTGGATGGGAGGGCATCTGACACACCTAAATATATGTTTAAAATCTGAACTTTGATACAAAATCCAACATAAATCACAATCACATCTAATCACAGTCACGATTCCCAAACGGTTCAGCCCCGGTCGTCCACCAGGAGGTGACAGAGAGAGGGGTGTGTCGGAGCGGGCGACCCCACCCCAGAGCACTGCAGCCTGGGGAATGTGCAGCCGGAGTCAGCCTAATCTCCAGCACCCATGGGAGACTGGCTCCTGTCTGCTGCTGCTCCACTATCAGTGCAACAGCTCATCTGTCACGACTATCAGAGAGAAGGAGAGGGGGCTGAGAGGGAAGAAAGAGAGGGAGAGGGAGGAGGACACAAGGAGATAGGGAAGGAGAAATAGAGGGAAGGGTGGAGAAGAGAGGAGTCCATTCTGCGGTCACTCATGTACAGTGATGGAAGCAGGCCAGTCCTAATACGTCCCTGACCATTTAGGCTTTAAACAGTCAGTCAGTCAAATCTATCAGAAACCTCCACTGTCCCTGGACACTGTGGACAGGGTCATGTGTGGAGAGGGACATGTGTGGACAGGGACACTGTGTACAGGGTCCTGTGTGGACAGGGACACTGTGGACAGGGTCATGTGTGGAGAGGGACATGTGTGGACAGGGACACTGTGGACAGGGTCATGTGTGGAGAGGGACATGTGTGGACAGGGACACTGTGGACAGGGTCATGTGTGGACAGGGACACTGTGGACAGGGTTATGTGTGGACAGGGACATGTGTGGACAGGGACACTGTGGACAGGGTCATGTGTGGACAGGGACACTGTGGACAGGGTTATGTGTGGACAGGGACATGTGTGGACAGGGACACTGTGGACAGGGTCATGTATGGAGAGGGACACTGTGGACAGGGACACTGTGGACAGGGTCATGTGTGGACAGGGACATGTGTGGAGAGGACAACGGTGGACAGGGACATGTGTGGACAGGGACACTGGACAGGGTCATGTGTGGACAGGGACACTGTGGACAGGGACATGTGTGGACAGGGACACTGGACAGGGACATGTGTGGACAGGGACACTGGACAGGGACATGTGTGGACAGACACACTGTGCACAGGGACACTGGACAGGGACATGTGTGGACAGACACACTGTGGACAGGGACACTGGACAGGGTCATGTGTGGACAGGGACACTGGACAGGGACATGTGTGGACAGACACACTGTGGACAGGGACACTGGACAGGGACATGTGTGGACAGGGACACTGGACAGGGACATGTGTGGACAGACACACTGTGCACAGGGACACTGGACAGGGACATGTGTGGACAGACACACTGTGGACAGGGACACTGGACAGGGACATGTGTGGACAGGGACACTGGACAGGGACATGTGTGGACAGACACACTGTGGACAGGGACACTGGACAGGGACATGTGTGGACAGGGACACTGGACAGGGACATGTGTGGACAGGGACACTGTGGACAGGGACATGTGTGGACAGGGACACTGGACAGGGACATGTGTGGACAGGGACACTGTGGACAGGGACATGTGTGGACAGGGACACTGGACAGGGACATGTGTGGACAGGGACACTGGACAGGGACACTGGACAGGGACATGTGTGGACAGACACACTGTAGACAGGGACACTGGACAGGGTCATGTGTGGACAGGGACACTGGACAGGGACATGTGTGGACAGACACACTGTGGACAGGGACACTGGACAGGGACATGTGTGGACAGACACACTGTGCACAGGGACACTGGACAGGGACATGTGTGGACAGACACACTGTGGACAGGGACACTGGACAGGGACATGTGTGGACAGGGACACTGGACAGGGACATGTGTGGACAGACACACTGTGGACAGGGACACTGGACAGGGACATGTGTGGACAGGGACACTGGACAGGGACATGTGTGGACAGGGACACTGTGGACCGGGACATGTGTGGACAGGGACACTGGACAGGGACATGTGTGGACAGGGACACTGGACAGGGACATGTGTGGACAGACACACTGTGCACAGGGACACTGGACAGGGACATGTGTGGACAGACACACTGTGGACAGGGACACTGGACAGGGTCATGTGTGGACAGGGACACTGGACAGGGACATGTGTGGACAGACACACTGTGGACAGGGACACTGGACAGGGACATGTGTGGACAGGGACACTGGACAGGGACATGTGTGGACAGACACACTGTGCACAGGGACACTGGACAGGGACATGTGTGGACAGACACACTGTGGACAGGGACACTGGACAGGGACATGTGTGGACAGGGACACTGGACAGGGACATGTGTGGACAGACACACTGTGGACAGGGACACTGGACAGGGACATTTGTGTTGCTTCATTCTAACATGGCATAAAAAAGAAGTTAAAACGTCGCCCGCTCAGTCTTCTGTCTGTTAGGGTTAGGGTTAAGGATAAGGTTAAGGTTAAGGTTAAGGTTAAGGTTAGGGTTAGGGTTAGGGTTAAGGTTAAGGTTAAGGTTAAGGTTAGGGTTAAGGATAAGGTTAAGGTTAAGGTTAAGGTTAGGGTTAGGGTTAAGGTTAAGGTTAGGGTTAAGGTTAAGATTAGGGTTAAGGTTAAAGTTAAGGTTAGGGTTAAGGTTAAGGTTAAGGTTAAAGTTAAGGTTAAGGTTAGGGTAGGGTTAGGGTTAAGGTTAGGGTTAGGGTTAAGGTTAAGGTTAAGGTTAGGGTTAAGGTAAAGGTTAAGGTTAGGGTTAAGGTTAAAGTTAAGGTTAGGGTTAAGGTTAGGGTTAAGGTTAGGGTTAAGGTTAAAGTTAAGGTTAAGGTTAAGGTTAAGGTTAAGGTTTGGGTTAAGGTTAAGGTTAGGGTTAAGGTTAAGATTAGGATTAAGGTTAAAATTAAGGTTAGTGTTAAGGTTAAGGTTAGGGTCAAGGTTAGGGTTAGGGTAGGGTTAGGGTTAAAGTTAAGGTTAGGGTTAAGGTTAAGGTTAGGGTTAAGGTTAAGGTTAGGGTTAAAGTTAAGGTTAGGTTTAAGGTTAAGGTTAAGTTTAGGGTTAAGGTTAATGTTAAGGTTAGGGTTAAAGTTAAGGTTAACGTTAAGGTTAAGTTTAGGGTTAAGGTTAAGGTTAAGTTTAGGGTTAAGGTTAAGGTTAACGTTAAGGTTAAGTTTAGGGTTAAGGTTAAGGTTAGGGTTAAGGTTAGGGTTAAGGTTAAGATTAGGGTTAGGGTTAGGGGGTTAGGGTTCTGTTAGGGTTAGGGGGTTAGGGTTCTGTTAGGGTTAGGGGGTTAGGGTTCTGTTAAGGTTAGGGGGTTAGGGTTCTGTTAAGGTTAGGGGGTTAGGGTTCTGTTAAGGTTAGGGGGTTAGGGTTCTGTTATTTGATTTGATTCAGAAACATTTGGGTTTGTGCATGAGCTCTGTACAGCTGCAGGGTCCTCTGTGCTCTGCTCCTTCAGCTGTTCATATGAGAGCATCAGAAACCAGAGTTCGAGCCTCCATCTGATCAACACTATGAACCCGAATAAGTCAGCAAAAAATGAGGTAATCGATTGTCTCAATTATTTTAAGTTGATTAACTTAAAAGTCACAATCTTTCAGAACTTAAAAGGTTGGATGGCTCAGCTGAATTAAAAGTGCTCATTTGGCTCAACTCAAATATTTTCACTTAATATGACTCATAGTTTTCTGTTAATCATTTTGAAATTGTCTTGTATTTTAGCATCTGTTCTATAAATTAAATTTATTTTGAAATCATTCCTATTTGAAACAATAGAAATAACAGCACTTTTAATGACTTAATTTTAAGTTTGACCTCTCCGTTTTTAAGGTTTCACCCGGTTCCCCTGGACACGACTGTGATGCTGCAGGACACTTGTGTCTCTTCCACAGGATCTGCTGACCCTCCCTGACCAGTCCTGCAGTTACACTGACCTGAGACCTGTGACTGACACAAAAAGACTGAGACGCACACAGGAAATGTTTCTGCACCAACAACGGCTGAAAACTTGAATTTCCTTCAGGATCAATAAAGCATCTGTCTCTTTCTATCTCTGTGTCTCTTTTTCTCTGCCTCTGTCTCTCTCTCTGTCTCTTTCTCTCTATCTCTCTGTCTCTTTCTATATCTGTGTCTCTTTTTCTCTCCCTCTGTCTCTCTCTCTCTGTCTTTTTCTCTCTCTCTCTGTCTCTTTCTCTCTATCTCTCTGTCTCTTTCTATCTCTGTGTCTCTTTTTCTCTCCCTCTGTCTCTCTCTCTGTCTCTTTCTCTCTATCTCTCTGTCTCTTTCTACCTCTCTCTCTCTGTATCTTTTTTATCTATCTCTCTTTCTCTCTATCTTTCTCTCTCTCTGTCTCTTTCCCTCTGTCTCTATCTACCTCTCTGTATCTTTTTCTCTCTGTCTCTTTCTACCTCTCTTTCTGTATCTTTTTCTCTCTGTCTCTTTCTCTCTCACTCTGTCTCTTTCTCTCTATCTCTGTCTCTTTCTACCTCTCTGTATCTTTTTTATCTCTCTGTCTCTTTCTCTCTCTCTCTCTCTGTCTGTCTCTCTATCGCTCTGTCTCTTTCTGTCTCTCTCTCTCTGTCTCTTTCTATCTCTCACAGTCTCTTTCTATCTGTCTCTCTCTCTCTGTCTCTTTCTATCTCTCACAGTCTCTTTCTATCTCTGTCTCTTTCTATCTCTCTCTGTCTCTTTCTCTCTGTCTCTTTATCTGTATCTCTTTCTATCTCTCTTTCTATCTCTCTCTCCTTCTGTTTCTTTCTCTATCTCTCTGTCTCTTTCTATCTGTCTCTCTGTCTCTTTTTCTCTCTTTCTGTCTCTGTTGCTCTCTCTCTGTCTATCTCTCTATGTTTTTCTATGTGTGTCTCTGTTACTCTCTCTCTGTCTCTCTGTGTCTTTGTTGCTGTCTCTCTTTGTGTCTCTCTGTCTCTGTTCGTCTCTCTCTCTCTGTGTATCTCTCTATGTCTTTCTATGTGTGTCTCTGTTACTCTCTCTCTCTCTCTGTCTCTCTCTGTGTCTCTGTTGCTGTCTCTTTGTGTCTCTCTGTCTCTGTTGCTCTCTCTCTCTCTGTGTCTATCTCTCTGTCTTTCTATGTGTGTCTCTGTTTCTCTCTCAGTCTCTCTCTGTGTCTCTGTTGCTGTCTCTCATTGTGTCTCTCTGTCTCTGTTGCTCTCTCTGTATGTCGCTCTGTTGCTGTTGCTCTCTCTGTCTAACTCTCTCTGTCACTATCTGTTTGTCTCTCTCTCTCTGTGTCTATCTCTCTCTGTCTCCCTCTCTCTGTCTCTGTTTGTGTCTGTCGCTCTCTCTGTATGTCTTTCTGTCGCTGTTGCTCTCTCTCTGTCTATCTCTCTATCACTCTCTCTCTGTCTGTCTCTGTCGCTCTCTCTCTCTCTCTGTGTCTCTCTCTGTTTGTCTCTGTCTCTCTGTTTGTGTATCTGTGTGTCTCTCGCTTGAATATTTCCTAACGTAACGTAAACATCAGGTAAACATCATATAAACAACATGGAAACAACATGGAAACAACATGGAAATGTCATGTAAACGTCATGGAAACAGCATGGAAACAACATGGAAACATCATGGAAACAACATGGAAACATCATGAGAACAACATGAAAACAACATGTAAACAACATGTAAACAGCATGTCTCTTTCATGTAAACATCATGTAAACAACAGCTAAATAGCATGTAAACACCATGTAAACATCATGTAAACATCATGTAAACATCATGTAAACACCGTGTAAACACCATGTAAACATCATGTAAACACCGTGTAAACACCATGTAAACATCATGTAAACACCGTGTAAACACCATGTAAACATCATGTAAACACAGTGTAAACATCATGTAAACATCATGTAAACACCATGTAAACACCATGTAAACATCATGTAAACATCATGTAAACACCATGTAAACATCATGTAAACATCATGTAAACACCGTGTAAACACCATGTAAACATCATGTAAACACAGTGTAAACATCATGTAAACATCATGTAAACACCATGTAAACATCATGTAAACATCATGTAAACACCGTGTAAACACCATGTAAACATCATGTAAACACCATGTAAACATCATGTAAACACCGTGTAAACACCATGTAAACATCATGTAAACATCATGTAAACACCGTGTAAACACCATGTAAACATCATGTAAACACCGTGTAAACACCATGTAAACATCATGTAAACACAGTGTAAACATCATGTAAACATCATGTAAACACCATGTAAACACCATGTAAACATCATGTAAACACCATGTAAACAGCATGTAAACATCATGTAAACACCATGTAAACACCATGTAAACATCATGTAAACATGTAAACATGCTCAGACTCAGGTGGGTATATCACTTAAACTATCACTACTTAAATGGTGCAGTTTTTGTTTAAAGGTGTACTGTGTAACTTTTTGGGCCCACTGCCCGCTTGTCTCCATGGAGATGTTATTGCTTTCGCTGCAATGTTTAGCAGTAAGGCATTAAACAAACAGTATATGTAGTAGTAAGGCATTAAACAAACAGTATATGTAGTAGTGTAGTGCTTTTTTTTCCCCATTACAGTTTGTATTGGTCAAAAAACACCTTGAAAGCAAAATACATGAGCTTGCCCTCCACAGATCTGGACATTAATAAGATGTTATGTTTTAATGCCATACTGTGGAGAATTTTGGGCAAAACAATATTATATTTATGGAGACAAACAGTTGGGGAACCCTCCACCTGTGGCCATACCGGCTTGTCAAAGCCTGATCCCGTCAGATCTCAGAAGCTCAGCAGGGCCTGGTTAGTACTTGGATGGAGACACTGGGAATTTCAGGTGCCACAGGGGGGCGCCAGTGGTAAAAACTGTTGTTGTGTCCTTGGGCAAGACACTTCACCCACATTGCCTAGTATGAAAATGATGTGTGCATGGCAGGACTCCCTTGAAAAAGAGATTAGTAATCTCAGTGGGACTTTCCTGGTTAAATAAAGGTTAAAATAAAATAAAATAAAATAAAATAAAATAAAATAAAATAAAATAAAATAAAATAAAATAAAATAAAATAAAATAAAATAAAATAAAATAAAATAAAATAATAAAATAAAATAAAATAAAATAAAATAAAATAAAATAAAATAAAATAAAATAAAATAAAATAAAATAAAATAAAATAAAATAAAATAAAATAAAATAAAATAAAATAAAATAAAATAAAATAAAATAATAAATAAAATAAAATAAAATACAGTTACACAGTACACCTTTACATATCCCACATTACACATTGTCTGTTTCCTCATAAAACACCTGGAATTGTTTTTTGTTTCATTCACACATGTTTAACACACAAACCTGCAGATTTACACTGAGTTCTTCTCTCAAACTGAAAACAGTCTTTTCCACCTCATTATGCCGTGTGGTAATACAGGAAGTGCTCCACTGTCTTTTTAAACTTCATACACCTCCTCTAGAATCATTTGGATCATTTCAGCCCTGGAATTGGCCATCTCTACTCAGCTAAAGGTAAAAGGAGTTGTTCACTACCACTCCCACTAAATGACATCACAAGGTGTAACAGAGCATTTTGAGTTTTGGAGATGTTACTAATATTTACCAGGAAAAACTGTGTTAAATAACTGTGGGTTTCATGGAGTAGTTCGTTTTAGTAGAGTTGACAGAGTATAATTTTTCTTCTCCTCTGGAAAGGAGGGTTTACACACAGTACAAATCAAGAAGGAATTTTCCAACTTCACCCTGACTGTTCTGAAGCTTCTGTGTGTCCTCTGTGTTGTCTTGTCCTGTTCTATTGCGCCCTCTGCTGGACATCTGCTCTTTTCATCACATACATAGGCCCCTCCCCTTTTTCACTTTTTCTCTTCTTCTCTCTGTCTTTCTCACAATCTACATAAATAGCTTCAACCTGAGGAGAACAACAGGTTCTAGGACTAAACCAGGTCTAAAACAGGACTATTCTAATCTAGGACTAAACCAGGTCTAAAACAGGACTATTCCAGGTCTAATCTAGGACTAAACCAGGTCTAAAACAGGACTATTCCATGTCTAATCTAGGACTAAACCAGGTCTAAAACAGGACTATTCCAGGTCTAATCTAGGACTAAACCAGGTCTAAAACAGGACTATTCCAGGTCTAATCTAGGACTAAACCAGGTCTAAAACAGGACTATTCCAGGTCTAATCTAGGACTAAACCAGGTCTAAAACAGGACTATTCCAGGTCTAATCTAGGACTAAACCAGGTCTAAAACAGGACTATTCCAGGTCTAATCTAGGACTAAACCAGGTCTAAAACAGAACTACTCCAGGTCTAATCTAGGACTAAACCAGGTCTAAAACAGGACTATTCCAGGTCTAATCTAGCACTAAACCAGGTCTAAAACAGGACTATTCCAGGTCTAATCTAGGACTAAACCAGGTCTAAAACAGGACTATTCCAGGTATAATCTAGGATTAAACCAGGTCTAAAACAGGACTACTCCAGGTCTAATCTAGGACAAATCCAGGTCTAAAACAGGACTATTCCAGG
Source organism: Odontamblyopus lacepedii (assembly GCA_034769755.1). Lineage (NCBI taxonomy): Eukaryota > Metazoa > Chordata > Actinopteri > Gobiiformes > Gobiidae > Odontamblyopus > Odontamblyopus lacepedii. Next base: position 40,877,073 of record CM068345.1, on the reverse strand, counting down.
TGTAATCTAGGACTAAACCAGGTCTAAAACAGGACTATTCCCGGTCTAGTCTAGGACTAAACCAGGTCTAAAACAAGACTATTCCAGGTCTAATCTAGGACTAAACCAGGTCTAAAACAGGACTATTCCAGGTCTAATCTAGGGCTAAACCAGGTCTAAAACAGGACTATTCCAGGTCTAGTCTAGGACTAAACCAGGTCTAAAACAAGACTATTCCAGGTCTAATCTAGGACTAAACCAGGTCTAAAACAGGACTACTCCAGGTCTAATCTAGGACAAATCCAGGTCTAAAACAAGACTATTCCAGGTCTAATCTAGGACTAAACCAGGTCTAAAACAGGACTATTCCAGGTCTAATCTAGGGCTAAACCAGGTCTAAAACAGGACTATTCCAGGTCTAGTCTAGGACTAAACCAGGTCTAAAACAAGACTATTCCAGGTCTAATCTAGGACTAAACCAGGTCTAAAATAGGACTATTCCAGGTCTAATCTAGGACTAAACCAGGTCTAAAATAGGACTATTCCAGGTCTAATCTAGGACTAAACCAGGTCTAAAACAGGACTATTCCAGGTCTAATATAGGACTAGACCAGATCTATATTAGGACTATTCCAGGTCTGATCAAGGTCTAAACCAGGTCTAAATGTGGACTACATCTGCTGTAGATTCAACAGAAATGGGGGGCAAATGAACTGTAAATGAACTGAAAAGCTGGCAGTCCCACTTGAAGGATCTGGACCACGGGTTGAGGAACACTGCTGTAGAGTATTGAAAATGGACTGCTGACTGAGAGCTGCACTCCCCAAAACAATTACTGAAACAAAAAACATAAAAACATACATCACTACAGCGTTTATGTTTTTAATGCCATTTTCCTTCCACATGTGCAGTGTCAGCGCCGGGCAGTAGAGGTCAGTATTGAAACACTGATTCTCCCCTCACGCTGCCAAAGCACCAAACCCACATTTAGCCAAGCTCAAAGAAGTGAAGTTTTGTTTCGAAATGTGACAAGGACTTTGAAGAACTTTGTCTTCTGTAATTCAGAGACAGATTGTGCACATGAGAAAAATGAACTGAAATTTTTCCCTGAAATGACCTTTGTGGCTAGAAAAAAGGGAGGCTTTCAGAAATGGGGATGAAGACCTCTACAAGGACGCCAGGTACCGAGTATAATTTTTCTTCTCCTCTGGAAAGGAGGGTTTACACACAGTACAAATCAAGAAGGAATTTTCCAACTTCACCCTGACTGTTCTGAAGCTTCTGTGTGTCCTCTTGTCCTGTTCTATTGCGCCCTCTGCTGGACATCTGCTCTTTTCATCACATACATAGGCCCCTCCCCTTTTTCACTTTTTCTCTTCTTCTCTCTGTCTTTCTCACAATCTACATAAATAGCTTCAACCTGAGGAGAACAACAGGTTCTAGGACTAAACCAGGTCTAAAACAGGACTATTCCATGTCTAATCTAGGACTAAACCAGGTCTAAAACAGAACTTCTCCAGGTCTAATCTAGGACTAAACCAGGTCTAAAACAGGACTATTCCAGGTCTAATCTAGGACTAAACCAGGTCTAAAACAGGACTATTCCAGGTCTAATCTAGGACTAAACCAGGTCTAAAACAGGACTATTCCAGGTCTAATCTAGGACTAAACCAGGTCTAAAACAGGACTATTCCAGGTCTAATCTAGGATTAAACCAGGTCTAAAACAGGACTACTCCAGGTCTAATCTAGGACAAAACCAGGTCTAAAACAGGACTATTCCAGGTATAATCTAGGACTAAACCAGGTCTAAAACAGGACTATTCCCGGTCTAGTCTAGGACTAAATCAGGTCTAAAACAAGACTATTCCAGGTCTAATCTAGGGCTAAACCAGGTCTAAAACAGGACTATTCCAGGTCTAATCTAGGGCTAAACCAGGTCTAAAATAGGACTATTCCAGGTCTAATCTAGGGCTAAACCAGGTCTAAAACAGGACTATTCCAGGTCTAATCTAGGGCTAAACCAGGTCTAAAATAGGACTATTCCAGGTCTAATCTAGGACTAAACCAGGTCTAAAACAGGACTATTCCAGGTCTAGTCTAGGACTAAACCAGGTCTAAAACAAGACTATTCCAGGTCTAATCTAGGACTAAACCAGGTCTAAAACAGGACTATTCCAGGTCTAATCCAGGTCTAAACCAGGTCTAAAACACGACTACTCCAGGTCTAATCTAGGACTAAACCAGGTGTAAAACAGGACTATTCCAGGTCTAATCTAGGACTAAACCAGGTCTAAAACAGGACTATTCCAGATCTAATCTAGGACTAAACCAGGTCTAAAACAGGACTATTCCAGGTCTAATCTAGTGCTAAACCAGGTCTAAAACAGGACTATTCCAGGTCTAATCTAGGACTAAACCAGGTCTAAAACAGGACTATTACAGGTCTAATCCAGGTCTAAACCAGGTCTAAAACAGGACTATTCCAGGTCTAATCTAGGACTAAACCAGGTCTAAAACAAGACTATTCTAGGTCTAATCTAGGACTAAACCAGGTCTAAAACAGGACTATTCCAGGTCTAATCTAGGACTAAACCAGGTCTAAAACAAGACTATTCCAGGTCTAATCTAGGACTAAACCAGGTCTAAAACAGGACTATTCCAGGTCTAATATAGGACTAGACCAGGTCTATATTAGGACTATTCCAGGTCTAGTCTAGGACTAAACCAGGTCTAAAACAAGACTATTCCAGGTCTAATCTAGGGCTAAACCAGGTCTAAAACAGGACTATTCCAGGTCTAGTATAGGACTAAACCAGGTCTAAAACAAGACTATTCCAGGTCTAATCTAGGACCAAACCAGGTCTAAAATAGGACTATTCCAGGTCTAGTCTAGGACTAAACCAGGTCTGTAACTGGACTATTCCAGGTCTGATCAAGGTCTAAACCAGGTCTAAAAGTGGACTACATCATTTCTGCTGTAGATTCAACAGAAATGGGGGGCAAATGAACTGTAAATGAACTGAAAAGCTCGCAGTCCCACTTGAAGGATCTGGACCACGGGTTGAGGAACACTGCTGTAGAGTATTGAAAATGGACTGCTGACTGAGAGCTGCACTCCCCAAAACAATTACTGAAACAAAAAACATAAAAACATACATCACTATAGCGTTTATTTTTTTAATGCCATTTTCCTCCCACATGTGCAGTGTCAGCGCCGGGCAGTAGAGGTCAGTATTGACACATTGATTCTCCCCTCACGCTGCCAAAGCACCAAACCCACATTTAGCCAAGCTCAAAGAAGTGAAGTTTTGTTTCGAAATGTGACAAGGACTTTGAAGAACTTTGTCTTCTGTAATTCAGAGACAGATTGTGAACATGAGAAAAATGAACTGACATTTTTCCTGAAATGACCTTTGTAGCTAGAAAAAAGGGGAGGCTTTCAGAAGTGGGGATGAAGACCTCTACAAGGACGCCAGGTACCGTTTAGCAGGGAAGTGGGCACTGTTAGACACCAGTTCTCTGAGAATATGCAGCAGCAGATTTCAGAGGACGACTCGGCTTCTCTGTGGAGGAGTTTTAGGAAAATCACCAACTACAAACCTAAAACTCCACACTCCACGGATGACCTGCCCCTAGCCAACAGTCTTAACGACTTCTACTGTAATTTTGATGAGCCATCAAGCAGCTCTCACACCTCCAACTGTCCCAACAGTAGAGACAACCCGGACACTCATCCCCCCACCGTTTCCCCCTCACCAGAGCCATCTCCACCCTTTCACATTCATGAGGCAGATGTGAAGAAGCAGTTCAAAAGGATGAATGCCAGGAAGGCGTCGGGGCCAGACGGTGTCTCTCCTGCCACCCTGAGGCACTGTGCTAACGAGCTGGCCCCAGTGTTTACGGGCATCTTCAATTCTTCACTGCAGGCTTGTCATGTGCCTGCCTGCTTCAAAACCTCCACCATTGTTCCTGTCCCCAAGAAGCCAAGGATCACCGGACTCAATGACTACAGACCTGTGGCTCTGACATCTGTGGTCATGAAGTCATTGGAGCGCCTGGTTCTGCCCCACCTCAAGACCCTCATGGCCCCCCTCCTGGACCTCCTGCAGTTTGCCTACAGAGCCAACAGCTCTGTAGACGACGCCATCAACATGGCTCTACACTTCACCCTGCAGCATCTGGACTCCCCAGGAACCTATGCCAGGATCCTGTTTGTGGACTTCAGCTCTGCCTTCAACACCATCCGCCCAGACCTCCTCCAAGGCAAGCTGTCCCAGATGAACGTGCCTGATCCTCTCTGCAGGTGGATCACTGACTTCCTGACAGACAGGAAGCAGCACGTGAGGCTGGGGAAGAATGTCTCGGACTCCCGGACCATCAGCACCAGCTCTCCCCAAGGCTGTGTTCTTTCTCCTCTGCTCTTCTCCCTGTACACCAACTGCTGCACCTCCTACCATCAGTCTGTCAAGCTCATCAAGTTTGCAGATGACACCACGGTCATCGGACTCATCTCGGATGGGGATGAGTCTGCCTATAGGACGGAGGTTGATCGTCTGGTGTCCTGGTGCAGCCAGAACAACCTGGTGCTTAATGCCCAGAAGACAGTGGAGATGATTGTGGACTTTAGGAAGCACACAGCCCCACTCCCCTCCATCATCCTGACAAACACCCCCATCACCACTGTGGACTCATGCCGCTTCCTGGGGATCACCATCACCCAGGACCTCAAATGGGAGCCCACCATCACCTCCATCATAAAGAAGGCCCAGCAGAGGATGTACTTCCTGAGGCAGCTGAAGAAATTCAACCTGCCAGCACGGACAATGGTGCAGTTCTACACTGCCATCATCGAGTCCATCCTCACCTCCTCCATCACTGTGTGGTATGCTGGAGCCACCACCAGGGACAAACAGAGACTGCAGCGTGTTGTGCTCTGCTGAGAAGGTGATTGGTTGCAACCTGTTCACCTCCAGGACTTGGACACATGCAGGTTGAATTGCAGCTGACCCTTCTCACCCTGGACATGGACTTTTTGACCTACTCCCCTCAGGCAGGAGGCTACGGTCCATTCGGACCAGAACATCTCGCCACAAAAACAGTTTCTTCCCCTCTGCTGTTGGACTCATAAATAATAACACTAGGACTGGTCCCACCCCCCACTCTGCTTCTGTCACATGACCCTGTGTTCTCGCACCTGCCTGTTTTGCACTGATCATTACCTGCACTGTTATAGTCTGATACTCTTATACTCTATATTATTATATTCCTCCAAATTTGTAAATTTTGTTATATTATATTATAGCTTTTTTTTTTTTTATTCTATTTTATTTGTTGCATGTCAGTGTTTGTCTACATCCTGCTCCAAGTACCGCAGCAATTTCCTAATGTTGTGAACCTGTTCACTCATATGGCAAGAAAAAAACATTCTGATTCTGACATTCTGATTTGGCTTGGACTAAAAAAAGAGTTAAGAGCTGGTGACTTATGCCATTTGAGAAGCCGTTGCTCCAAAAAGCAAGAGCACAATGTGCATGAAGTTTCAATAAAAAACAGAGTGAAAGAGAGAGGGGAACAAAGAGAGAGGAGAGAGAGAGAAGAAACAGCAAAGGAGAGCAGAGTGAGGGAAAGAAAGAGAGGGGGAGTGAGAAGGTAGAGAGAGTATAGACAGAGCAGAAAAGTAAAGGAGAGAAAGAGTGAAGAGAGAGGAGGGAAAGAGGAGAAAGAGTGAGAGAGGAGAAACAGGGGAGAGAGGAGTAAGAGGGGATAAAGAATAGAAAGAGAGGAGAAAGAGGAGAAAGAGGAGAGAGAGACAGAGGAGAAAGAGAGAGGAGAAAGAGGAGAGAGAAACGAGGAAGAAGAGAGAGAGGAAAAAGATGAGAGAGAGAGAGAGAGAGAGAGAGAGAGAGAGGAGAAAGAGGAGAGGAGAAAGAGGAGATAAGTCTGTGAGCAGTCATGTCCTGGTCTGAGATCATTAGGTTGTAGCTCTGGGGCCCGACACTGCTGTGAAAAAACTCACCACCAACTGCACCAAAACTGCACTTCACCCCAGACCAGGCACTGTCCAGCTCCCGGCACATCCGGCCCCTTTAACATCATCTGGAATTACACAATAAACAGCTTTAATCATATGACCTCATGAATGGACTAAAGCTGCATTATTTTTATTTTAGAGATGTTTTTATGAATTTTTTAATAAGGCGACCTCTCTTTTTCATAACATAAACTCTTCCTAGACTGACCAGCGCGTCAGAACAATGATATTTACAGCTTTTTATAAAGAAAAACAGTTACTGTAAAATACCAAATAAGAGCCGGGGCCTTTATTTGTTTCAGTCGCTTAACAGACCAGACATTTATTTGGGGCAGACGGCAATTTGGAGCGATTAATTCCTTCCTCTCAAAAGTCTTTTTCAGTAAAAGTGGGAAAATATGGTACTGAAATTATTTTAAGTCTTGCAAAGGCAAAAGGCAGTAACGTATCTGTTTTTGCACGACTCCTTATTTTTGCCACATGACACAAAGGCAGAGTACGGTAACTTCCAAATAAGCGTCAAAGGTCAATTTTGAGATCAATATTTTTCATATTCAAATATTTTTTCATTATAGCAACTATCTGTCAAATTTTGGAAGCCCTGGCTATTATATGCTTGTCTGGACAAAACAGAAACTTTGAAGTAATTTTGTCAGTTTTCCCACAGATTTCCCACATTTGAAAGCGACTCCTGAATTACAGAAAGTCGTCCACAACACGCAGACATTTCTTTAGCCAAACAAACGACAGATGCAGCAAGTGTGGAGCAGCAGAGCGAGAACGTTCATCCACTGCATCAGGGCACAAGGAGTGAGCTGTTTTTGTCAAAGCTTATAGTTTATGCAAATGAGTCATGTGGTTTTAAAGGGATAGTTGGGGATTTTTGACGTGAATCTGTATGGCATCCCCGTCAGCAGTGCCGTGCATCAACACTGACTTACCTCCCGACGCAAATGTTTCACTCTTTGGAACACAGATTGTTTTGAGAAGAAAAACACTTTATTTTCGTGACCCCAGCCAACTTGCCAGACACTTTCATCAGCATAGAAACCGGGCAAGAACTCGGCTCACCGGGGATGCCATACAGATTTTTATTTTTTTTTAACCTTTATTTAACCAGGAAGGTCCCATTGAGATTACTCATCTCTTTTTCAAGGGAGTCCTGCCATGCACACACCACTTTCATACTAGGCAATGTGGGTGATGTGACTTGCCTAAGGACACAACAACAGTTTTTACCACTGGCGCCCCCCTGTGGCACCTGGAATTCCCAGTGTCTCCATCCAAGTACTAACCAGGCCCTGCTGAGCTTCTGAGATCTGACGGGATCAGGCTTTGACAACCTGGTATGGCCACATATTAGACAGATTAGACAGATTTATGTCAAAAATCCCCAACTATCCTTTTAAATTTGGTTTGTGTAGAGATGACGCGAGCATCAGTCCTGCGTCCTGTTGTTGCAGCACAACTTGTCTTCAGCACCAACATTAGACTCGCCGTTTATAACCGACGGTTATTTATCAAAATATACACCTGCAACCACAATATTTTCTGTCTCTCATGTGGCCCCATAAAAAAAAAACAAAAAAAAAAACGCCCACCTCTGCTTTACACATTTACTCAGTTGTTGTCAGTTGTTTCTCACCATTTACTCTCCCCCTTCAGCTGTTTTCACCGCCACCGGTACACACCCACTGAGATGTACTTTTTTAGATCAGAGATGCAGTCATTTTGGTACAAATGTTAAAAAAAACAACTCTTCTTTAGTGTGATGTGCAGCTGTCCATAGGAGGGGCCCACATGGTTACACATTACCGTAAACTTGTCAGTGCGCCCTATAAGACCATGCGCTTTATGTATGTAATAATTCTGGTTGTGCTTACTGACCTCGAACCGATTTTATGTGGTACATGGCGCTCAAAAATCTGTCAAAATGTTTAAGTACTTTTGAAAGCTACGAAGCTGCACCGCTTGACGGATTGTTGCATGGAGCATGAAAGCTCTCAGACACACTTGGTGTGCATAGAACAGAAATCTGTGCATATTTGGTTCCAGCTGAACACAAAACAAACATCCGCAAACTCTCAAATGAGTTCAGTCGTGCGTAAAATGCACTGTGTGTATTTCATCCATTAGAATACAATTTGAAAAGTTATAACATCAAGAATTACAATCACAAAATGAAAACTTACGATTTCTGCGGCATTTACCAGGACTACAACAGAACTAAACCAGGTCTTAACCGAGACTAAACCTGGACTAAACAAGGACTGAGCCAGGAATAAACCAGGACTAAACCAGAACTGAACCAGGACTGAGTCCTGTCCTTATGCACACACGGGGACCTCAGCTGAAGGCAGCAAACTCCACAAAACTAGTGAAGCTAAATGACCTGAGGCTGTGGAAAAGTCTGTTTCAGTCTTTAGTCATTTGCTTTTGATTCATATTTTATATAAAAATACAGACTTTTCCACAGCCGTTTATTGACACTAGTTTTGTGGAGTTTGCCGCCATCATCTGAGCGGAAATGACGTCCTATAATTACTGCAGAAATAATAATGAATAATTTTAGAAATAAACTCACACAAATGAAAATTGTCACAGCACAAAACAGCACAAACCAAATACAAACGTTTTCTATAATTTCCTGCCTGTCTATTTAACATTTTGAGGGGCTGGACGAAGTCATCGGCCGAAAATAAAACTAATAATGTAACGTAATGAGTGTTTAATTCAATTCAACTCAGATTTATTTCTATAGCCCAGAATCACAACAAGAGTTGCCCCAATGTTCTTCACAGTGAAAAACATGGAAACATGATCTAACATAGACATCAGCAAACACACTGTCCCATCCTCAGTCTCTCAATGAACACACGATCCCTTAGGCCCTGGGACAGATCTCTAGATGCCTCAAACATGCATGGATGGCATCTCCAACCTGTTCAGGTAGGTTTTTGATGAAGGAACAATGTTAGAACATGTTAGAGAGCTGTTTTGCATAATCCTATCTTTGTAAGTAATGAAACGGGCAAAGTTTTCTCATTTTAGTTCATTCTGTCTGCTTCGGTCTGACAGGTGTGACAGGTGTGACAGGAGTGACAGGTGAAAGGTTCAGAACTAGACCAGGACTAACCCAGAGCTCTAGAGTGTGCACAGGAAAACTGAGCGTCATTAAATCATAGCTCCAGGAAAAGACACAAAGTTTTATCATAAACCTCCAAAATGCATCTCATTCTGCTGGAGGGACTAGACCAGGACTAGACCAGGACTAGACCAGGACTAGACCAGGACTAGACCAGGACTGGACCAGGACTGGACCAGGACTGGACCAGGACTAAACCAGGACTAGACCAGAACTAGACCAGGATTAAACAAGGACTGAACCAGGATCAAACCAGGACTAAGCCAGGACTAAACCAGGACTAAACCAGGACTAAACCAGGACTAGATCAGGATTAAACCAGGACTAGACCAGGATTAAACCAGGACTAGACCAGGACTAAACAAGGACTAGACCAGGACTAAACAAGGGCTGAACCAGGTCTAAACCAGGCCTAACCCGTTGTTGTGGGTCTATATAGATGTGTGGAGTGACAGTGCGCGGCGTAAGCACATTTCCACAGGCTAATTACAACTGCGTCTGGAACTGAGCCCAGAGAATTAACATCTCTCCACGGACCCTCAGCGCCACTCCTCCTCCCCTCTTCCTCCTCCTCTCCTCCTCCTTTCCTTCTCCTCTTCTCCTCTCCCTCCTCCTCCTCCTCTCCTCCTCCTCTAAACTAGACTAAAGCCAAACTAGACCAGGACTAAAAGGCCTAAGGAAAACTGAAATCTACTTTTTTGGACAGATATTTCATGGAATTTCTAAATTAAAAAGAATAAAAACTGAGAAGTTGTTTTGAATCAAAGACTCAATTGTCATAATAATAATAATAATAATAATAATAATAATAATAATAATAATAATAATAATAATAATACAGTTAAAAGTGTACAGTTAAAGTGAGACGCTATTGATAGTGTATCACAAAACATACAGAGCCTTTTTACTCCTTTATGCTCAGGCACAAATAGCAGGTTTAAGACATAACAGCTTCCTCAAGCACTGATCAGACACAAAAACTAGATCATTGCAAAATAACGTGAAAAAACAAGTTGGATCCATTGAGGACATAATTCTAAAACTATAAAAAAGTATGATCAGCAAAGGGATTACACGTGGCAACGTCTGCTGCAGCTCAAGGGTCGTCAATGAACCCTCATTCTGACTAAAAATCACAAGGTTATATTATGCACAGCCTATACTAGTAATTAGATGAATAATTATGTAAAATTTCCATTACAGTGTATTTTTGTGTCTTGAGAGTCCAAATCTAAAGAGCCTCAGAGGCATATAAATGTATTTAAAAAGGAAACATACAGATCATCATTTTCCCTTCTATTCTTTTGAAAATACTATATTCACCCAAAATAAAAATGAAAATGAGGTAAATGAAGTTCCTGTAGTGACCAAGGAGCCTCACCGGGAATATTGTTTTTGCACTGACACATTTACGTACATATTATACTTATTATTGACATTTTTATTGGGGCCACACACAAGTTCACACACATAAAACAAACTGCAGTATGACGTACAAATTTAAAATAAATACATAAAAAAAGATTACACCAACACCATCTGCTCAACCACCTGTGAGCCATATTTAATTAAAATCTGACAAGCTTGACTCAGCATTATTTCTTAACGTATTTTAACCCAAACAGACTCAAATTTGGTAAACATATGTCAAGGGGTGGGGCTCTCTAAGACTTATAGTAGGGCAAGGGTAGGATTAGCGTAGGATTGGGGTAATGGATTAGGGTAGGATTGGGGTAATGGATTAGGGTAAAGTTGGGGTAATGGATTAGGATAAAGTTGGAGTAATGGATTAGCGTAGGGTTGGGGTAATGGATTAGGGTAAGGTTGGGGTAATGGTTTAGGGTAAAGTTGGGGTAATGGATTAGGGTAAGGTTGGGGTAATGGATTAGGATAAAGTTGGGGTAATGGATTAGGATAAAGTTGGGGTAGTGGATTAGGATAAGGTTGGGGTAATGGATTAGGATAAAGTTGGGGTAATGGATTAGCATAGGGGTGGGTAATGGATTAGGGTAGGGTTAGGGTAATGGATTAATGTAAAGTTGGGGTAATGGATTAGGGTAAAGTTGGGGTAATGGATTAGGATAAAGTTGGGGTAATGGATTAGCGTAGGGTTGGAGTAATGGATTAGGGTAAGGTTGAGGTAATGGTTTAGGGTAAGGTTGGGGTAATGGATTAGCGTAGGGTTGGGGTAATGGATTAGGGTAGGGTTGGGGTAATGGATTAGGGTAAAGTTGGGGTAATGGATTAGGATAAAGTTGGGGTAATGGATTAGCGTAGGGGTTGGGTAATGGATTAGGGTAAGGTTGAGGTAATGGTTTAGGGTAAGGTTGGGGTAATGGATTAGCGTAGGGTTGGGGTAATGGATTAGGGTAGGGTTGGGGTAATGGATTAGGGTAAGGTTGGGGTAATGGATTAGGATAAGGTTGGGGTAATGGTTTAGGGTAAAGTTGGGGTAATGGATTAGCGTAGGGTTGGGGTAATGGATTAGGGTAAGGTTGGGGTAATGGATTAGGGTAAGGTTGGGGTAATGGATTAGGATAAAATTGGGGTAATGGATTAGCGTAGGGTTGGGGTAATGGATTAGGATAAAGTTGGGGTAATGGATTAACATAGGGGTGGGGTAATGGATTAGGGTAGGGTTGGGGTAATGGTTTAGGGTAAAATTGGGGTAATGGATTAGCGTAGGGTTGGGGTAATGGATTAGGGTAGGGTTGGGGTAATGGATTAGGGTAAGGTTGGGGTAATGGTTTAGGGTAAAGTTGGGGTAATGGATTAGCGTAGGGTTGGGGTAATGGATTAGGGTATGGGGTACATATTACACATATTATTGACATTTTTATTGGGGCCACACACAAGTTCACACACATAAAACAAACTGCAGTATGACGTACAAATTTAAAATAAATACATAAAAAAAGATTACACCACCACTATCTGCTCAACCACCTGTGAGCCATATTTAATTCAAATCTGTCAAGCTTGACTCACCATTATTTCTTAACGTATTTTTACCCAAACAAACTCAAATTTTTTAAACATATGTCAAGGGGTGGGGCTCTCTAAGAATTATAGTAGGGCAAGGGTAGGCGTAGCATAGGGTTGGGGTAATGGATTAGGGTAGGGTTGGGGTAATGGATTAGGGTAAGGTTGGGGTAATGGATTAGGATAAAGTTGGGGTAATGGATTAGCGTAAGGTTGGGGTAATGGATTAGGGTAAGGTTGGGGTAATGGATTAGGGTAAAGTTGGGGTAATGGATTAGGATAAATTTGGGGTAATGGATTAGGATAAGGTTGGGGTAATGGATTAGGATAAGGTTGGGGTAATGGATTAGGATAAAGTTGGGGTAATGGATTAGCGTAGGGGTGGGGTAATGGATTAGGGTAGGGTTGGGGTAATGGATTAGGGTAAGGTTGGGGTAATGGATTAGGATAAAGTTGGGGTAATGGATTAACATAGGGGTGGGGTAATGGATTAGGGTAGGGTTGGGGTAATGGATTAGGGTAAGGTTGGGGTAATGGATTAGGGTAGGCTTGGGGTAATGGATTAGGGTAAGGTTGGGGTAATGGTTTAGGATAAGGTTGGGGAAAAGGATTAGGATAATGTTGGGGTAAAGGATTAGGATAAGGTTGGGGTAATGGATTAATGTAGGGGTGGGGTAATGGATTAGGGTAAGGTTGGGGTAATGGATTAGGATAAAGTTGGGGTAATGGATTAGGATAAGGTTGGGGTAATGGATTAGCGTAGGAGTGGGGTAATGAATCAGGGTAGGGTTGGGGTAATGGATTAGGGTAAGGATGGGGTAATGGATTAGGGTAAGGTTGGGGTAATGGATTAGGATAAGGTTGGGGTAATGGATTAGCGTAGGGTTGGGGTAATGGATTAGGGTAAGGATGGGGTAATGGATTAGGGTAAGGTTGGGGTAATGGATTAGGATAAGGTTGGGGTAATGGATTAGCGTAGGGTTGGGGTAATGGATTAGGGTAGGGTTGGGGTAATGGATTAGGGTAAAGTTGGGGTAATGGATTAGGGTAAGGTTGGGGTAATGGATTAGGGTAGGGTTAGGGTAATAGTTTAGGGGTTGGATTAGGGTTTATTATATTAGTTTATTATATATCAGTGTTTAATGTTAGGAATAGGGGTTAGGTTTAGGGTTGGGTTTGAAGTGAGGGTTAGGGTAGGGTTAAATTAGGGGTGAGGGTTATTGTAGGAATAGGGCTTAGGGTTATGGTTAGGGCACAGTCAGGGTATACCCTAAAAAAGAAAAATGTGGAGTATCAAACTGACTCTCACAGAATTTATTTTAACACATTTTCAGGTTTTATATGAGTCCAGTCTGTTCTAGAGTTGATTTAACATTTTTGGAAATGTTAATTACATAACACTGGAGTACCTGTTGAACCCTGAAACCAAGTTATATTAACATTTTGAGAGTAAACATTAGCACATTGTAAGGTTATCCTGATTTAGCTAAATAACACACAAAGGTGTTTTATTTTTATACTTACTTTTAGTTAATTTAACATCTTGGAGAGTTGTAACTACATGGGTTAGGTTTAGGGATTAGGCTAGGGTTTAGGTTTCGAGCCCTGGTTTAAACCTGATTTGGACCTGCTTCAGTCCTGGTTTAGTCCCGGTTCAATCCTGGTCTAGACCTGATTTGGACCTGCTTCAGTCCAGGCCTGGCAATCTGCACGGTAGTCCTCTAATGACCCTCTGTATATGCAGCTGCTCCACACTGGATTTTAGGACCAGGAGTTTGGTTCGGGTAAATGGGAAAACTTTATCCGATTTTTCCATTATTCATTTAAACACAAAATAGAAAACTGAAAAAAAACATTCTTTTTTTTTTTCATTTTAGTTTTGGAGACAAATAATGAAGAAAAGAGTTGTTTTTTGGTTTTCTAATTTTTGGTTTTATGTTGAAAAACAAATGATATGTGGACTCACTACTTGGTGCTGATGACTGTTCTGTTCAGTGAGGGAAAAAGGAAGACAGAAAGAGAGAAAGAGTGAGAGAAGAGAAAAGAAGAGAGACAAAAAGAGCGAGAGAGAGAGAGAGAGAGAGAGAGAGAGAGAGAGAGACAGGGGGAGCGTTCTGCTGACCAATCCATGGACTCACTGTAAAATCAATGAGTGTATAATTAGGGCAATCCAAGGATAAGAAAAACACACACTCTGCATCTCTCTCTTTACGTCCCGTTCATTCTCCCCCTCTCCGCTAAATACTGGCTGACAATATGTTTATTAAAACCATCTTTATTCTTCTAAATGAGAGTAATAGCATCTCTTTGTGACTAAACCAGAACCTGTTCTAAGTCTGCAGCTGATGACAAACTACACTGCCCAGCCAAAAAAAAAAAAAAGAAAAAAAAATTGGCCACCTGGATTTAAAACAAAAAAACAAAAAAAATTGTTTATTTCATTCATAAAGTATAAAATGACACTGACAATATTACAATATCAAACATACAAGAAATGAATGAAAAGGAGCAGAAAGAAGAGTCATCTTATGTTATCTGCCCCCTTTTCCTTTTTCTAGACCAGGGGTCGGCAACCCACGGCTCCGGAGCCGCATGCGGCTCTTTAGCCTCCTTGTAGTGGCTCCTGATGGCCATGACAAAAAAACACGGAAATCAATAAAGGTTATATCTTAATTTATTTGTTATTTATATATTGTCACTATACGTTCATTTTGTTTCACGATTACCTTGGAGTTTGAATTGATACTAGAATGCCTTTTGTTGTCACTATTCATATGTACAATTTACATATATACATACATACATACTCACAATGAGATTGAAAACGTAACGTAACGTCAACAGCCTTTGAATTTAGTTGTTAGCTAGCTGTTTTTGGAAGACCCGAGTACCGTAACAATGAAAAGAGCCCAAAAAAGAAAAGTGTCAGAAGAAAATAGAGAATTTAATTCAGCGTGGACATGTGCGTTTGCCTTCACCGCCAACGACGCGGGATTACCTGTGTGCCTTATATGTAGCGAGAAACTGTCAAACAACAAAAAAATCTAACGTTGAAAGACATTTTCAAAACAAGCACTTAGCATTTGCTGAAAAATACCCAACCGAAGATGAGCGAAAGAGAGCAATTTCGGAACTCCAACGTCAAGCTGAAGAGAGAAAACTATCTTTCAAAAAATGGATCAGCTCTCCACAGTCAACTACAACTGCTAGTTTTGTGGAAGCTCAGGAGATAGTAAAGAGCGGGAAGCCGTTCACAGACGGAGAATACATAAAAGAAACGCTTATTAAAATATCAGAGCATCTATTCTCCGACTTTAAAAACAAACAGGAAATTGTCCAGAAAATTAAAGAAATGCCTCTCTCTGCTAAGACAGTTAAAGACAGGACCATAAAAATGGCAGCAAACATCAGCAATAAGCAAATTGATGACATCCATTCAGCTCAAGCATTCTCAATTGCCTGTGATGAGTCAACTGATGTAAACGACGTCGCGCAGACAGCTCTATTATGCAGGTATGTCAACTCTGATGGGCTGCAGGAAGAGCTGATTGAACTCATACCACTAAAGGGCCAAACGCGGGGGCAGGACATTTGTGAGGCTGTTGTGAGTTGTCTCAAAGATAAAGGAATAAACACCACTCACCTAGTGTCAGTGTCCACTGACGGAGCGCCCAGTATGAGAGGAGCACAGAAGGGCTTTGGAAATTTATTTCAAAAGTCACTCGGCCGAGATCTGATGACGTTTCATTGCCTCATCCACCAAGAAGCCCTTTGCTCACAAACTTTTCCGCTTGAATGTGTGGAAGTAATGAACCTTGTTATCAAGATAGTGAACAAAATAATTGCGAACGGGTTAAGCCACCGACAATTTTGTTCATTATTAGAAGAAGTGGAAAACACATATTCAAATCTCCTGCTGCACAACAGAGTCCGGTGGCTTTCCAGGGGAGAGGTGCTGAAACGCTTCGCTGCCTGTCTGGAACACGTGAAAACCTTCTTGGGAAGCAAAGGCCTCAGCTATCCTGAACTGGAAGACCCAGATTGGCTGGAAAAGTTTTACTTTATGGTGGATATGACAAGTCACTTGAACATGCTGAATAAAAATCTCCAAGGAAAGGGAAGCACGGCCCTGCAGATGCTGGAGGAGGTTTTGTCATTTGAGCGCAAGATGAGAGTGTTCGCCAGAGATGTCCAGAAAGGCGCACTCTCTCACTTCCCCTTCCTAAGAGAGTTCAAAGAAGCCAACAATCACATAAATTGTGATTATTTTCACCGAGCCATTATTGCAATACAAGCTGCATTTGGAGAAAGATTCAGTGAATTCAGAAAGGAGAAACAGACGCTTTCTTTTCCTGTCACACCGCTAGACAGCGACCCGTCCCTGCTAAACACATCTGCATTCACAGGAGTAAGTAAGCCTGATCTAGAACTCGAACTGGCCGACATAGCGGATAGGGATTTGTGGGTTAACAAGTTCAAATCCCTGTCAGCGGATCTTGAAGAAGTCGCCCGTCAGAGAGCTACGCTCGCTAAAGAGCACAAGTGGAGCGATATGGAAAAACTACCCCGACCCGACAAACTTATTTTTGCAACATGGAGTGCCATTCCTGACACCTATATTAACATGAAAAGGTGCGCATTTGGGGTCCTGTCCATTTTTGGCTCAACGTACTTATGTGAGCAAGTTTTCTCAAGCATGAACTTTATTAAGTCCAGATACCGCTCCCGTCTCACTAATGAGACTCTACAGTGCTGCTTGAAAATGAAAGTCACAACTTACAGCCCTGATATAGGGAAGATCTGCAGCGAAGTGCAGACCCAGAAGTCCCACTAAAAAGGTAAGAACAACATAATTTAATAAACTATTATTATATTATTATTTTTATTTCAGACTCCGAGCTGATGCAAGTTTTTTTGTATGTTAAGGTGCTTCGATTGATCACTGGCTTGCTGCGCAAAACCCTGAAGAGGACGGCAGCATGCGTGGAATTGTTACTGTTAAACATATTATTTTTAAAGTGGGCTAGTTTGTTGTATTCAGTGGTTACAACTGTTTGAATTTGAATAAGAATTAAAAGTTTTAGAAGTTTATAAGCTCTCTTATTTTTTGCGGCTCCAGACATAAAAATTTTTTAGGAAGAGGGGGCAAATGGCTCTTTTGATAAAAAAGGTTGCCGACCCCTGTTCTAGACACATTCACACTGATAATCACTGTGAAACATTTCAAATAAGTACATTTCATTTCAGTTACAATTATGGATCAATTGCAAACAGAATCTTTCCTTTTATGCACAATAACTTAGTTTTCTTTTTCATGTTTTATGTGTTTTTTAATTGCCTTCACTCTACTTGATTCTTTGATTTCTTTTTCAAAACTGTTCCATAACTGAACTCCTTTCACAGTAACGCTTCGCTCCATAACCTCAGTTCTGAATCTGGGTTTATGTCGGTTCCTTTGAAATTGTAGTGGCTTGTTCTCATCTCAAATAGTCTTTGAATATTTACAACACTTCACACTTTGCTTTGTACAGGACTTAAAGAGACTTAAGTCAACAATATCACACATTTTCAACACTTTAACAAAGTTTAACAAATAATGGATTGGACGGCTCCCTATAATGACTGTTGGTGATAATTCTCAGGGCCCTTTTCTGTAGAATAAATAAGGCTGTAGGTAAGTTTTACATGTTGACCCCCAAATTTCGACACAGTACATCAGATATGGTGCAATTATAGAGTTATACAAGGTTAATAAGGCTGCACTATTCAGTGAGAACTTTACTTTATGCAGCACAGCAATCACTTTGGAAACGTTGCCTTTATTGTAAATTATATGAGACTTCCAGTTTAGACCTTCATCAATCATGACTCCTAAAAATTTGGTTTCATTTATTGTTTTAATCTGTATCCCATCTATTTCTAATGTTATGTTATCTTTTTTCATTTTATTAAATAAAATGAAATGTGTTTTTTTTTTTAACATTAAGAATCAATCCATTTAAATCAAACCAATATTTTACTTTTCTTAGCTCTTCATTTACTTTATTTGTGAGTTATTATCTTTTCCAGGATAAAATAACGTTGTGTCATCAGCAAATTGAATTTTTCCAAGTTCCAAAACTTTAACAACATCATTCATATATAAAATAAATAATTTGGGCCCAAGAATCGAGCCTTGGGGTAAACCCCATTTGATTTTGCACCTTTCTGATTCTGTGTCATTGATTTGTACATACTGTTTTCTGTTTCATAAATAGCTCGCTATCCATTGCTGCGCCACCCCACAAATACCATACTTCTTAATTTTTTGAAGTAATCTTGAATGATTGATTTCATCAAACGCTTTTTGTAGGTCAATGAATATAAGTCTTTGCAAACACCTTCTCCAAAATTTTTGAAAACTGTGGAAGCAGTGAGACTGGCCTATAGTTTGAGAAGCTGTGTTCATCACCGTTTTTATAAAGATGAACAATTTTAGCTAATTTCATTTTGTTAGGGAAAACTCCTGTTGTTAATGACAGATTACTTATGGATGTAAAAGGCTCAATAACAGATTGAATTATATTTTTCACAATCATCATGTCCAAACCCTCACGATCAGTTGATTTTTTGTTTCCACAGTTTTTAACTATTTTTATTATTTCATCTTTACCCACCTTGTCCAGAAAAATACTGTTCACATTATCAATATTTATATTTTCTTCTAAATTTGTAGAAGGATTACCTGCAAGGCTGAAGCCAACATTAGCAAAATATTCACAAAATTCATTTGAAATTAGTTTTTCATCAGTGTGGATAAAGCCTTAGATAAAAAGCCCTTAAACTATAATTACTGTAACATTTTGAGGAAGTACAATATCTTAGATTTTGAAAGTTGTCAGATGTTCTTGGATGCTTGGCTCATTTTTAAAGTTCTAAATGGGCTTGCTCCTCCACCTTTAAAGGATTTTATTAATAAAAAAAATAATACTGGAATAAACACCAGAGCATTAACAAGAGGAGACTGCAATATACAAAGGCGCAGAACTAAATTTTGCCAAACTGTGGCATCTATCAGAGGCTCAAAATGATGGAACACACTACCAGAGCACATTAGAAACTGTGGACACGACTCAACCTTCATACAAATCCTTAAGAACTGGTTGAAAACGCAGCAGTCGTGTACTCATAGATGACTGTCCATTTGTCTTGGGCTCTTTATACCCTAAACTGAGGCACTTCTATTGTAAATAGTGTAATATCATGTTATTGTGTTGTGTGTTTATGTCTCACTGGTGTAATGTCTAAATGTCTGTGTCATATTGAATGTTTCATGTTTGCACCTGCCTTAGGACAACGGATGGAATTTAGCTCCAGTGCAAACTCCGGCATATTTATGTGGAAACTTTTTTGTAGACGCATTGATTAATATGTGCTGTCCTAATTCAAATAAATAAATAAATAAAAATAAGGATGTTTCACTTTCTTGCTCATCACTCCATTTATTATGCTCGAAGTTGACTTAATGTTATTTCTGTTTTTATTTAGTTCACTTGTTCTTTTCCTGATAATCCATACTAGTTTATTTTTATATTTCTTATACTTGTCTTCTGCCTCCCTTGACTGAATTTTTACAAAACATTTATACAGATTTTTTTTTTTTTTTTTACATGCATTTTTTATTCCTTTGGTCATCCATGTTTTTTCTTCCCTTTTCTGTCGGGAGGTTAATAAAGGACAATTTTTATTATACAGTTTTATCACAGTATCAGTAAGAGTTATATGCTTGACTGACATCACTGACATAAACTGCATCCCATTTTTGTGCTTTTAGATCTTCATTTAGTGCCTTCATGGCTTTTATTGATCTGTTTCTTGCCAATTTTACACTCTTGGTTAGTTTGATTTTGTGCTTGTATTTGCAAGCTGTAAATATTGGTAAATGGTCACTAATGTCTGTTATTAGGATCCCACTTAGTACAATGTCTTTGTTTATATTTGTAAAGCTGTTGTCAATGACTGTTGGTCTTTGTGTTGTAATTCTAGTCGATTTGTTTATCAATGGAATTAAGCCCAGACTATTCATTGAGTTTATGAAGTTGGCTGCTTTTTGGTCCTCCTGGTTTCCCAAGTTAATATTAAAATCTCCACATACAAATTGGTTCATATTTCTTTAATTATCAAACATTTCCATTAGACTTTCAGTGAATTGTTAAGGACAATAGTTTGGTGGTCTGTATGCACAGCTTATTAAAATGTTTTTTTTTTCTGTTGCAGATCTAATTTCCACAGTTACAATTTCGATTACATACTTTTCAATTGTTGTTATTTTGCATTTCAAATCCGAATATATATATAATACCACCCCTCCACCTCTATTGCTCTTCCTGTTTACTGAGAACAGCTCATAACCCTCCAATTGTACCTCATTCATGATGTCATCTTTAAACCATGTTTCTGTGATTACAATGATATTGAACTCTTTCTTAAAGTTATTCATGTATTCTTTTATTTCTGATAATTTATTGTAGAGACTTCAGCTGTTTAGGTGGATGATAGTCAGAGTATCGACTACAATGATTTAATTGTTAAATTGTTCGTCATCATAATATTCACAGTCCTTTGTAACTGTATGTTCCTTTATTTTTGTATCTAATTCTTGTATGATTCATGTTTGTTTGTTTTAACCCAACACACAAAAGCTAGTTGTGCACCACCAACCGCAGAGTTTACCAACCTTCATAGTTAAGGCATTTCATTTTACTTGTTTAAATTTGTCTCGATCATCCATGTTCCCGACCTTCCTGTAATGCATTTGCTCGTTCTTTGACCTTTATCCTAACTTGACAGTTCCAGACCCATGTTGATAGTATTTGGTTTTGCCTTTTTAACAGCCTTGCCTCTCTTTCTATCGCAGCATTTTTTTTTTTGTCAAGTGCTCATTCACTTATACATTTGTGCCTTTCAGTTTTTTGCCTGTTTCAGGAGATCATTTTTGTGTTTTCTGTTTGTAAATCTCACAATGATAGATGGTTTGTTTTTACCATTTCTGTTTGGAAGTGTACGTTATGCAAATATTGTGTCTTGTTGAATGTCAGTACCTTTTTGAGAAAAAAGTCAGTCACTTTCTGTTCCAGTGTGCGAAGCTCTTCAGGTGGTGCATCTTCTCCTGCAGCTCCACCTGGATTCACAACTCATATGAGGCGATGTCTAGTTTCTAGTCTGGATATCAGCACATCCTCTTTTTCTGGAGTACTGTTCCAAGTCCTCCACGCGCTGTTCAAGTTGCATTATGAGTTTATCTTTTTCTCTCAGAAGAGCTTTCAGGCCCTGGATCTCCTCCAGTAAACCATCCAGACTTGACATCTTAATTGACAGGTCATTCAATGTTTTTTTAAAATGATTTCTAAGTCTTCCCCAAAATCCACACCTCTTTTCGGTGCCATTGCGTCTTTTCAAGGATGTTGCACTCTTTTTTAGCAAACACTCACTGGTGTTCGCTCCCCATGGTATCCCAAGCAGTCGACGTGAAAGCCGCACCAAAGGGTGAGACCCAGACATGCTGTGTAGCCCCGTGTGCTCATTTAATTAAGCAAACAAGTCCGACATTGCTGCAGCTGGTCAGGTCCAGGTTCAGCAACAGTGGGTGCTCAAAGAATGAGGTCAGCTGAACCTGAATATACTGAAGGACCAGGTTATTCCATCAATGGATTTTTTCTTCCCTGATGGCATGGGCATATTCTAAGATGACAATGCCAGGATTCACCAGGCTCAAATTCTGAAAGAGTGGTTCAGGGAGCAGAAGACATCATTTCCACACATGGATTGGCCACCACAGTCCAGGCCTTAAAGTTGAACTCTGGCACATTTGAAGCTAAAGTCCATTGTTAGAGGTGGTGGAATTCTGTCAGAAGCCAAAAAAAATGGCACAGATCAGTGTTTCCTCGGCGGAGATCTCATTGTGGCAGTGAGTCTGTCAAGGCAACAAACTGGTGTAGTGATGGGGGCAAGTTCTTAACTTGCACATAAAACCCGCTGACGTCACTTCCCGGTGAGTGTACTCTGTTCTGCTGTATCGACAGTGTGCTAGCTTGTCTTCACGAAGCTAGTATACTTGTCATTTTAAGTCTCTAGTGCAGGCCGTTCTTTGCTTTAAAAGTCTTAAAAATCATTTTCTGCTCTATGTGCATGTCCTAGTCACATAAACTCTCCGCTTACCTCTACTTTTGCATTTGCTTATCTGACAACATGGTAATATACACACATGGCAATAACAGTAACAAACAGTAACAATAACGCTGTCTTAAATTGAATACATTCAATTCATCATACTGTTTACCCGTCTAGTCCCTGGCAAATACCAGAAAACTGAAACCTCTGCAATCACTCTTCAAGCGAACTGTTAAAATTCTGGATAAAAAAACAAACCATTTTCACCACTGTCCAATACTCCAAAAACACCACTTACTCAGCCTGGATAACATGATCAAATACTCTAATCTCTGCCTAATCTATAAAATAATTCACGGTCTATCATCTCCACTACTCAGTCAGTTTATCTCCATCAGAACCACCAGCCACAGTAGAACTAGAGGAGCAGCATGAGGAGACTGCATCATCCCCCTCAGGAAAAGTTCCTTTGGGCAAACAGCTTTTTCTGTTCGCGCTGCCTTGGATTGGAACCTCACACCCAAAACCATCAGATCCGCTAACACTTACCATACCTTGGTATACAATGGTTACTTGCAAACCAGATCTGTGAACACTGACTTTATCCACTGTCGCTGCCCTCTTGCCCTGTGTCTGTGTGTGATTGTCATGTGTGTATGTATTTGCTCTCTTTATGAGTGCTGGTTTGGAGCTGAATGATTGTTGTGAGTCTGCCATCTTATGTAATAGTGTATATATTTCTCGACAGTTTTCTATGTATTTATTGTATTGTAATTTTTACTCTTGTTCTTAGGTGGACAGTATCTGTTGTTAAGGGACTACAGATGAAAAATAGCTTTTGGCTAATTCTGGCATATTTCAGAAATGTTGATTAATATGCACTGTCCCTGAAATAAATAAATACATAAATTTGCTTAGTGTTTCTGTTAGCCTAGCTTGGCTGGGCTTGGCCTAGCTTGGCCTTAGCCATGGCGTCTAACTCTTCGCTCACCCCTCTGTTCTGATCAGCTTGCCGTATGTACAGCGAGTCACCTGCCTCCTTTAGCGAAAAGGATAGCACCAGGTGTATTAAGTGTAGTTTGTTTTTAGCTTTGGAGGCCAGGCTAGAGCAGGTAGAAGCACGGCTCCGCACAGTGGAGGAGGAAGGGAATCGAGTTAGCCAGGCAGCGTCAGGGACCGCGGACCGTGCTAACAGCAGTAGAAATGTTAGCGAGACTAGTCCCCCAGCTTCTCCCAGCAGCCGGGAGAAGAGGACGGATTTGTCACGGTTAGGAGGAAGCATAGTGCTAAACGCAAACACTTAGAGCACCCGAAGCTTCCCCGTCCATAATAGGTTTACTCCCCTCAGCAACCCACCGGCTGAACCATCGACTCTGGTAATTGAGAGTTCTAAAGTCAGGGACATGAAGCTGCCAGTGGCTATGGTTAGGTGTTACCCGGGGGCCAGAGTGGGTGACATCGAAGGATACCTTAAGATGCTAGCCCAGAGTGAGCGTAGGTTCCATCGTATCGTGATTCACGTTGGCGGTAACGACGCCCGGCGGAGACAATCAGAGCTGCTCAAATTGAACATAAGATCGTTGTGTAAACTCGCTAAGTCAATGTTGGATGCCGTAATATTCTCTGGTCCCCTCCTGAATTTGACCAATAATGAAATGTAGAGCCGCTTTTCATCATTTAACTGCTGGTTATCTAGATGGTGCCCCGAAAACATCTCTGATAATTGCCGTGCGTTTTGGGGAAAACCAGGTCTCATTCGCAGAGACAACATTCATCCCACTTGGGATGGCGCTGCTCTTTTATCTAGAAATATGGCCGATAACATTATTCGCTTCATCTGACAAACCAGGGGTGCCAGGTCCCACCTCTTGTCCATGCTTTTATTTAATCAAGATTAGACTACTGTAACTCTCTGCTGGCAGCCTGCCCTAAAAGCTACTAAAAAGCATTCAGCTTGTTCAAAATGCAGCAGCAAGATTATTAACGGGAACATTATTAACAAATAGAAGAGAACACATTACTCCGGTGTTAGCTTCACTTCTTTGGCTCCTGGCTCGAGTTTAGAAATAAGTTTAAAATCCTTCTTCTCACCTATAATGCTGTAAATGGGATGGCCCCATCCTATATTACTGACCTGATAGCACCTTACAAACCAAACAGACACTGCACTCACAAAATGCAGGGCTACTAGTGGTCCCCAGATTTAATAAACTTACAATGGGTGGTAGAACTTTTAGTTACCAATCTCCTGTTTTATGGAATCAGCTTCCACCTCATGTCAGAGGCAGACACAGTCTCTACATTTAAGGTTAGGCTTAAAACATTCTTCTATGAGAAAGCTTATGGCCAGGCTAGAGGAGCAGGGTTAACTCCACAGCTGAAGTCAGGCTGCTCTAGGAGTTAGATGCTGGGGGAAGTATCGTGCCCTGAGCCTCTGTCCTCTTATTGAAACTGCTCCTTCTCCTTCATCTCTGTCCCATAACTTCATGTTTCACACAGACAAATCAGTTCACTGCTGTTCACCAGTGTCTCTCTTCTTCTCTTCTGCTCACCTTGGGGAGTGGAGCTGTTTCAGATGTTTCAGATGTCCTCCTGTGAGCAGACACTGACCAGACCTTAGCTCTACCCCTCTCCACTCATCTGCCTGGATGGAGCCCCCACCTGCCTGGATTGAGTCCCACCTGACTGGTTCAAGCCCTCAACTCAAATGAGCCGATGGCCAGTCCCCCACACGTCTGCCTGTCCGTCTGAACCTCTGCTTTTTATAAACTGACTGGTTCCTCAAAGTTCTCAGGTGAGAAGGTGCCGCACGGCGACAGCTGGTTGGCAACAGTGTCTGGAGAGAATTTTCCCATACTGCACCTGCCGGTGGGTTTTTTGCTCTCTGGCACCAAGGATTGTGTTGTTCATTGAGAGACTGAGGATGGGACAATGTGTTTGCTGATGTCTATGTCAGATTATGTATCCATGTTTATTCACTGTGAAGCCCACTGAGGCAACTGTTGTTGTGATTCTGGGCTATAGAAATAAAATTGAATTGAAAACCCCAATTTGCTTCACACTGAAGAAGCTTAACACCACTTTACCCCATCTTACAACAGCCACGAGTCTAACAAACAAAATGCTCTGCCTGGTTCACTCATTAGTGTCTGGAAACGTTAGAAAACAACTTTATAAGCAGCCTTACACTTCTGTTGATTTCCCACTGCACAGGCCAAAGCCCAAAAGACTCGAAGATTGCCGATGTCATTTCTAATCTAATTTATTTACGAGTGAATTATATTTTTTGAAAAACGCTAAAAAATACATTCCTGAACCATTTTATTTCAACAACTTTCAGTTTCTCTTCTTCTTCTCCGTCAGTAGTCAATTCTCACTTGTTGCTTCTGGCGACTCGAGCCTCTCGCCGCCGCTGGAGTCGACAATCGAGTCTTTTGGGCTTTGGCCTGTGCAGTGGGAAATCAGCAGAGGGAAGTGTGAGGTGCTTATGAAGTTGTTTTCGAACGTTTCCAGACACTAATGAGTGAACCAGGCAGAGCGTTTTGTTTGTTAGACTCGTGGCTGTTGTAAGATGGGTTAAGTGGTGTTAAGCTTCTTCAGTGTGAAGCAAATTGGTGTTTTATGTGGAAGTTAAGAACTTGCCCCATCACTACACTAGTTTGTTGCCTTAACAGACTCACTGTCACAGTGAGATCTCCACCAAGGAAACACTGATCTGTGCCGTTTTTTGGCTTCTGACAGAATTCAACCACCTCTAGCAACGGACTTTAGCTTCAAACATGCTGGAGTTCCCCTTTAACCCCATTGAGAATCTTGGGGATGTGCTGGAGAAGGCTTTGCGCAGCGGTCAGATTCAACCATCATCAATGCAAGATCTTGGTGAAAAATGAATGAAATTGCTGTGGCATTGTTTTGATAAACTTCTGCAATTTCACAAGATTTATTTCCATCCAGTGTTGCATTCTTGGTCCTTCAGCAGCCCCTCGTGTTCTCTTTACAGTTTGTTTTTCTCATGTTCTGATGCCAAACCTGAAAATTGCTTCAAATTCTCCTTGCAGGTACAAATAAAGTTACCTCAGGAGCTTTTGCTTGTTCTGCCTGTGCGTTTGGAAAGTGTTTGAGCCAGTGAGAGTGACACAGGAGCGATCCTTACTCCTCATGAAAACCTCCTCATGTCACTCTCAAAGATTTACCCGTTATAAATTACTCTCTTCTCTCTTCCATCTCATCTGTCTCCCTCTTTTTCTCTCCTCCATCCTTCCGCTCCTCTGTCTCCTCCCATCGTGAAGTCTTCCTCACGTCACTCAGACAAATTCATGAGCTATAAACCAGATCCTCTCTTTCTCCCCACTTCTCTCCCTTCCTCCTATCCTTCTCTCACCTCTTTTCTCTTCCACTCTCCCCTTTCTACCTTTCTGCTGTCTCCAGTGTCTCCCCCCTCTCTTTGCTTTCTTCTCCTCTATCCTCCACCTGTTCATCCCTCTCTCTCCCCCTCTTTTCTTTCTCTCCATCTCGCGCTTATCTCACTGTTCCTCTCCATCTCCTACTCTTCCCTTCTGCTTTTTCACTCTATCTCCACCTTTCTCTCCTTTGCTCAGCACTTTCTCCTCTCATCCCTCCGTTAATCTGTCTAAGTGTGTTTCCGTCACTCCTGTCTGCGTGTCTGGTCCTCTCCTCCATTACCTGCTCCCTCGCTCCTCTCCTTGCTCTCTCCTCCTCACCATCCTTTCTTTTTTCTCTCTCTCCCTTGCTTCCTTTCTTTCAGTTATCCATTGCTTCTAGCCCCTATCTCTCCCCGTCTTTACTCCCACTCTTTCTTTACTTCTCTTTATTCCTTTCTCTTTCCCTCTCTCCCTTCATCTCCTCCCTCTCTCTTTCTCATCTCAGCACCCTCTTCTCTTCCCCCTCTTCCTCTGCTCCTCTTTCTCCCTTTCTCTACCTCAGCATCCCTCTTTTTCTGTCTCTCTCTTCCCTCCTTCCTCCCCCTCTCCTCTTTTCTCTCCTCCTTTCTTTAATCCCACCACGGCACTCTCCTCTTCCTCACTCTCTTCCCTTTTCTCTCCATTTCTGCATCCTCCTCCCACTCACTCGTTCCTACCCCCTCTCCATCTCTGCCACCACTCTTTTATTGCTTCTTTCTCCCCTTCTCTCTGCCCCTCCTCACCTCTTCTCTCCCTCTCTCTTCTCCTCCATAAATCCTGTCTTTTATTGTCCCTCATGAGATGATCCTTAAACAGACACAAACTTAGCTCCAGCTCTCAGAGGGTCTGCAGCGTTTTACTCTCCAGAAGCAGGCCTCCAGTTTAACCATAGACCGTATATATATGAGTGTCAAGCAGGAAGTGCTCCAGGAGGCTCTCCCGGCTCCTTCTCTCCCTTTTTCCCATTGACTTACATTGGTATCTGAGCCCCTCTCTCTGTAACTTTTGGTCTTAAAATGTTCGTATGAACCCACTCTACATGATCCTCATTTTTTTTTCGCTGTTTTGTCTGTCAAAAAAATGCTACTCATAACATAGTGCCTGGCTCCAGATTCGCTCCTGTAACCGTGAACATCGCAAGCCTCATTTGAGTGACACTAAACGCTATGGGTGACATCACGCTCACTTAGTCCACTCATATATAGAGAGACACAGAAGGATGGGTCAAATACAAGTTAAACTCAGAGACACTGAAGGATGGGTCAAATACAAGTTTAACCCAGAGACACTGAAGGATGTATCAAATACTAGTTTAACTATTGCTGTACCTGAACATGTTCATATTTTGGGCAAACATGAACTGAACACTGAACTGTATTCCTGCCTGATGAACAAACGGTGAACATTCTGATGAAGCCAATGGCCAGTCCCCCACACGTTTGCCTGTCCGTCTGAACCCTGCTCTCTATAAAGTGACTGGTTCCTCAAAGTTTTCAGGTCTGAAGGTGCCGCATGGCCACAGCTGGTTGGCAACAGTGTCTGGAGAGAATTTTCCCATACTGCATCTGCCGGTGGGTTTTTTGCTCTCTGGCACCAAGGATCATGTGTTCATTGAGAGACTGAGGATGGGACAATGTGTTTACTGATGTCTATGTTAGATTATGTGTCCATGTTTATTCACTGTGAAGCCCACTGGGGCAACTCTTGTTGTGATTCTGGACTATATAAATAAAATTGAATGAATATGCCTCACCTTCTTATTCCGACAGCCAGTGCGAGCAAGTCCATCCAGTGGTCCCATAGCCATCTGCACCAGATTGGGCTGGTCCGACAAATTCCTCAGAAATCATGCCAGTTTCTTCTCATCAGTCCTGCCTGCACATCGCCACAGTGTCTCCTTACATTGAACTCCTGAAGAATGTGGAATGCCTTTGGCACATTCATACACTTCCAAGCAGGACCAACAAGTCCTCACCCTTCTACAGACTACTTCTGTACAGGTTTCTGTGAATGGCATCCAGCGCCACTCTACTCCTCTCCTGCGTCGCCAACCAGTCACTGCCCTGTGCGCACCTCCTGATGCAGTGATGCCCAATCTATGCAGTACGGAGCGTAGGTTAGCCAAAGATCCTACACGTGCAGCCTCTTACTGCAAGGAGACAGACACACTTGTTAAAGCAGGTTGCGTTGCAGAGATCCCATCAGAAGAAGCTGCCAAGACTGCAGAATCATGGTATAATAATAATAATGCATTTTATTTATTTGGTGCCTTTCTGAACATCCAAGGTCACCTTACAACAGCTATAGCGCTTTTTCACAGACACATGTCCTCAAAGACGCTTTACAGAGCATTATTAACAGAGCATTGTTCATTCACTCCAGACCCGATGGTAGTAAGCTCACCAACACTCACGCACACACTGCTTTCACACCTATAGTGCATGTTTTGGGTTCATGGGGGAAACTGGAGTGCCCAGAGGAAACCCATCCAGACACGGGGAGAACATGCAAACTCCACACAGAAAGCCCCGGGCGAACCGGGGATCGATCCCAGAACCTTCTTGCTGTGAGGCGTGAGGGCTAGATATGGTGCACCACAACAGAAAGGACAGTCATTTTCAACTGCTCCTTTTCCTTCAATGGACAGGCCCTGAATGACCAATTCCTCCCCAGGCCCATGTTGCGTCCTACCTTGATTAGAGTCCTGCTCAAGTCGTGTTTCATCAGATCCAATTGCTGTCCAGTGACAGATCATTTCTCAGATTCCTTTTGGCAGAACACAGGTAAATCATTGGAGCCTCGCATCTTCGAGTGGCAAGTGTTAGTTTTTGGCACAACTTGCAGCCCTTGTTGCACAGTGTATGTCCTACAACAGCACGTCAGGGACCATGAGTCACCAGATTCTCTCCTCATGCAAGTGGTCGAGCACTCGTTCTATGTCGACAACTGCCTTCATAGTTTGAGTGAAGCTGAAGACGCCAAGGCCCTGATCGATAACCTGCATGCACTCCTGAGTAAGGGAGTATTTGAGATCCAGCAGTGGGTAAGCAATGTGCCTGACGTTGATGCACACTTACCTCCCGGAGCACAGTCAGCTAGCAGCGAGCTGTGGCTATCCAAAGCCAGTGACAACCTCAGGGAACTCACTCTTGGACTTACCTGTGATTGCCTGAATGATACCCTCAGTTACAGGGAGCGGGGACGCTGTTCAACATCTCAACCTGCCACGTCCTTATGCACCAGCTTCTGCTGTTACAGCCACTGCCACCCAATGCATTCACATTTTCTGTAACGCATCAGAGCATACCTTTGGGTCAGTTGCCTTTATGCAGACAGAAGACGACACCCATGTGTCCTTTATGTTTTCCAGATACCAAGTTAATACCCAGAAAACAGCTGTCCATCCCACGTCTTGAGCTCAGTGCTGCTCTCACCGGCGCGCAGCTTGCCAGCATTATCAAGACAGAGCTTGCTGTTCCACCTGAGCACATTACCTTCTGGTCAGACTCCACAACCATGCTGTACTGGATCAAATCAGTGTCCTGCCGATACAAAATCTTCGTGGGCACTCGCATCACAGAAATCCAGAATCTGACAGATCCCTCACAGTGGTGCTACGTTGAATTACAATACAACCCCGCAGATGATATTACCCTCGGACTCCCTCTGCAAGAGCTGACACAGGAACATCACTGGAATAAAGGCCCACATTTCCTGTATCTTCCACAAGCTGAGTGGCCCACCATGCCATCATCTGATCCAGGACCGGACACCACCAAGCTGAGAAAATCCGCCTTCATTGGGACAGTGTCCAGCACCACGCCTTTGCAACTTCCTGACCCCAGCCTGTGCTCCACTTGGAAGCAGCTTCTTCAGGACACCGCTAGCTCCATTCCTGGGGCAGCCGATGGTAGCATCCCATCCACCTGCTCAGACACTGACTTCCTACAAGCAGAGAAGGCTGTGTTGCAAAGAGCTCAACATGACTGTTTTCCTGAGGAGATTAGAGCCCTCAAAGCCGGTTGTCCTCTTCCATCCGACAGTCGACTTGCCTCTCTTTCACCTGAATATGAAGAAGTCACTGGACTTCTCAGAGATGGTGGAAGGTTGAGACATGCTGAAGGTCTCGATCTGAATATGATTCACCCAGTTATCCTGGACTCAAGACACCTGGTTACAAAGCTCATATCAAGGGCACCGACGAGCCACTGCTACACCCTGATCCCGAACGGGTCCTCACCAAACTCCGCCGCTGATTCTGGGTTGTACGCGGCAGAGAGGGCATACGTAAATGCCAGCACTCATGCCTCAATTGCCAACAGTGGAGAGCCAAACCTGATTTACCCAAGATAGCTGACTACCCCCTGTTCGACTTCAATTCCATAAGCTGCCTTTTTATTCAACCAGAGTTGAATGTTTCAGACCTTTCCAGGTGAAGATTTGCTGTCGCACTGAGAAACGGTGGGGAATCATTTACAAATGCATGACAGCTCGTTCGGTGCATCTGGATCTGCTGGAGAGTCTCGACACGGACGCTTTTTTGATGTCATTGAGAAGATTTATCTCACGGCGCGGCAAACCCTTTGAACTCCTCATGGACAATGGGACCAAGTTTGTCAGTGGAGAGCAGGAATTGCAGGAATCAGTCGCCTCGATGAACACCTCAACTGAGAGAACAACTTACAGAACAACGGATCTCCTTCAAGTTCAACCCTCCGAGCGTGCCACACATCGGTGGCACATGGGAAAGGGAGGTAAAGTCTATCAAGACCGCACTCAGAGTTGTTCTCAAAGACCAATCTGTTCCTGAACCAGTGCTCATGACACTCTTGGAAGTGGAGGGCATTTTAAATGCTAACCCCCTAAGCTACCTGTCGTCACATGCCTCAGACCCGGACCCAGTCACGCCTAACCACCTCCTCAGGGGACTTATCTCTGCCTCAAGCAGTTTACGACCCTGGTGATTTAGGAAGGAGGCACTGGAGGCACAGCCAAACCATCGTTGATCACTTCTGATCATCTTTCATCCGACATTACTTGCCAAGGCTGCAAGAGCGCAGCAAGTGGAAGAAGGACGGCAAAGCACTCTCGGTTGGTCAAATCGTCTTGTGGATCCTCAGCTTCCTCGAGCTTCATGGCCTGTGGGACAGATCACCCAGACACATCCAGGAGCCGATGGATGCATCTGCACAGTCAGTGTTCAAGTGAATTACCGCACCTACCTTTGTCCAGTTGCCCGACTCATCCTGCTACCACCTGTTGAAGATTCAGATGAGGACATCTCCACATAGCCTTTCTTCTGACTTTTAACTGCCATGTGGACAGTTTCGGGCGGCTGTGCCTATGCACCCGACACTGACATTTACAGAGTTCCCGCGAACGCCCCATCATGTGCACAGCGCGTGCACATCCTGCGTTCTTAATTGATTTTACTCTGCTCCGCTCCAGCGCAGAAGTGAGCGAAAAAAGGACAGTGTTCATTGTTCCGTGTGCGTTATTTGAAGTCCAAGTAAGTTTGTGATGATATTTAATCTGTATTATTTTCATTCTGTTCCATTTTTAAGAATATAGTTTGCTAAAATCGTGTTTCTGTTTCATGTGGCCTTTTCCCCCTTATTAGGGCCTCTCGGTGACAGTCGGACTTATACTTTTGCTCTGTTTACC
Source organism: Odontamblyopus lacepedii (assembly GCA_034769755.1). NCBI lineage: Eukaryota > Metazoa > Chordata > Actinopteri > Gobiiformes > Gobiidae > Odontamblyopus > Odontamblyopus lacepedii. Next base: position 40,844,700 of record CM068345.1, on the reverse strand, counting down.
CTAATTTACATTAAGTTGCCTATGTCCATTGCCTATTCCCTCTGTATACATGTCCTGTGTGTATTTTCACTGTATATAAATTATAATGAACCTTTAGAATTACAGTTACCTTAAGTAACTTCATATTATTTTGCCTTTACTGTAGTTTTTCCAGTTTAATATTATTAATTGGTGTACATAATGTTAGAATATCAACTCTTGACACAATTCTTGTTTTTCTGTTTGTTCCAAACCACACACACACACACACATATACACATGAACCAATCGTAACCAACACCTGGAATATGTTCATGTCCATTAAAGCTGATCGAGATTCTCCAACCGGAGTCTGTCTGTAGTGTTCCCACCCAACAAAGGTCCACCCCCCATACTTTACAAGGATGTCAGATTTCCTTGTGGTGGAAATTTATATTCTCATTCTATCTTTGTGTAAATGAATGTGATCTCTAAAAGCTCAGTCTCCAAGTCAGGAAGTCTTTTGTCATCTGTCCTCAAATGTAAGTTAAGTTGGTTAGCACAGACCACAGGTCTGTGCTAACCAAAGTCACTCTGCTGTGATATGTATGTAACTTGTATTTCTGTATAAATACTCAGAGCTCAGATGCTCTGGGGGAGATAGGAGGGACTCAGGGCAGAGACGGGAGGAGATGCTCTGGGGAAGAGGCTCAGAGACTATTGATCTTTGGCCAGGGCAGGCTTAGGCCCTGTCCTTATCTGCTGTAACAACCATAAACCTTTGTCTGTATTCAAAAAACTCAGCAGGCTTTGAAAATGGATTCATTATTTTTTTCTTCAAGATCTACTTTTTTTTTTTCATAACAGCCTTAAATATTTATTGGAAAAAATATTCATTCTGACAACTCTTCCAGTGTTGCATCACCACATACATCATTGAAACAAGACAAAACAAAACAGCAGCGACTGTAGCAGTAGCAACGAGGAATCAGCATCTAAACATTTAAAAGACTCTAGAACAAGGGAAGAACCTCACATTTATGTCCAAACTTTGCCCGCTGGCTTTCAACAGAAAATCCTAAAATGTGTCCATTTGTGTTAGTAGAGTGTTCTGTATGCCACTGTCCTGTTTTTCTTTAATAATTATAGAATGACCATCCAAGCAGCAAATTTTCCCTTATTTTTTTGGAGAATACACTGTAGGGGTGAAAGCTGCAGCTGCTTCTGTGGACTGAACGGACAGCCACACTGGGTAAATGCTGTTCCCTAAATGCTCATGTGAAGTCAGGTTGATATGAAGATGAAATCTAACACAAAGTTTCATTGTTAAAACTGATTAAATAATTGCCGTCTGTGATTCTATATCGGCTTTGGCAACTCACAGCAACGTATTGGAAAAAAAAATAAAAAATAAACAATGAACTAGTTTATTTTTTGGAACTCTGAACTAACTATTGGGGCTTCAGAAGCCCCATATGATGAAGAACACTCAGAGGCAAGATACGTCGCCCGGATCGGCGTCACCGGGGCCCCACCCTGGAGCCAGGCCTGGGGTGGGCGCTCGATGGCGAGCGCCTGGTGGCCGGGCCTTTTCTCACGGGGCCCGGCCGGGCACAGCCCAAAGGGACGACGTGGGACTGCCCTCCCCTGGACCCACCATCCGCAGGAGGAGCCATAGGGGCCGGGTGCAGAGAGATCTGGGCGGCAGTCGAAGGCAGGGGCCTCGGCGACCAGATCTCCGGACATGGAGACTAGCTCTGGGGACATGGAATGTCACCTGGCTGGGGGGGAAGGAGCCTGAGCTTGTGCGGGAGGTTGAGCGTTACCGGCTTGATATAGTCGGCCTCACCTCCACGCACAGTTTGGGTTCCGGAACCCAACTCCTTGAGAGGGGTTGGACTCTCCATTTATCTGGCGTTGGCCGCGGGGAGCGGCGGCGAGCTGGTGTGGGCCTGCTCATTGCCCCACAGCTCAGCCGCTGCGTGTTGGGGTTCACCCCGGTGAACGAGAGGGTCGCGTCCCTGCGCCTTCGGGTCGGGGACAGGTCTCTCACTGTGGTGTCGGCCTACGGGCCGAACAGCAGTGCAGAGTACCCGGCCTTCTTGGAGTCCCTGGGAGGGGTACTGGACAGTGCACCGACCGGGGACTCCATTATTCTACTGGGAGACGTCAACGCCCACGTGGGCAACGACAGTGGCACTTGGAGAGGGGTGATTGGGAGGAACAGCCTCCCTGATCTGAACCTGAGTGGTGTTCTGTTATTGGACTTCTGTGCTAGTCACAGTTTGTCCATAACGAACACCATGTTCGAGCACAAAGGGGTCCATCGGTGCACGTGGCACCAGGACTCCCTAGGCCGGAGGTCAATGATCGACTTTGTTGTCGTGTCATCTGACCTCCGGCCGTGTGTCTTGGACACTCGGGTGAAGAGAGCGGCAGAGCTGTCAACTGATCACCACCTGGTGGTGAGTTGGGTCCGCTGGCGGAGGAGGAAGCTGGAAAGACCTGGCAGGCCCAAGCGTATCGTGAGGGTCTGTTGGGAACGTCTGGCGGAACCTTCAACTCACACCTCCAGGAGAGCTTCTCCCGGATCCCGGGGGAGGCTGGGAACATGGAGTCCGAGTGGGCTTCATTCTCGGCCTCCATTGTCGATGCGGCCGTTCGTAGCTGTGGCCGAAAGGTCTGTGGTGCCTGTCGCGGCGGCAATCCCCGAACCCGGTGGTGGAAGTAAGGGATGCCGTCAAGCTGAAGAAGGAGTTCTACCGGGCCTTGCTGGCCAGGTGGACTCCTGAGGCAGCTGACGGGTACCGGCGGGCCAAGCGTGCTGCAGCCCGGGTGGTTGCAGAAGCAAAAACTCGGGTTTGGGAGGAGTTCGGGGAGGCCATGGAGGAGGACTATCAGACGGCCCCAAGGAAATTCTGGCAAACAGTCCGGCGCCTCAGGAGGGGGAAGCGGCCCTTCACCAATACTGTTTACAGTGCGGGGGGAGAGCTGCTGACCTCGACTGGGGATGTTGTCGGGCGATGGAAGGAATACTTTGGGGATCTCCTCAATCCCACCGTCACGTCCTCCGAAGAGGAGGCCGAGGCTGCGGACACAGAGGCGGACTCATCCATCACCCTGGCCGAAGTCACTGAGGTGGTTAGAAAGCTCCTCGGTGGCAAGGCTCCGGGGGTGGATGAGATCCGTCCTGAGTACCTTAAGTCTCTGGGTGTTGTGGGGCTGTCTTGGCTGACACACCTCTGCAACATCGCGTGGCGGTCGGGAACAGTACCTCTGGACTGGCAGACCGGGGTGGTGGTCCCTCTGTATAAAAAGGGGGACCGGAGGGTGTGTTCCAACTACAGGGGAATCACACTCCTCAGCCTCCCCGGTAAAGTCTATGCCAGGGTACAGGAGAGGAGAGTCCGTCCGATAGTCGAACCTCGGATTCAAGAGGAGCAGTGTGGTTTTCGGCCTGGTCGTGGAACACTGGACCAGCTCTACACCCTCCATTGGGTGCTCGAGGGTTCATGGGAGTTTGCCCAACCAGTCCACATGTGCTTTGTGGACCTGGAGAAGGCATTTGACCGTGTCCCTCGTGGTGCCCTGTGGGGGGTGCTTCGGGAGTATGGGGTCTGGGGCCCTTTGCTAAGGGCTGTCCGGTCCCTGTATGACCGGAGCAGGAGCTGTGTTCGCATTGCCGGCAGTAAGTCAGACCTGTTCCCGGTGCATGTTGGACTCCGCCAGGGCTGCCCTTTGTCACCGGTTCTGTTCATTGTATTTATGGACAGAATTTCTAGGCGCAGCCAGGGGCCGGAGGGGGTCCAGTTCAGGAACCACAGGATCTCATCGCTGCTTTTTGCAGACGATGTTGTCCTGTTGGCTTCATTGAACCAGGACCTGCAGCGTGCACTGGGGCGGTTTGCAGCAGAGTGTGAAGCGGCTGGGATGAGAATCAGCTGCTCCAAATCCGAGGCCATGGTTCTTGACCGGAAAAAGGTGGATTGCCCTCTCCGGGTGGGTGGGGAGTCTCTGCCTCAAGTGGAGGAGTTCAAGTATCTCGGGGTCTTGTTCACGAGTGAGGGGAGGATGGAGCGTGAGATTGACAGGCGGATCGGTGCGGCGTCGGCAGTGATGCGGTCGCTGCATCGGACCGTTGTGGTGAAGAGGGAGCTGAGCCAAAAGGCAAAGCTCTCGATTTACCGGTCAATCTACGTTCCTACCCTCACCTATGGTCATGAGCTTTGGGTAATGACCGAAAGAACGAGATCGCAGATACAAGAGGCCGAAATGAGTTTCCTTCGCAGAGTGGCCGGGCACTCCCTTAGAGATAGGGTGAGGAGCTCGGTCACACGGGAGGAGCTCGGAGTAGAGTCGCTGCTCCTCCACGTCGAGAAAAGCCAGTTGAGATGGCTCGGGCATCTGGTCCGGATGCCTCCTGGACGCCTCCCTCGGGAGGTGTTCCAGGCATGTCCCACCGGTAGGAGGCCCCGGGGAAGACCCAGGACACGCTGGAGGGACTATGTCTCTCGGCTGGCCTGGGAACGCCTCGGGGTCCGTCCGGAGGAGCTGGAGGAAGAGGCTGGGGAGAAGGAAGCTTGGGAGCCCCTGCTAAGACTGCTGCCCCCGTGACCTGGCCCCGGATAAGCGGAAGAAGATGGATGGATGGATGGATGAACTAACTATAAACAATTGGGAACTATGAACGAAATAGATCATTTTGAAAATTGTGAACTGAACTTTGAACTAGTTTATGTAGAAAAAGAACTCTCTCAACACAGGATTTAGCCCAGAGACACTGAAGGATGGGGCAGATGCAGGATACCCTATAACTGTCCACACAAAGTTCACTATTTAACTTTTATCAATCCATCTTCTCCCGCTTAATCCGGCTGGGTCGCGGGGGCAGCGTGCTGCACCTGACCCCCCCCTATGAACCCCTCTGCAGGTGGTGAGCCCACAGGAGGGTGGACAACATGGTCCTTGATGTTAGTTCATAGGGGTGCGGGCATGTTTTGGGTTGATGGGGGAAACCGGAGTACCCGGAGGAAACCCATCCAGACACGGGGAGAACATGCAAACTCCACACAGAAAGGCCCGGGCGACCCGGGGATCGAACCCGCAACCTTCTTGCTGTGAGGCCTGAGTGTTGCCACTCAGCCACCGTGCCGCCTTTTATCAATCAATCAAACTTTATTTATAGTGCACTTTTCATGCAAAAAATGCAACACAAAGTGCTTATTTTATGGGAAATATGTCATTGCTCTGCCTGAAATGTTCCACAATATATCTTTAAATGTCTATCTTGTGTTGTATTAAATTCATGCATCTTCAGCCGCAGATGTCACTGTTCACAGGCTGATCCAGCTCATGGTGCCCCGTTTGACTCTGCAGTGCCCAGTGTGGCCAGCAGAGGGAGCCTGTCTCCATCTTCTGCACTACAGTACAGCACGGGGACAGACAAATCTAACCTTCATTTATCATTATGAGGGCAGGAGAGAGGAAGAGAGACAGAAAGAACATGTTAGAAAGAGGAGCAAAAGAGAGGAAGAGGGAAAAGAGGTTTGATAGAAGAAAAAAAAACATAGCAAGAGAAGAAAATAAGAGGTGGCGAGAGGAGAGCGAAGAAAGGACCTGCCTGTTTTTATCTTGATTTTCAAATAAAACTGTGAAATGTAAAGTGAAGTGGGCCCCTGCACTTCACTTTCAAACAGAAGTGAGCCTCTGCTGATTCTTCCTGTTTTATATTTACAGTCTGTGGAGCAGAGGAAGAACTTCTGTGGTCTCTGTTTTTCTCCTTTTACTTAGTCTCTCCTCTCTTCACACTTTCTTTCCCCTCTCTCCTCTATAACTCTTACACTCTTTCTCTGTGCTCCCTCTCTCCTCTTCCTATATTCCAAGTCCCATTTATCTCTCCCCCCTCTCCTTTTCTCCAACTTAAAGAGCAGGTCTTCTACTCCTGTGGGGTATTAACTGTAACACGTACCATATTTAGATCACCATGTTCCTTTTATCCATCCATGTTCTTCTGCTTTATCCAGAGCTGGGCCATGGAGGCAGTAGTCTGAGCAGGGAGGCCCAGACTTCCCTCGCCACACACATTTCCTCCAACTCCTCCAGGGGGATCCCGAGGCATTCCCAGGCCAGCTGAGAGACAAAGTCCCTCCAGTGTGTCCTGGATCTTCCCCGGGACCTCCTCCCAGTGGGACATGCCCAGACCACCTCCCTCGGGAGGTGTCCAAGAGGTATCAGAACAGATGCCCGAGCCACCTCAGCTGCTCCTCTCGCCATGGAGGAGCAGCGACTTGGTGGAAAAAGGTGAGGGCAGGAACATAGACTGACCAGTAAATTGAGAGCTTTTTGTTCCTTTTATTGTTTTTAAAATATTATTTTCGCCAGATTTACGTATTAACATGTTTAATAAGTTTCACTTTTGTTTTTAAGTCACATCACAGTCAGCGTGTCTCCCACTAATCAGGCAGGTTTATGAAGTGTTAAAACATGGTAGAAAGTTTTAAAAAAAATAATAATAAAGTTGAATTTGTTCAGATTTTTTGCTGATTCTTTTACTTTAATGATTCAACAAGGTTATGATAAACCCATGTACTAACCCAATACAAATATACCTTGTAAAATCATTGATGGTTTTGAGCTATGGCCCTTGTCGGTATTATTGGGTTTTGGGATATTGTAAACTTAATTATTCTTGAGGGGAAGGAATGTACTTTTAATCCAAAAAATGCTGAATCCATAAATATTTTTGTATTTTTGTCAACATGTAGAGGACTGTTATATTTCGGAGGAACAATGTGTTCAATCTGGAAAGGATAAAAAAATCTCATGAAAAACAGTGGGTACAAATGCCCCTTTTCAAAGCTGCGGAGAGAAATTGAGAAATCTTTTGACAGGTATGCTGCCATAACATTTGTGCATTTAAGTTTATATACGTCTATTTATATGCAGGTATGTGCAGGTATGTACACACATGTATGCATATGTATATGGACATGAAATGCAGGTATGTTTATATATGTAAAAAGAAGTGTATGAGTATGTATGTGTATGCATGTGTATATGTAATATGTACACGTGTGTAGGTATATATGTTTGTGTGTGTGTATATATGCATACTAGGGATGTAACAATAACAAAAATATTGTGATTGTGTTGTCAAAGGTCTCACAATAATATCATGGACCATCAGGATATATCAAATCCCAAGTCTCTTTGCTTAAATGAACAGTTCTGATGCAGAAATAGCTAAAAAGAACAGAGGGAACTACATAAACCATGATCCTTTGCTCCGTTTCAGTGCAGACTACAGAAATAACTGTTCTAAGTACTTTGAAATCTTCATTCTTTGGATTAAGTCTTGTGAAGCATTTTTAGAGGGAAAAGGAGCAGATTCACAGTTTTATATTGTAATAAATCTGGTCCAGAGAGATTTGGATTTCGTTCCATCCCTAATGACAATAAATGTTGTACCAAATGACTGGTCAAAGCATTTTAGAGTCAGCCTGCTATTCTGTAGAATATCGTAATATCATGAGCTTTCCCACGATATTGCAATAAATATTGTACTGTGAGGTTCATACTGTGATGATATCGTATTGTGAGACTTGGATATCGTTACACCCCTAATGCAGACACATGTATACGTATATGCATGTGTGTACAGGTATGAATCTGTATGCGTATGTGTATATATGTATGTGTATGTCTAATGTATTGTTATTGTCTGTCATGACTGTATACATGTATGTCCTACTTTTTCCACTGTCTTTGCAGGTTGGTATAATTTTAAAAAAGCACATAGTAAACATATTTATATTTTTAAAGACTTCTGAAGTCAGGTTTTGAAATTATAACATATCCCAACTTTGAATAGGCCAACAACCCTGCTATGGAAGAAGAAAAAAAAGTCCTATATATTCTGTAATGTAGTCTTTGTTAGGGATGGGACAAGATCTCTTGCCACAAAATCTCGTGAGATGAAACTGCCACAAAAGAAAAATGTGAGATTTTTATCCAACTGTTTACCGGCTCGTCAAAGCCTGATCCCGTCAGATCTCAGAAGCTAAGCAGGGCCGGGCCTGGTTAGTACTTGGATGGGAGACCACTGGGAATTCCAGGTGCCACAGTGGGGCGCCAGTGGCAAAAACTGTCGTAGTGTCCTTAGGCAAGGCACATCACCCACATTGCCTAGTATGAAAGTGGTGTGTGCGTGAATGGTGGTGGTGGTCGGAGGGGCCGATGGCGCAGATTGGCAGCCTCGCTTCCGTCAGTCTGCCCCAGGGCAGCTGTGGCTACAATAGTAGTTTACCACCACCGGGTATGGAGTGAATGAATAATGCTCTGTAAAGCGTCTTTGAGTGTCCAGAAAAGCGCTATATAAAACTGATGCATTATTATTATTATTATTATTTACATTTGGACTGGACAAAAGCATGACATGTCGGTGAGTTACATCTCTTACAATTCCAAAAAGCAGGACTAGAATGGAAACAAAACTATTAAATCAAATAAATAAAACATTGTGAGGCCAAAATTGGAAACTGGACTGTAAAAATGTAGAAATGATGTAGAAATGATGTTTAAATCTCATTTTGTCTCCTTCTCTTGGACCCAATCTCATATCTTGTCCCATCTTGTTGAAATTGTGTCTCATCCCGTCCCTCCTGTTTGTGTACTGTAATATTCAATAAAGAGAGTACTCAGATTAGCGACATTTGTGTTTACCCTGGACTAATGTGTGGACAGAGACAACAGGCACAGAGAGAAGATGCACAAACCAAGAGAAGACGCACAAACCAAGAGAAACACGTGGTTAGCCCTCATGCCCCTGTGTCTGGGTGTACTGCGCATGTTCTCCAAGGGTCTGTGCTAAGTTTGCATGTTCTTCCTGCATCTGGATGGACTGTGTGATTTCCCTGTGTCTCTGTGGAGTTTGCATGTTCTCTCTATGTGTTGGGGTGTGTGCATGTTTTTCCTGTGTCTGAGCAGAATTTCCATGTTCATCATGTGTCTGAGTGGGGTTTTCATGTTCTTCATGTGTCTGAGCGGAGTTTCCATGTTCTTCATGTGTCTGTGTGGAGTTTGCATGTTCTCCCTGTGTTTGTTTGGAGTTGGCGTGTGCTCCCTGTGTCTGGGTGGAGTGTGCATTTTCTCCCTGTGTCTGGGTGGAGGTTGCATATTCTCCCTCTTTCTGTGTGGAGTTAGCATGTTCTCCCTGTGTCTGGGACTGTGCGTGTTATTCTTGTGTCTGTGCGGAGTTTGAATGTTCTCCCTATTTGTGGGTAGAGTTCAATTCAATTCAATTTATTTTTGTAGCGCCCAAAATCACAACAACAGTTGCCTCTCAGGGCGTTCCAAGATTTGGATGAGTAAAACATACACACAGACATATCAAAACAGGAATAAACAACATTCATGTAAAGCAGCAAATGAAACATCGTCCAGTCATCCCCTGTCCTTAGACCCTCCTTCTCAGCAAGGAAAAACTAAAAAAAAAACAGGGTCCTGGGAAAAAGAAGAAACCTCGGGGAGAACTACAGTGAAGGAGGGATCCACTCCCATGGACGGACAGGCTATAGATGTCCAGGCCCGTGGGCCAGTTCGGTATGACCACAGCTACCCAGGTGGGGAAGGAGCCGGGGAGGAGCCAGGCGAGGAGGAGGAGGCCGGGCGAGGAGGAGGAAGCCGGGCGAGGAGGAGGAGAGCCAGGCGAGGAGGAGGAGCTGGGCGAGGAGGAGGAAGCCGGGCGAGGAGGAGGAGGCCGGGCGAGGAGGAGGAGCCGGGCGAGGAGGAGGAGGCCGGGTGAGGAGGAGGAGCCGGGCGAGGAGGAGGAGGAGCCGGGCGAGGAGGAGGAGAGGGGTCCAGCTGCCATCAGGCGTCTGAAAGAGTTACACTCCACAGGGGGAGTGGGACAGGGGACAACATGTGAATAGCAATGAACGAGCTACAGATGAGAACATAGTAAGTGATGCTGATGAGAAAATAGGAGGAAACAGAGGATAGTGCTCAGGTTGCCACACTTCCCCCAGCTTATTATCTCCTGCAGCAGTTTATCTTAGTAACATCAGCTAAGTAACCTGGTCATAAGCTATTCCGAAGAGGAAGGTTTTAAGCCTGGTCTTAAATAAAGAGACTGTGGAGCCTGTTTAACATCAACAGGGAGTTGATTCCATAACACAGGAGCTTGGTAACTGAAGGCTCTCCCCCCCACTGTACTTTTAGACACTCTAGGAACCACTAATAATCCTGCATTCTGAGAGCGAAGTGCTCTATTTGGCTGATAGGGGACAATGGCGTCCTGAAAATATGATGGGGCCATATTGTTTAAGGCTTTGTATGTCAGGAGGAGAACTTTGAATTTAATTCTAAACTCGACAGGAAGCCAGTGAAGTGATTTTAACACAGGACTGATGTGATCACTTCTTTTAGTTCCTGTTAGGACTCTAGCCACTGCATTTTGGACCAAATGGAAGCTTCTTAAAGTACCTTTAGCGCAGGCGGCGAGCAGAGAATTACAGTAATCTAGTCTGGATGTAACAAATGCATGGATACTTTTTTCAGCATCATTTTTAGGCAAAATATTTCTGATTTTAGTTATGTTTCGCAGGTGAAAATATGCAGTTTTACAAGCTTGGTTTATATAAGCTGTGAATGAGAGATTTCGGTCAAATACGACTCCAAGGTTTTTTACAGTAGAGCTAGAGGCCATACTCACATTGTCAAGTGAGATTATCTGGTCGGACAGAGAATCTCTCTGACCTTTAGGACCGACAAAAATGACCTCTGTTTTTTCAGGATTGCATGCATGTTCTTCCAGTGTCTGGGTGGAGTTTGCATGTTCTCCCTGTTTGTGGGTAGAGTGTGCATGTTCTTCCCGTGTCTGGGTGGAGTTTGCATGTTCTCCTTGAGTTTGGATTTGAGAGATGAGATAGTATTTGCCAGCTAGCTGACTTTTTGAGCTCAAAAGTTCCACACTGGGGCTTTAAACACACAGGTGGATGTCACACGGTGATGTCCTCAGGAGGAACTGTGCACTTAGGGCACCCACAGCACATCAGTCACCCAAGAGAGAAAGAGGGAGGAGAAAGAGAGAGAAAGTAATGGTCACTGTGGAAAGGAGAGAAAAGGGGAAATGGTTGACTGAAAGAGAGAGGGAGGGGATGAAAGAGGGACAGAAAAAGGGGAAGAAGCAGAAGAAGAAAGAGAGGAGAGGGGAGGAGTGTGCAAGGGAGAGCAAAGGAGGAGAGAGGCGAAAGAGGGGGAGGAGAGAGAATGTATTCTGTGTGATGGTGGTCTTTGTTAGGTTAGAGAAGAGAGAGAAAAGGAGAAGAGAGGGAGAGAAGGAGAGGGAGGAGAGGAAGAGAGAGAGTCTTTGCGAGGCAAAAGTGAAGTCTCCCCCTGGGTCCAGTTTGGCTCCTGTTAAAGAAAGAACAACCTTGAAACGAGACGAGGAACAATAAAACATAAATCACGCTAAAGGAGGAGAGGAGAGAGGGAGCGAGGGAGGAGGAAGAGGGAAGGAGGGAGGTGCGAGAGTGAAAGAGGGAAGATATAGAGAGGGGGAGGGAGAGAGAAAAGAGGAAAGGGAGAGCGGTGGGAAGGAAAAGAGATAGTGGACTGAAAAAGAAAAGACAGGTGGAGAGAAGAGGAAAAAGGGAGAGAGGAGAGAGAGAAAGAGAGAAAGAAAGGGGGAGAGGAAGAGAGGAAGTCACAGGGGATTGAGGGGAGGAAAGAATTAATAAAGGAGATATGAAGGGAGGAAAAGAGAGAAGAGTGAAAGAAAGCAGGGAGAAGGTGGAAAGAGAGGGGGTAAGAGAAAGAGGAGGAGAGAGAGTGGTGGAAAAAATAGAAGAAGAGAAGAGGTGATGAGAGAGAGAGGGGGAAGAAAAAGAAAAGAGGAAAGAGGAGAAATAAAGCTGAAAGTGGGGGATGGGGGGTGACCAAAAGAGAGGGAGGAAGGAGAGAGGGAGAAGAGGGTGTGAAAGAGGGCAGAGAGAGTGAGGGATGGAGGAGGGGGCGACAGCTGTCTTTTCCAGTTTGTTTTATGGACGTCAGTGATTGGTCGAAACATCAGGTTTGAGTCAACTCAGCAAAATAAGAGATCACTCACTCCAACCAACGAGTGACCTTCAGGGGGGGAAGAGAGAAAGGAAGAGCAGGGGAGAGAAGAGAGGGCAGAAGGGGGAGGAGAGAAAGAACGGAGAGAGGAGAAGCAAGGAAGGAAGGAAGGAAGGAGGGAGGGTGAAGGGGAAACAAAAAGATTGAAGAGAAAGAAGGAGGAGGGAGGTAGAGACAGGAAAGAGGGATAGAGATGGAGAGAAAAGGATTTGGAAGAGAGGGATTTCAGACAGTGAAAGAGAATAACCTCTCTCATTCAGTGTTGTTTTTTCTTTTTCTTTACTACTTTCTGCATTTCATATCCTCGTACACACAGAGTTTAGCATTTTTAGATTTTCATTTTCAAATCCTCGCCGTCTCCGCCTGTTGCTTTGTCACCAGTGCTGCAAACCCTGAACCTTCTCTCAATGAGCTTCATGATGGAGTCTCTTGAAATGGTTTTCACTTCGCAGCTGTGTCAGGGTCAAGAGATGACAAAAGTGCAAAGAAGTGTTTCACATGCGTCCTCTGGAGTCACGGCGCTTTGGTGAAAATCTGTATATTCCCAGAGATAAACGCAAAAGTGGGGGGGGTGTGTGATAAATCTAGTAATGTATTAGTGTGTTCAAATGTGCCGTGTTTTATAAAGTGCTCCATGAGCCGCTCTCAGACACTTTCAGCTCTCCCTCTGGAACATTAGTGTTTAAGTCCACACAGGTTCATTTACCATCGGCCCCATCGACACCTTCCAAACAGGAAGTAAACATGGACGCACCTTGACTCCATCGGCTCCGGTTCAGTTTTAGGGCTTTTCAACTACACTACCAGCATGGACACCACTACACGGTGACGCTTGTCCATGCAGTTGTTACCACCTGGAGGTGGGTGGAGCAGTGGGGTCAGTGTTATTAGTGTCACACCACAGTCTTCACAATCTGCTCCTTTGTTTCTCCTGTGTTGACGTGTTCGGTGCGTTTGTGTTGTCGTTGTATTTTTTACACACGGTGGGTGATTATTTCTTCTGACCAATCAGTGGACAGTCTGTCCACGTCACATTGTCGTATCGGCTCAGCACAGTTAGAACTGCTCCAAACAGGTACAGGTACGGAAAATCGGAATGACTCCCAGGTCCAACCCCCAGTCGAAAAGCAAACATGCTGTGTCATGCTGTGCCGTGCTAAACAGTGCTGGGGGGAAAGACCTATTAGTGTGGAAAAACGTGGCCCTTCTCTCTGTACCTGCTGCTCTCATTTTGACCTCCATGTTGGTCTGAACCTGCTCTACATGAGCCTGGGGATTTTAGTTCAACATTTACCTCCTAAATCTAGACCTGAACATTAGTAACAGGCCAGTCAGGTGCTGTCCTTTCCCAAAGTTTCTCCCAATAGTGTTAGCAACAGGTTTGATTGACAGCATTGCTAAGCACCTGTCATGGCCCCCCCCTTTTTTTTTTTCAAGCTGTACAACCCCAGATACTGTGCGGAAGTTCCTAGAGTAACCTTCACTAGTAAGGACCACACCAACAACACATGTGTGAAGAGAAAAGAGTTTATTATATGGAGACGAGGTGGGTCGGCTGGGTCGAGACTCAGGGTGGGGGTTCAGTGTCAGTCTTTACATGGATCAGTAGGAACGGAACCCCCCTCGTAGGCGTCTTATGTTTGGAAGTGAACAGATCGGGGTTGGTAGGGTGTGGTCGAGTTATTCGGGACAAACTGGGTTGCCAGGAAGGCTGCTACAAATAGGCTTCCGGGAAAATTGAGGTGTGAGGAGGTGAGGGCAGCTGAGGCGTGGTCCTGCTCCTGCACCTCTTAACTTAATCAGATTAACTACATTTATTTAGGGCCATCCACATTTTTGAGATCCATCCATCTTCTGGTGGACCCATGTCGTCCTTTCGGGCTGAGCCTGACCGGGCACCGGGCGACGTCACGATCCTTGATTTCATACAGTTCATAAGGGATTTTTGCAATCACTTGGATCAAATAGACTCTTGAATATGAGGTGTTTTACTGATAAATCATGGCTGTGTGTGTGGAAATTGTGTATTTAAACTGTTAATAAAGGTTAGAAAACAGAGCTGAAGAACATCTGAAACAGAACTTTGCTCAAATACCATTGTTTTTGCTCCTGTTTCCAAGAATATATTCATAGGTAATATAACACACTGAGACAGAACACAGAAAACACACATTTAAAACAGTTCTTCCTCCTGATCAGCTCTTTGGTTTTGCCTTTGGATTTCCAGTATATGGTCAATGTCTGTAAATTAGCTGCTGCAGGCCTCGATCAGCTTCATTTGGCTGGAGGTGAATGCTATATGGGACATCACACGTTCTATGGTATACCTCCCCACCCCCACCCCCTCATCATCCCCACACAGCTACAGGAATCATCATAATCGATCGGAGAAGAGGCGAGACGAACTGGAGAGCGTCCAAATTATAAATGGAACGTGAAATATTCTCTGCACAAAGTCTAACCACAATTTAGCAAACACTTCATCTGAGGGAGCAGGGCATCTGTAACAGGGAGAGGGGCCGAGAGAGGAAAAAAGAGGAGAGAGACTGAGGGAGAAAGGGAGGAGGGAGTGGAGAGAGGAGTGTAAGATGGAGAGAAAGTGCTCCTGGCTTTTGACTTTTGTTATTTCTGCTACTTTCATTAATTTGAATGTTGCTATTGTTTATGTTTTTTTACTTTGTCCAAGTCCAAGTCAAGAGCGTGTCCCATAGTCTCATATTTAGTGAGTGCAGCGGTGCAGCACTCTATCTAAATAAATAAGTCAAAACAGTTCACATATGATAAAAGAGTTTGCTTTGAAACACACAAGTTTTCCATTTGAATAAACAACAAAACACAGTGCTAACAGGTTCAAGATCTGGAGATGTAACTCCTGCAGCACTGAAGGAACGTCCCTGCCCAGACCAGACCAGATACAGACACAGATCCACTCAGACTTTAGGGTCACGGACAGGAGCCAATAGGTCAATATGTCCCTCGGAGGGGCATCTGTAGGGCAAAGACGGAGGAGAAGGACGAGGAGTAATGCTCATTAAGCCCCAGTGCTCTGACACAGTTGTAGAAGCAAGGGAGCGAGGAGCAGGGGAGAGGATGAGGAGAGGATGAGGGGGTGAGCAGGGTGAGAGGAGGGGCTGATGGTCATTAAGCCCCAGCGCTCTGACACAGTTGTAGAATCAGCACAAATGTAAATGGGACAGAGAGACAAACACGGGATCAATCTCTGATCAATAAGTGCATTTAAAAGACTCATAGGTTTATTACACCGGTATTACACACAAAGACTTAAAGGGACATTTTGGGATTTTGGACATAGGGCCTCATTTCCTAGTGAGCCAGAGAGTTGGAGACTAAAAACAGTCTTACCCACTCCACAGTGCACCTGTCTGTGTCCATAGAATAATGTTTGAAATAAAACTAACCTTGCATCGTATGAATTGTCTCATGTTGAGGGACTACTTTCTCATATATCAGTCCGTCACTGCCGAGCTTCTATCAGGAAGTACAACTCACTGCTGCTGTTCGCTTCCACAGGCACATCCGCAGGCACCTCCATCTTCATAGGCACCTCCATCTTCACAGGCGCCTCCATCTTCACAGGCACCTCCACAGGCACCTCCACAGGTAGTTCCACAGACACCTCCACAGGCAGTTCCACAGGTAGTTCCACAGGCATGTCCATCTCCTCAGGCACTACCATAAGTACCTTGGGACTATCTGAACTCCTCTCACTACTTTCTGAATACTCACAGCCAGCGGACGAGCTCTTGCAGTCTGAGCAACTATTTGAAATACAATAGTTGTGCATAACAGGTATATTTTATGTATTTGTATGTAAATGTGTTGAAAACCAGTGCTTTTGTTTTTCAGTAAGAGTAAATCATCTTGAGCGATGGTTCAATATGAGAGGAAAAAGATACAATTTTTTGGAATCTGGCCCAGTGCTGGTGTACACATCAGGAGAGGAGGATGGTTCTCCCTGTGCCCCTTCACTCCTCCTCATCAGTATTCTACAGTCACACAACAGATAAAATGACATTTCTATCAGTTTGGGCAGAAGCACCACAGGGCACCTTCACTCTCTCCTCTGTGTACACCTCTCTCCCCTCTCCTTAACTCTCTCCCCTCCCTCTTTCTCTTTGCTGTCCTCTTTAATCTATAGTCAGACTACAGGGAGATGTGAGGGACATAATTAAAGGCGTGTGAAGGAGAGCGAGGAGCAGATGGTAAACACTGCAGATGTGGACGGGTCATTTCAGATATTTACTCACAAACATTACCATACACAAACTCCTGCTTGTCTTGAATGTTCCACAGTATGGAATGACTACAGAAGTCCACCATCATCTCCACTGTCTTCAGATCATCTCTACTGTCTTCAGAACATATCTACTGTCTTCAGAACATCTCCACTGTCTTCATATCATCTCCACTGTCTTCATATAATCTCTACTGTCTTCATATAATCTCTACTGTCTTCATATCATCTCCACTGTCTTCATATAATCTCCACTGTCTTCAGAACATCTCCACTGTCTTCATATCATCTCCACTGTCTTCATATAATCTCCACTGTCATCAGAACATCTCCACTGTCTTCATATAATCTCCACTGTCTTCATATAATCTCTACTGTCTTCATATAATCTCTACTGTCTTCATATCATCTCCACTGTCTTCATATAATCTCCACTGTCTTCAGAACATCTCCACTGTCTTCATATCATCTCCACTGTCTTCATATAATCTCCACTGTCTTCAGAACCTCTCCACTGTCTTCATATCATCTCCACTGTCTTCATATAATCTCCACTGTCTTCATATAATCTCTACTGTCTTCATATAATCTCTACTGTCTTCAGAACATCTCCACTGTCTTCAGAACATCTCCACTGTCTTCATATAATCTCCACTGTCTTCATATAATCTCCACTGTCTTCATATAATCTCTACTGTCTTCATATAATCTCTACTGTCTTCAGAACATCTTCACTGTCTTCATATAATCTCTACTGTCCTCAGAACATCTCCACTGTCTTCAGATCATCTCCACTGTCTTCATATAATCTCTACTGTCTTCAGAACATCTCCATTGTCTTCATATAATCTCTACTGTCTTCAGAACATCTCCATTGTCTTCATATAATCTCCACTGTCTTCATATAATATCTACTGTCTTCAGAACATCTCTACTGTCTTCATATCATCTCCACTGTCTTCAGAACATCTCCACTGTCTTCAGAACATCTCCACTGTCTTCAGATCATCTCCACTGTCTTCATATAATCTCTACTGTCTTCAGAACATCTCCACTGTCTTCATATAATCTCCACTGTCTTCATATAATCTCCACTGTCTTCAGAACATCTCCACTGTCTTCATATCATCTCCACTGTCTTCAGATGATCTCCACTGTCTTCATATCATCTCCACTGTCTTCAGATGATCTCCCCTATCTTCAGAACATCTCCACTGTCTTCACATCATCTCCATTATCTTCAGATCATCTCAACTGTCTTCAGAACATCTCCATTGTCTTCATATAATCTCCACTGTCTTCATATAATCTCTACTGTCTTCAGAACATCTCCACTGTCGTCATATCATCTCCACTGTCTTCAGAACATCTCCACTGTCTTCAGATCATCTCAACTGTCTTCAGAACATCTCCACTGTCTTCATATCATCTCCACTGTCTTCAGATGATCTCCACTGTCTTCATATCATCTCCATTGTCTTCAGATGATCTCCCCTATCTTCAGAACATCTCCACTGTCTTCACATCATCTCCATTATCTTCAGATCATCTCAACTGTCTTCAGAACATCTCCACTGTCTTCAGAACATCTCCACTGTCTTCAGAACATCTTCACTGTCTTCAGATCATCTCCACTCTTGTCAGATCATCTCCACTGTCTTCAGATGATCTCCACTGTCTTCAGAACATCTCAACTGTCTTCAGAACATCTCCACTGTCTTCATATCATCTCCACTGTCTTCAGATGATCTCCACTGTCTTCATATCATCTCCACTGTCTTCAGATGATCTCCCCTATCTTCAGAACATCTCCACTGTCTTCACATCATCTCCATTATCTTCAGATCATCTCAACTGTCTTCAGAACATCTCCACTGTCTTCAGAACATCTCCACTGTCTTCAGAACATCTCCACTGTCTTCAGAACATCTTCACTGTCTTCAGATCATCTCCACTCTTGTCAGATCATCTCCACTGTCTTCAGATGATCTCCACTGTCTTCAGATGATCTCCACTGTCTTCAGAACATCTCCACTGTCTTCAGAACATCTCCACTGTCTTCAGATTATCTCCACTGTAGAGCTCCTGTGCTGCCAATAACATCTTTAAAATGAGATGAGAGTGAAAGCCTTTGTACCACTGATTCTCCAATCAGAAAGCTGCATGAGCTGCATGCTCCTCAGTGAACTTCTCAGATGCCAGACCCTAAAATCACTTTGAAATAAATCTTTAATTCATATTTGCTGCAGGTTTGTGTTGTTATCCAGTGAGCTCTTGGCTTTAGTCACTCATAGAAGTGATCAGGTTCAACATTTGTAAATTTATTTGACTATTTAATGATAAAGTACAATGCACTTGCCTCCATCTGGGAGTATGACATCATCACATTACACTAGAATCTAAACACCACCAATTCATGCTTTGCCAAGGCATCTCACTGGGGCTTTGCGTGTATATATATGGCAGAATGTTCAGCAGTTACCAAGGAGACACAATGCACATAATAGCAAATACAACCAAAAGAAATTTTAAGAAAAGTTATTTAAACCAAACATTTTCAGGAGGCTGTGATCAACAGTGCTCATGGTCCTGTTTTAGGACTTTAAGCTTTAACAAAAAGGTGAGAGTGGGCTGAGATTTGAGGAGCCCTTTAGATGTGTATGGACTTCCTCTTGACTCCTGGTGCCCACTTCAGCCTGCTCCAGCTCCTCTGGCTCCTTCGGCTCCTCCAGCTCCTCTGGCTCCTTCGGCTCCTCCAGCTCCTCTGGCTCCTCTGGCTCCTTCGGCTCCTCCAGCTCCTCTGGCTCATTCGGCTCCTCCAGCTCCTCCAGCTCCTCTGGCTCCTTCGGCTCCTCAGCTCCTCTGGCTCCTCTGGCTCCTCCGGCTCCTCCGGCTCCTTCGGCTCCTTCGGTTCCTCTGGCTCCTCCGGCTCGGCTCCTCTGGCTCCTCTGGCTCCTTCGGCTCCTCCAGCTCCTCTGGCTCCTCTGGCTCATTCGGCTCCTCCAGCTCCTCTGGCTCCTCTCGCTCCTTCGGCTCCTCCAGCTCCTCTGGCTCCTCTGGCTCATTCGGCTCCTCCAGCTCCTCCAGCTCCTCTGGCTCCTTCGGCTCCTCAGCTCCTCTGGCTCCTCTGGCTCCTCTGGCTCCTCCGGCTCCTCTGGCTCCTTCGGTTCCTCTGGCTCCTCTGGCTCCTCCAGCTCGGCTCCTTTGGCTCCTCTGGCTCCTTCGGCTCCTCCAGCTCCTCTGGCTCCTCTGGCTCATTCGGCTCCTCCGGCTCCTCCAGCTCCTCTGGCTCCTTCGGCTCCTCTGGCTCCTCTGGCAAAGGCAGAATTTCACACCAGTGATTTGTGATGCGTTCACTTTGAGCTGATGTTTTTTAAAATAAGCACTTTCACAGCACATTCACCCATATCATTTTATTAATACAATTCTGATGGCCCTGCAGAGTTCCTTTTATGCCAAATGTGTGGTTCTGACATCTGAAAAGCACCAATACACTAAATATGGTGTAAAATTGAACTGAATAAAATTCTCCTGGTTAAAATGACTTTCTCCTCTTGTTCCCTGTTTAATGAATGTGATCACAGGACCCTCCCCCCTCACTCTGTCACTGTGTACAAGCTGCAGATGTTTACTGCACTGCAGAACGCCCAGAAGGAGGAGGAGACGGAGGAAGAGGGAGAGGAAGAGAAGAGGAGGGGGACTCGAGTGAGGACTGTAATGAACCTCTCCTCCTCTTCAATATACTGCTTCTCCTCTTCAACTCATAGACTCACACTTTTCTCCTCTTTTTCTTTGTCTCTTACCTCTCCTCCACTCTCTCCTCCCTTGCTCCCTCCTCTTCTCTCTCCCCCCTCTCCCCTCTCCTCCTCTTCTCTCTCCCCTCCTCTTTCTACTCCTCCTCAACTTTCTTCTCCTCTCAGCATTGCTCGTATTTGAGTCTCATTTGTTTCCATGCTCCCTCGTGTCTTCCTCTCCTCCTCTGTGTCTCTCTTCTCTGTCTCTCCCTGATTACACATTACTCCTCTCCATTCCTCTTCTGTTTTTAATGCTCTACGACGTGTGGGCTCGGTCACTGTTTGGAGAAACGGAACAAAAAGTCTTCAATCAGACTTCAGGTTCATCTTTGTAAATGGGTCTCTTACGCAGTGACGTAAGGCTGGGGGTGTTTGACATGTATGTCTATGGCGGAATGTTAAGGAATGACCATGCTGACACAATGCAAACATTAGCATATGAACTTAAAATGTACATATCATATTTTCCAGACTATAAGTCGCACCAGCAAAAAAAATGCACAATGAAGAAGAAAAAAACATATATAAGTCGCACTGGACTATAAGTAAATTTAAGGACATTTATTTGATCAAATCAGACACCAGGAACAGACATTTCATGTTGACAGACAAGTTACAGTGATAACAATAAAACAGAGAAGAACAGGCTGAACATGTGTCTGGTGAGTTCACGTCACATATGAACCGTTATTCACAAAACTAGAGCAGAAACAACAGAACAAGTTTTCCAAACTCTCCATCTCTCTCCAAATCACTAAATCCACTGAATTCTTCATCCTCAGTGTCACTTGTGAGTAACTCCACCAACTCCAGATAAATCTAGTTTTTAGCTCACTATTAACTATTTTGTTTTCTTCATTGCAGTTCAGGGTATCCTCTTTTTTCTCGTCAGTCTAGCTTCTCTCTCACTCCAAACTTTCTTTCTGCTGCTTGATTACTGTTTTTAGCTTCATATTTCATGACTTGCAGCAGGACAGCAGGGGCACAGTAGTCGCACCTGAGTAAAAGTAAAATCATGAAAAAAGTGTGACTTATAGTCCGAAAAATACAGTAAGTTTTTTAAAATTATTATTATTTATATAGCGCTTTTCACAGACATACATCACCGAGCATTATTCATTCACTCCGCACCACCATCATCATTCACGCACACACCACTTTTATACTAGACAGTGTGGGAGAAGTGCCTTGCCTAAGGAGACGATGACAGTTTATTTATTTATTTATTTTTTTTGTGACTGGCGCCCCCCTGTGGTACTGGATTTTCCCAGCGGTCTCCCATCCAAGTACTAACCAGGCCCGGCCTTATTTAGCTTCTGAGATTTGACCAGATCAGGCTTTGACAAGATGGAAAAGTTTCAAGATCTGACCTCTGAAAACTCCAGAAAAAATACAGAATGAATGAATTTAAAGAGCACATTTTCAGGAGCCTGTGATCAGTCATTCAGGGTGCTGTTTAGGCACAACAGCACAAATCAGCTCGCCTGTTGTACTTCTGCTAAATCAGTTCTTTATGGTCAGATTGTGTTCAGATGATCCTCAGAGCAGAGCCTCCTGTTAGCATCACACCCCCAGGACATGTTGAGGACGTCAGCTGCAAAGTGTCAGTTGTACATATAAAAAGTCCATTTAAAGATGCACTTGTAACTTTTCTTGGAGTTGTTGTGACTTTGTCTGCATTGGAATGTTCCACAGTATGGAATTAAAATTATTGACTTTCAAAGAGGCATAGTAACTCAACCAGACCAAGTTACAGGTCATATCTGTGAAGAAGCGAGCCCACTCACTATAAGAACACATGTTTTTCGATGTATTTCTGAGCAATATAACTTTACAGTTTTTTCTACCTTCACAGCTCAAAGCACTTTACATCAAGGAACCACTCACCCATTCACACACACTCACGCAGCTCAAGTGCCTTTTTTCCCCCTCTCTACCTCCTCCTTCAGTATTTCCCCTTGAATCCCTCCATACCTCACCCTTCCTCTGCCTCCTCCTCACACTGCGGCTCATGTGCAGAGGAGCTCCACACTCTAAACTCAGCCCAAACTCTGGACTCAAGTCAATTTAACACCAATCACACAACTGATAAGAACTGCCCCGCACTGTCCCTGCATCATGAACACCAGAGGAGAGGGGGAATGGAGAGGGGGAATGGAGAGGGGGGAGAGGGGGAATGGAGAGGGGGGAGAGGGGGAATGGAGAGAAGGGGGAGAAGAGAGAGGAGGGAGAGGAGGAATGGAGAGGAGGGGGAGAAGAGAAAGGAGGGAGAGGAGGAATGGAGAGGAGGGGGAGAAGAGAAAGGAGAGAGAGGTGAGGAGGAAGGGGAGGAGGATGAAAGGGGAGAAAAGGGGAGACAGCAGGGACAGAGGGAGAGAGGAAAAGAAGGGGATTCTGCAGTGGCCTGGTGATGTCCATTGCTTGACTCCATGGAGATAGGTTTAATGCCATATTGTGAAACATTCCAGGTAACATAACATCTCCATGGAGACAAATAGGCGGCTGACCCTCCACCAGAAAGGAACCTGGAAGTAGCCAGTATGTCCGAGGCTCATTTAGACATAGAACAGCTCAAATGCTCAAGCAAAAACACGGGGAAAAGTTCTGTACTAGAGCGTAAAAAGCACCTGCAGGAAATACAGCACTGGAAATCAAACTGTAAATCTGTCATTCATTAAAAAGTAAAGTTAAAAAGTAAAAATATGAATGATTGTGCCTGAGATTGTGAAGAAGGTGATCCTCCTCTACAAAAGGGACGGGTGGACTGATACTATGTTATCGATATATTGATGCTGAACCAACTGAATCGATGCTCATATTTTGATTTAGGGATAAAACTGCAAAGTAAAAGCACCAGAATCATGCAGAGTGTGTTAGTACGAACATTTAAAGACC
The DNA here is from genome assembly GCA_034769755.1 of Odontamblyopus lacepedii. Lineage (NCBI taxonomy): Eukaryota > Metazoa > Chordata > Actinopteri > Gobiiformes > Gobiidae > Odontamblyopus > Odontamblyopus lacepedii. Next base: position 40,821,684 of record CM068345.1, on the reverse strand, counting down.
AAAATGAGGCCCGCAGCAGCAGGTCCAGACAGAGAGATGAGAGTTTTTCAATAGAAAGTGAATTCAACCACAAAATCAGTGAGGTGAACTGCACTCATGCTCACTTCCTGTACAGTCTATGGGATAAATATTGTTATGCAAATATCAATGCTGTTTTGTTGTGTTTTTAATGAGAAGCATACATTTTAGACCTGTCAGGGGCATTTTTTCCTTGTTTTGTGTCTTTTATGTCTTCTTTAGGTGTTTGGTTTGTCTTTTAGAGCCTATTTGAAGCTCTTCTTTAAAGCATAACACTGTTTAGGGTAATACTTTTTTTTTTACATTAAAGGACACCTATTGTGTCCACTGATCCGAAGGTTGGCGGTTCGAATCCCGCTCTCGACATAGACATCATTGGTCAGATCCACTGACCCACAGGTTGCTGGTGTGATTCCAGCTCCCACAGATGAATGCTGCCGCTGTGTCCTTGGGCAAGACACTTAACCCACGTCGCCCCCAGTGTCTGTGTATACTGGTGTATGAATGTGTGTGTGAATGGGTGAGTGGTTCCTTGTTGTAAAGCGCTTTGAGTGCCTTGAAAAGTAGAAAAGCACTATAAAAATACCATTTATTGTGCAAAATGGACTTTTCAGAGCTTTTAAGCACATTATAGCTGTTCCTTCTTCTCATTGACCCTCTGGAGTTGTATTTGGAGTGAAGTTTGAGTCATTTTGGAAGTTTATTTTCCCTTTTAGTGATACGTGAAGCATTCAGCAGTGTAACACAACAAAAAAAAATCTGCTGCTCACTGATGTGCAGATATCCCCAGGAGTCGCTGTTAGTGGTGATATGTCACATGGGGTGATGTGGGCATGGCCTTGCACGGGCCCAGCATTAATAAATCTAATATTTAATTTTAAACGCAGTATGCGTGATTCTTTTGAGTGTATTTTACATCATCAAATCATCTCAAAAGTATCTATCAAGTGTCAAAGCGGGCACGTTACCCTGTTAGAGCGTGAATGCAACAATGAGTGCACAATGTCCTGGACTGATCACGGCCTCTTGTGTTGACTCCAGTGGACAGACGAAATACTCACTGTGGGTCGCAGACAGGCAAACTTTTCTCTCACTGCTTTCCTTTAGTGTATTCAATTCAATTTCAATTCAATTTTATTTATATAGCCCAGAATCACAACAAGAGTTGCCCCAATGGGCTTCACAGTGAATAAACATGGAAACATAATCTGACATAGACATCAGCAAACATATTGTCCCATCCTCAGTCTCTCGATGAACACGATCCTTGGTGCCAGAGCAAAAAACCCACCGACGGGTGCAGTATGGGAAAATACTCTCCACTGTTGCCAACCAGCTGTCGCCATGCGGCACCTTCAGACTTGAGAGCTTTGAGGAACAAGTCACTTTATATAGAGCAGGGTTCAGACAGACAGGCAGACGGGTGGGGGACTGGCCATCAGCTCATTTGAGTTGAGGGCTTCAACCAGGCAGGTGGGGCCCCATCCAGGCAGGTGGGCTCCATCCAGGCAGGTGGGGCTCCATCCAGACAGGTGGGGGCTCCATCCAGACAGGTGAGTGGAGAGGGGTAGAGCTAAGGTCTGGTCAGCGTCTGCTCACGGGAGGAATATCTGAAACATCTGAAACAGCTCCACTCCCAAAGGGAGCGGTAGAGAAGAAGAGAGACACTGGTGAACAGCAGTGGACTGATGTTGTAGGGTGACCATATTTCCGTTTGTGAAAACAGGACACTGTAGTGGGGGTGGGTGGGCATGGCCTCCTTCTGAGTGTACAGAGAGAGACTGAAGGCTCTCAGGGATTACATGACATGCCACATGTGTGCACAGTGCTCTAGTGCCGGTCAACTTAATGGCCCAACGAAAGGTAGTGAAAACCTTTCAAAAACATTTCCCTCAGTTTATAAATAACCCAGACACCGAGGACAGGACGTGAAAACCAGACATGTCTGGGAAAAACAGAACATTTGGTCACCCTACTTTAGATGAATGCACACAAGTGCATAAATCCACATCTCCACTTCAGACAGGGCACAAAGGAAGGCACAGAAGAATGTTTTTCTATTTAGGCAGCGCCCCCCAGAGGCCTTGGGACAGGTGTCTGCGCAGATGCCCTTGCATCTGTCTGCAGAGGGTGGTTTTCTGTGGCATGTGCGCTATGAGCCATTTACACACTGGCCGCAATAAATTCATAACACCAACTCTGTTCATGGTGATGTTACGGCGACGTCAGCTCTTATTGGGCACTGCATCTTTCTAAAGCGGTAATCTGTGGACTATTTCTTTAATTAAACTGTTTTAGATGACTATTGTGATTTCAAATGTATAAATACTAACATAATGATCCACGGGTGTCATACATTAGAACTACAGAGCAGGCTCAAGCACAATATGTGCTCTTTAATAATGACAAATGAGCTGTAGTAATTGAAATACAAATCAAGTATTGGGAATCGGGAAAAGTACCCTAAGCTCATTAGAATTAATTTCGTGTAATATAGGACCTCTAAAGTAGAGATTTTTTTTGTCAACCAAACAGGGACATGCACAGGAATTATGAGGGGCAGTTGCTCTGACATGAAGAAAGGGGCACCTCACCGCCCACCAAACTTAAATTAACTGCAATAAAAATTATTAGTTTTATTTTCCCTGCAATTCTGACGTTTCCCAATAGATGGCGCACACTAGATACATTGATACATAAAACCAAATTATCCACATGGGCCAGTGGCACAGTTCCTAGGGGTAGAACTATATGTTGAACACGTTTTCCTCACTCATGGTCTGAAAACCTTCCCATAAAGCACTGCGGCCAAGTATATATCTAGTGTGCGCACACAACACCTCCTCTTGTACGACGTGGACACCGCGCGTGGATCGTGTCTTGTCACGTACGCTGTGTGGACCGCGCCACCTCCAGTGCACCTCTAAACCAGAACTAACACCAGGACTAAGCCAGGTCTAAAGCAGGTCTAAACCAGGTCTAAACCGGACTAAAACCAGGTCTAAACCCAGGACTACAACCAGGTCTAAAACCAAACAAGAATCTGCAGGAGGTGGTTGCTACATTCATTTAGTTTTAAAAAGCACGACAATATCAAGTAATCCAAAGTAATCAGATTACGTTACTCATTTAAGTAATTTAATGGATTACGTTACATTTTGGGGTATGTAATCTGTAATCTGTAGGGAATACAGTTTAAAGTAACGTTCCCAACACTGTTAACAGAATTATCATAATTCTGTTGACTCATTGAGTCAACATTGACTCATGTTTCATTGAGTTTAAAACTTCTGAAGCGGAAAATCATTGGCCCTAAATATGGTGCATAAATTGAATTGAGACGTTTGAATCTGCCACATGTAAATCGTTGGATCCTGTTATTTTCGTCTTATTTGCTGGGCTGATGTAGTTAGACCTCCTCCGTCCATCTGCTCCTGGTCCGGCCCTTCCATCAAATTTTAGAGGCTTTTGTGGCCCTCGAGCCAAAAAGTTTGCCCACCCCTGCATGAGAAGTTGAAAAAACTGAACTTTTGGCGTCGACCACGGGGCCGGGGCTCTCTGCGGGGCTTGGGCTCTCCATGGGACCGGGGCTCTCCGCGGGGCCGGGGCTCTCCGTGGGACCGGGACTCTCCGCGGGGCCGGGGCTCTCCATGGGACCGGGGCTCTCCGCGGGGCCAGGGCTCTCCGTGGGACCGGGGCTCTCCGTGGGGCCATGGCTCTCCGTGGGGCCTGGGCTTGTGGGTAATCTCTTTTTACTTTGTGCAGGCTCAGGTGCTGGTCGCGTGCAGCTCTGTAGCTGTAAACAGAACTGAACCCCTCCCTCCAGACTCGCACTTGCGCGGGGCCCTAATGTAAGTGAATGAGGCGACTATTTTACTTTCAATTTCAAATCTCGGCATAGGCATTTTCATACATGAAAACCTGTATGCTTCGACCAATATAAATAAATAAATAAATAAATAAATAAAATTTCCCCTGGAAGGGCAACTTCAGTCGAGGAGGCCATACGGGCAGTTGCCAGGGCAACCAAAGCAACCCCTCTCTGCACGTCCCTGCAACCAAACTTAAATGAAATGGTCTTATCAGAATGCACATTGTCCTGTCCTCTCCTCCTCTGGTCCTGTTGTTTTCTCATTACGCTCCTTTGCTCTGCTCCTCTGTTTTCTCTGTTTACGGCGCTGTAATGGCCTTTATCATGACAGGTATTAACCCAATTACCAGGAGAAGTACGGCCCCCGTGTGCACTCGCTGGGTCCCTGTGTGAAAAGCAACGTGGAGAAGCTAATGCCGAGCATCCATCCAGGAACCATAACAGAGGCCATTACAGAGGAGGGTGTAGCATGACGCTGTATATTCACAAGGCCAGTGTAAATCAGTAATCTGATAACTGGGGTAATCCAATACCTGGAGTAATCAGATAACCCAATAATGACATCTAATTTCAGTGTGTGTTTCCAGCACAGTTGAAGGTACAGTAACTTTCTGGAGAGTGCACATCATTTGCATAATTCTATGGACGCAGAAAGTTAAAACCACACTTAGGAACCTTCTCACTCAGTCAAAATGGTATTTGTATAGCACTTTTCATGCATACACAGTGTAGCACGAAGTAGAGATCATTCTGTGGAATTTTACACCCTGAGGAGCAGGGATGTAACGATATCCAATTTTCACGATATGCATCTCACTGTTTGATATTTATTGCAATATTTCGTGGAGCCTAACAAAACTGTGAATATGCTACTTTTTCTTCATCATAATCCAAATGATGAACATTTAAAAGTGCTTAATAATTTTGAAATTTTGATAATGTTATTTCAGCCTGTAGATTGGACTGAAACAGAGCTAAGGATCATGGTATACATAGTCACTGACAAGCATGACAACTTTAAGAGCAACAGAATCAAGTTTAAAAAAAAAAAGCTTTAAAAATATTTGACAGAAAATCTTGTCAGAAATATAATATCTTAAATTGGTCTTAAATTACACGCTCCACCACCTCTGGAGTTCAAATCCATGACTAGTGTCGGGTAACAAGAGCCTCTACCAGAGCCTCTATCTGAGAAGAATAAAACTGGAGAAAAGTTATCTTAATTCAGAGAGTCTGGATTTTTTAAAGCAATTACCAAGAAACACAATGTGCACACAATTACCAAGAAATAATGAAAAGAAAACCTGTCCTTCACACGAGGTCCATCTCACCCAAATCTGAATGGCAAATCAAAAACAAGCTTTTTATACAGTTGACAAACGTCATAAAATCAACCTGAGAGAAAACATACGATAGGATTGATCTAAACAATTCTCAAAAGGAGAAGACGTGTCTGGGTGAGCTGGGGCATCAATTAGATTGAACTCAAGGGTAACAATAAATCTAAATGATGAGAATGAACAGAACAACAGCTTGTTGTTTTAACCATGATGGATAAAGACAGAACAGAGTGACCTGCCTTCATTTAGCCCAAGAACAGCAGATCACACCACTGCCTGTGTACAGGGATACAGAAATGCTTTAGCAGTTGTGAGTTATCAGTTATCTAAACCCATAGAATACACTCTTTAGCTTAACAAAGTAAGATATTCCCATCACACAAACATGGGTACAGAAATCTGGAACAGCATCCCAGCTGCAATAACAGACTCCACCACATTCAGTACATTTGAAACCATCTGAAATGACGGCTTAAGAGAAACCAGGTCTGTTATCACGAATGTTCTGCTTCTGTGTAAATGTCAGTGTTGTATGTCAGGACTGTGTCTTATTGTGCTGTTTCTACATGCTTGTCCTGTGAACTGTCATTGACAGTTTGTTGTGAAATTTGATATATTGTGACAGCCCACGATATTACTGTGAGACGTTTGACAATACAATTACACTATATTTTGGTTATTGCTACATCCCTACAAAAGAACTTCACGCAAGATAAATAAGAGGTTTGTGGAGATGCAAGCCTGCTCAAAGTAAAAACAAAGAAATCAACAACCAAACAAAAAAAGATCTTAAAGGTGCATTATGGAATTCTTTGTGTTCATCTACTTGTTTCTATGGATGCTTCCCCTGAAATGTTCCACAATGTGACATTAAACAGCTCTACCTTATATTATTCAATTACAAGTGTTTTTATAGCTCAAAAATACCTAGAAAAAACAGGCATTCTGACCATGAGCGGGGTGGCCTCTCCACACATACGGTGAGACCATACGGTGAAACATTCCAGATGAAGCAACAACATCTTCATGGAGAAAAGCATCTGACAGACCCTCCAGCAGAAAAAAAATTACACAATAAGTGTAATAATTTTTGTGGCTTTGATCGGTGGATCTTTATACAAACTTGTACTAGAATTAATCAAATGAACCTAAAAAAAAGAAGCGACAGTATAGCAAACCCTGCGTGCACTAAATCCTGATCAGTGTGGGGTTTGCCAGGTGGAGCAGGTCTTCACACTGAACAGATGATCCTCTCATGAACTTGACCTCCAGCGAGACACAAACGCACAACACTTCTCCACATGCTCCGATCATCATCACTCCATCACCGTCCCGTCTCCTCACCCCATCACCTCTGTGACCTTCAACAGATTCTGCGTCTGCAACCATCCAACTTGAAACACCTCTTCCTTCTCCATCTTTCTCCTCTCCATTCTCTCCACCTCTTGTGTGATTTCTCTCCCTCGTACCATCTCTTTTCCTCCTTACCCTTTTTCCGTTTCCTCATCAAACTTTATTTCAAAAGCACTTTTCATAAAATCCATAGAAAAAAACTGAACACGTGCTTTCAGTCAGCAAAAACAATGCCTGTTTTTTCTTCCACCCTACTTCCTCTTCTCCCCTCCTGCCTTCTTTTCTTCCAACATCTCTCTCTCTTCACTCCATCTCTCCTTTTCTTTCTCTCCCTTGCTCCTCTCACTCTTTTCTTTTTTCTCTGTTAACAGGGCTCTATAAACGATGGATATATTCTTCACACTAATATGGTCATGAACTGTCTCTTTCTCTCCCCTTTTTCATCCTGCCATCTCTACACCCCCCACCCCCACCCCTCACCCCCCACTCTCTCTCTTTCTGTTCCTCTCCATCCCTCCATCCCTCCCTGTTAACGCTGATGCTTACAAGCTCAGATGGATGTGTTCTTCACACTAACATTGTCATGCTCTGTTTCTTTCTCTCTGTACATCAGTCACTAAAAGGGGCTTTACAAGTCAGCTCTGCGTAGCGGCACTCTGGCAGTTTAAATCAGGCTCACAACACTTCACATCACTTTATATAGTTTATTCTGAGACCTACTTTATACACTCAGGGTTTCACAGTGTGGTGAACTGTCCCCAATCAGATAGTCATGTATTTTTGCACGACAGTACCAGGTGTGCATGTAACAGGTTCTGATGATTCTCTCTGTTTTCTTTATTTTTCTTGTTTTAAATTTGGTGTGATAATACCTGTTGTAAATATAAATTATAGTTTTGCATCAGTCCTGAACCAATTTGTGAAGAAAAGTTGAAAAATATGTTGAAAATTACAAGAAGTAGAGAACTCTAAAATATATTCATGACATCAAACTGAGGAGACTGGGCCTGGTCAAGACTTGAGCCAGTGGAGGGATGGGAGACCACTGGGAATACAAGGTGCCACAGTAGGTGTTTCTCAATTTCCAGGATCCATCCTCCAAAGATCCCTCCTGTGGGCTCACCACCTGCAGAGGGGTTCATAGGGGGAGTCAGGTGCTATGAGGATTGCGCAGCAAACTGCCCCCGTGACCCAGCTGGATTAAGCAGAAGAAGATGGATGGATACTCCAAAGATAACTTTGTAGCACTCCTCCAGAGTGTCCTGCTCACAGCTCCTGGAGTGCACCTGGAACAGGCTCTGGAGGGAATGACTGTGTCACATGACCAGATCAAACATAATAAAACTCTTTTAAATTTTAATTAACATCAATTCTTCTACAAACACAAAGTGTTCAGAGGTGTTTTTATGTGTCACAGGCTTTAAAGCATGTGAATAATAAAGGCTGGGGACAGGTGCAAGGCTCAGGTGTGGACAGGTGCAAGGCTCAGGTGTGGACAGGTGCAAGGCTCAGGTGTGGACAGGTGCAGGCTCAGGCATGGACAAGGCTCAGGTGTGGACAGGTGCAAGCTCAGGTGTAGACAGGTGCAAGGCTCAGGTATGGACAGGTGCAAGGCTCAGGTATAGACAGGTGCAAGGCTCAGGTGTGGACAGGTGCAAGGCTCAGGTGTGGACAGGTGCAAGGCTCAGGTGTGGACAGCTGCAAGGCTCAGGTGTGGACAGGTGCAAGGCTCAGGTGTAGACAGGTGCAAAGCTCAGGTGTGGACAAGGCTCAGGTGTGGACAGGTGCAAGGCTCAGGTGTGGACAGGTGCAAGGCTCAGGTGTGGACAGGTGCAAGGCTCAGGTATAGACAGGTGCAAGGCTCAGGTGTGGACAGGTGCAAGGCTCAGGTGTGGACAGGTGCAAGTCTCAGGTGTGGACAGGTGCAAGGCTCAGGTGTGGACAAGTGCAAGGCTCATGTGTGGACAAGGCTCAGGTGTGGACACGTGCAAGGCTCAGGTATAGACAGGTGCAAGGCTCAGGTGTGGACAGGTGCAAGGCTCAGGTATAGACAGGTGCAAGGCTCAGGTGTGGACAGGTGCAAGGCTCAGGTGTGGACAGGTGCAAGGCTCAGGTGTAGACAGGTACAAGGCTCAGGTGTGGACAGGTGCAAGGCTCAGGTGTGGACAGGTGCAAGGTCAGGTGTGGACAGGTGCAAGGCTCAGATGTGGACAGGTGCAAGGCTCAGGTGTGGACAGTTGCAAGGCTCATGTGTGGACAAGGCTCAGGTGTGGACAGGTGCAAGGCTCAGGTATAGACAGGTGCAAGGCTCAGGTGTGGACAGGTGCAAGGCTCAGGTGTGGACAGGTGCAAGGCTCAGGTGTGGACAGGTGCAAGGCTCAGGTGTGGACAGGTGCAAGGCTCAGGTGTGGACAGGTGCAAGGCTCAGGTGTGGACAGGTGCAAGGCTCAGGTGTGGACAGGTGCAAGGCTCAGGTGTGGACAGGTGCAAGGCTCAGGTGTGGACAGGTGCAAGGCTCAGGTGTGGACAGGTGCAAGGCTCAGGTGTGGACAGGTGCAAGGCTCAGGTGTGGACAGGTGCAAGGCTCAGGTGTGGACAGGTGCAAGGCTCAGGTGTGGACAGGTGCAAGGCTCAGGTGTGGACAGGTGCAAGGCTCAGGTGTGGACAGGTGCAACTTCTCAGGTGTAGACAGGTGAAGGCTCAGGTGTGGACAGGTGCAAGCTCAGGTGTGAACAGGTGCAAGGCTCAGGTGTGGACAGGTGCAAGGCTGAGGTGTGGACAGGTGCAAGGCTCAGGTGTGGACAGATGCAAGCTCAGGTGTGGACAGGTGCAAGGCTCAGGTGTAGACAGGTGCAAGGCTCAGGTGTGGAAGGCTCAGGTGTGGACAGGTGCAAGGCTCAGGTGTGGACAGGTGCAAGGCTCAGGTGTGGACAGGTGCAAGGCTCAGGTGTGGAAAGGTGCAAGCTCAGGTGTGGACAGGTGCAAGGCTCAGATGTGGACAGGTGCAAGGCTCAGGTGTGGACAGGCCACCATGTTCTGCACAGTAAAAGCACTTTTTTTTCATTTTTATGATTGAATTGTATGTGTTTCCATTGTGTCCTGTACTTGTTCATAATGAGCTGGTGCTTTCACACATATTGACTTTTGGACCTGATATTGTTGAGTATTGCTGGTGACATGGTTTGATGGATTCTCTGTGTCCTGTTTGTCCCATAGAACATATTGAATATACTTTCTCCATATTAATTATATCACTGACACAGCTTGTGTTTCATTCGAGGTGATTTTATTGTTCAGAGATACCTTTAAGACAGGGGTGTCAAACTCATTTTGGTCCGGGGGCCGTATGCAACCTACTTTGATCCCAAAAGGGCTGGATCAGAAAACTCAGTTCTCTCTTCAAGTTATCGTATTTTTCTCCGTGTCTCGTAGTGGTGTTTAAGATTATATTCCTCGAGCAACGAGACTTGTTCCAAACACACTGAGCACAGATTTCCCATTCACCTCTGTCAACAAATAAGAATTAGACTATTTTTCTTGGGAAATCCTGAACTCAGCATCTGCTTTTCTCATTTTTTGACATTTTGCTGATGAGGGTCACGGTCGACAGTCAAAACGATCGTCCTTTAAGAGCGTTTGGAAAGAGGAAAGTCTTCATTTGTGCTGCTCTGGTGGGAGTCGCATAGCGCACAGAAACGCCGGAGACGCTGCTATGCTAAACGGTGCAGAAAATTAACAGAAAAATCTGAAAATTTTAAGTATTTTAATAGAAAAATCAGCCGAGGGCCAGATTAAAGGTCTTGGAGGGCCGGATCTGGCCCCCGGGCCGCATGTTTGACACATGTGCTTTAAGAACATATATTCCAGTGGGAACGAGCTTGTCTCTCCACAGAACTGATCTGTACCTTGGTTTGCTTCTCTCAGCTTCCATTAAACACAGGTATGTTTAATGCTGTACTGTAAAACATTCCATACTGAACAGTTATGGAGACTAGCATGTGGTGTACCCTCCCAAGGAAAAGTTACGGAGTGCATCTTTACATTTCTGGTTTTGACCGATAGTGCTTCTGTGTGTCTAGAGTTCTGACCTCTGACGCCATGGATCTTTAGGTTAAAATGTGGATATTTTAATAATAATAAGCAAGAGTTTTACCCAAGGTATGGTTACTATAGCAACTGCAACTGCAGGCCACTGTATGTGGGCATGTTCAGTGTGAAAAATGGTACAAATCTGGTCATTTTTATTTATTTATTTTTCATGAAATGTCTTGCAATTACAAACATATTATTATAAACACAGATACAAGAAAACATACAAACATATTAAAATGTATAAACCATATTGGGATTGGTACAACTGTCAATGAAAACAGTAAAACATGCTAATGATACTAATGAAGCTAATGACGCTAATAAATGCCCAATTTGTCACTTGTATCTGAAACAGGACCAACTCAGCTCCAAACCGGTCTCTGGTCTCACTCATAGCTGAGGTCTCTCTCTAGTGCCACCTCTGGCCCTGACCTGAAACAACAGCATAAACAGTTCAGAAATTCAGGACTAAACCAGGACTAAACCAGGACTAAACCAGGACTAAACCAGGACTAAACCAGGACTAAAGGTCAGTACCTTTCAGTAGCAGTAGTACATGGGGAGGATGTACAGGAGGTTCAACAGAAGAATCACCACGACTCTGAAGTCACCCTGAAGTTGCCTCTTGGTTCTTCTAGTCCAGGGGTCGGACCCGTGGCACCGGAGCCGCATGCGGCTCTTTCCTCCTTCTGTTGTGGCTCCTGTGACTTTGGAAAATAAATAATGAGTATTTAATTACATTGTACTTTTCTTTTAGTTAGTTCATTTTTAAATGTGATTCCAGATTTGTAGATAATGGTAATCTTGTAACATTGAAATAAAACGTCTTTAGAGCCAACGGATGGAAAACGCAGAGTCGTCAGCGTGAAGCGGAATCGAGTGAAATGGAACAAAAATCGACCTGAATTCTTTAAAATATTTGAAAAAAACACCACTTAAAACTGATAATCAATGTGTAGGAGATAGTTTTTCTGGTTTTCTTTTTCTGGTTTTGGTATGCGTATAGATGGGTACGCTGCGTGAAACAACAGACTGTATGCTCCTCCTCCCTACGCCGCACACACCGCATCTCCTCCCGTACGCCACGCACACCTCATCTCCTCCCGTACGCCGCGCACACCTCATCTCCTCCCGTACGCCACGCACACCTCATCTCCTCCCGTACGCCACGCACACCGCATCACCTCCCGTACGCCGCGCACACCGCATCTCCTCACGTACGCCGCACGCACCGCATCTCCTCCCGTACGCCGCGCACACCTCATCTCCTCCCGTACGCCGCGCACACCGCATCTCCTCCCGTACGCCGCGCACACCGCATCTCCTCCCGTACGCCGCGCACACCGCGCGTGGACCGTGGTTTGTCGCGTACGCTGTGTGGACCGCGCTTCCTCCTGTGCGCCTCTAAACCAGAACCAGGACAAAGCCAGGTCTAGCAGATGTAAACCAGATCTAAAACCAGGACTAAAAGGAGAAACGAAACTTAAAACCGCACGGCTAAATTTGCATAAACTCCTCTGTAAACAGCTCGGTGCTGATGCGGTCAGCTTCTATCAGAATAAAGGATATGACTCAGTGAATTATTTGTGTTGTATTTTCATTGATTTCATACATGCAACACACTATAGTCTTTTATACAGAGCAGACAGGTAAAAAAAAATCATATGGAGTGTGATTCTCATTTTAGGGTTTTGTGGCTCTGCGAGTGTTTTCTTTTCTGTGGGAGACTCTCCAAATGGCTCTTTGAGTATTTAAGGTTGCCGATCCCTGTTCTAGACAGATGTATGTTTTGAATGCCTGGTCCTTATATATATTTTAATGGGTTGTATGTTGTTGGTGGACTTCAGTTCCCGCTGTAGTTTTGAAATGACTCAGTGCAAATCAGGGACGTCACTGTACTGGGGCAAAGGCCCCTTTCATTTGTACTTACAATTGTTCTTGAAAGTCTGATGTAGTGCACCTCTTTCAAGCGGGAAGGTCTGGAGGCCACCCACCTCCTCAGAAAATCTTGTGGAAAACAAATGTAATTTCCTGTAATCTGGTGGATTTGGATGAATAAATGCAAGTAACTGCCTAAGAATGTCCTAAAGTGCTATGAGGATTGGGCAGCTGCCCCCGCGACCCAGCTGGATTAAGCGGGAGAAGATGGATGGATGGATCTCTCATTGGAGAAAATATTGTTTATTATACAATCAAAGGAAAGACAGCTGCCAGTGGACTCTCAAACTGTTGTTCCCTTTTTGCTGAAGCGGATGACAAATAAAATGAATAAATGATCTTTGTAAAATGTGATCAGGTTTAATACCACTGTCTAACTGCAGTACAATAGTACATTCTTATAGTACATGTAATTAGTTACTATCAAAAGATACATCAAATAACTGGCACCATGAATCAAATGTCAGTATAGAGTGAAAAATATTCAGATAAACTTATTATGAGCAAATATTTTCAGTTTTGTCTCACACACTTGTTAAGATCATATAAAGCCACTTTTATCACGGGACACAAGAAACTACCACTTTAGTATTTTACTTCTACAGGAAATTAGAAATGAAAGCTAAATTGCATGTCACACATCATTATCATTATCATCAGCCAACAGTCCTGTGGCCCCAGCAGTGTGTGTCCTCATACAGGAGGCTGCAGAGGAGAAAAGAAACTGAATATAAAACATTTCAACAGTTTTCTCATTGTTATGACATTAGATGTGATAGGCAGGACAGACACAGATGTCCAGTATCTACACCAGCGTCTGCACAAATCTGTTAAATGAGCCTAATGTCCATGTTAAATCTGACCTGTCCAGGCAGTATTATTTACTCTTCACTTTACAAACATGTACGGATTGTAAAAAGCAGATCATGTATTCCCAGAATGAATGGCTTATATTACATGATGTACGTGAAGTAAATATAAATTTAGATATAGTAAAACTATGTCTTTTAAAAAGTCTAATCCATGATATAATGTGTGTTTTTATCTTACCTCCGAGCATGAAAGCGTGGCATTTCCTCCTTGTAGCTTCATTAATCACTCTGTGGGCTTCTTTTCCCCTAACAGTAAAAACATTATTAGTGTTTAATGGAAATCTGTCCAAATATGAAAGTTTGTGGGGACTTTCAATCGTGTTAGCTGCAGATTACTAGGCAAACTTTTAGCTCAAATCTCTGAGGTTCACACAGTTATAAACAAACTTATTTGACAGTTGTGTGGGTTATGACTGTATTTTACATTTACAGTTGTGTTAGTGATGATTTCCTAAAGTTAAAATCATGTACTCCCATGTTTTATCTTCCCTCCAGACGTGTATTTGCTCTTGTGTTTTCTCTCCATGTTTATGAACATCTGATTGGCATCGTGCGGTGTACGGTGGAATATTGGAGGCCGCAAAGGATACTCGGATGTGTCCTTCGTTCACGGCCGATCTCCATGAAAACTTGGGCCACATTTGTGGGCCGCATTTGGACAGGCCTTGTTGCACCAGTCATGCCTTATGTGGCTGGAAATGTAGCTGACGGAGTGTACTGAACAGAAAGTGGTATGATTGCGAAACAACTTGAAACCAGTCCACACAGGACTGGTTTCGAGCAGGGCAAAAGGAGGTGTCTGTGGAGAGGATTGGCCTTTTTCACCCCAGCATAAACTGTATCCTCCCATTTGTGAGTGAGCCTCTTATGTGAACATTCCTTACCAGAACACGTTCACCTGGTTCCAAAACTGATGTTGTGATTCTTTGGTCAAAATTAACTTTGTCTCGTTCTGCGTTTTTTGCAGCATTGTGGGATGTAATCTGATAACCTTTTTTTGAACTGAGATTTGCCACATATTCTGAGTGTGATTTGTGCTGTGGTTCCTGAACAGGTAAACTGAACAGAGAGTGTCCAAAAATAAGTTTGTACAGTGTATAGCCAGTCATGTATATTGTGTGTAGTTATAAGTGCCTTTCTGTGTGGAGTTTGCATGTTCTCCCCGTGTCTGGATGGGTTTCCTCCGGGTGCTCCGGTTTCCCCCATCAACCCAAAACATGCCCGCACCCCTATGAACTAACATCAAGGACCATGTTGTCCACCCTCCTGTGGGCTCACCACCTGCAGAGGGGTTCATAGGGGGGGTCAGGTGCCTGCGACCCAGCCGGATTAAGCGGGAGAAGATGGATGGATATATGGGACTACGGATGGAAATTAGCACTTGTGCTAAATCCGGCGTATTTACATCAATATGTGTGATTTCATACAAATTGTATGTTCATGAATATGCATTGTCCCACCCAATTAAACAAACAAATAAAAAATAATAAAAAAAAGTGTGCAGTGCACTAATGGTTTTACATCTTCTTTCCATTTAGATTTCTGTTTATTTTCCAATGTCCCGAGCAGAGTGTTTTGTTGAATCTGGATTCCCACGTGGATGCTAACGTGTGGGTCAACCTTTCTTGATTCCAGTGACTTTGCAGAGTTCTTTTATGAGGTTTGACTCGAAGTCACGTCCTTGATCTGTATGCATTCTTTCAGGAAAGCCATGGTGGACTATGAAATTTTCCCATAGGCATTTTGCTACTGTTTGAGCTTTTTGATTGGTGGTCGGAAATGCCATGAAGATCTTGGTAAAATGATCTGAAAGTACTAGTCTAATAGATAAGGAGATCAGATATAAGAATCTCCTCTGCATCTTTCCTTCAATCACCTCTTTTTGAATCCTTCAATTCAAATCTTACAGTTGATTTGCCACAAATTCCCTAAATCCAAGGGGTGTCACAAACACAGTTTTAGGTTGGTCATATTTGTTCATTTCAATTTGGTAATACCCGGACTTTAGGTCAAGAACTGAGAACCATTTTGAACCATTTGAAGCTGAAAAAGATTTGAGGTTAGATTTGGGTTAGATTTGGATTCTTGTAGCATCTAGATGGAACACCTGCCTTGTCTGGATGGAGCCCACTTGTCAGTTGGAGCCCCCACCTGCCTGGATGGAGCCCCCAGCCTGGTTGGAGTCCCACCTGCCTGGATTGAGCCCTCACCTGCCTGGCTGAAGCCCTCAAATGAGCTGATGGCCAGTCCCCCTCACATCTGTATGTCCGTCTAAACCTCTGCTCTTTATAAACTGACTGGTTACCTCAAAGCTCTCAGGTCCAAAGGTGCCGCAGGGCGACAGCCTGTGGGTTTTTTGCTCTCTGGCACCCAGGATCGCGTTGTTTGTCGAGAGACTGAGGATAGGAGAATGTGTTTGCTGATGTCTATGTCAGACTATGTGTCCATGTTTATTCACTGTGAAGCCCATTGGGACAACTCTTGTTGTGATTTTGGGCTATATAAATAAAATTGAAAAGTGGAGGAGCGTAGCATCTAGGTGGATCTATTTGTTTAAGCGGAATCACTCCCTGAGTTATTGGTTTTACCTATAGGTTATCTGCCTGCGCACTGATATGTTCTGTTGCCATTAAGAAAAGTAAAACATTAAGAATTCACAAATTCATCTGCCTCCGAGTCGGGTCATTATTTATATTTTACTCGTTGTACTAAAGACACAACAATTCTCTGAAATTGAAGTTGAGGTCAGGTTTGGTATATGCGGGATCAAGGGGTTTCACACTGCTGTGAGATTATGGCTTGACATGCTCCAAGATCTGTGATTACAGTGAGTGGGGGAATGAAGAGATCTTGCTCTGCCTCGTTGGTAAATATGACAGGTACTTTTTAGGGTGATTGAGATGGGAGCTTGATGAGACAGGTCTTGACAAACAACCCTCCAAGTAATGACAACCGGGGGTCCCCATTAGCCAGATGAAGACTCTTGCAGAACTCCCAAGGGTCATGGTTTGGCCAGCAGGCATACACAGTGGGGTGCGACAGTAGCTCAGTTGGTAGAGCGTTTGCCCACTGATCCGAAGGTTGGTGGGTCGAATCCCGCTCTTGACATAAACATCATTGGTGAGCGGTTAGATCCACTGACCCACAGGTCGCTGGTGTGATTCCAGCTTCCACAGATGAATGTTGTCATTGTGTCCTTGGGCAATACACTTAACCCACCTCGCCCCCAGTGTCTGCGTACAATGGGTGAGTGGTTCCTTGTTGTAAAGCACTTTGAGTGCCCTGAAAGATAGAAAAGCACTATAAAAATGTGACCATTTACCATTTTATTTTACAGTTCCTGGGCGAGTGCACAACACCAATATTTCCCGCCTCATTCTTCTGATGCTGTAGATCAGGCATCTTCAGCATTGCTTTACAGCTATGAAACTGCGGTTGGAAGGCTGGAAAGCTGCTTTGGAGGAAGTGTGCGTGTTACATGGCCAGGGTATTAAAACAGATGCCTGACCATATGACTTTGGGTCTGGAACAACAAGAGCAATTCAATTCAATTAAATTTTATTTCTATAGCCCAGAATCTCAACAAGAGTTTCCCCAATGGGCTTCACAGTGAAAAACATGGAAACATAATCTGACATAGACATCAGCAAACACATTGTCCCATCCTCAGTCTCTCAATGAACACATGATCCTTGGTGCCAGAGAGCAAGAAACCCACCGGCAGGTGCAGTATGGGAAAATTCTCTCCAGACACTGTTGCCAACCAGCTGTCACCATGTAGGCACTTCAAATTCAGAGCCAAGGAAGTCTTTGTGAAACTTGACTGTAAGTTTCATGTAGCCCAGACACAGGACTGGTTGACCAGCTGCACCCTCGATTTGCAAGAGATTATCTGATGAATTTACAGGTACATCTGACAGTTACTGGTTGTAGAATGAAACAGGAAATGCAGAGGTCTGTAATCCTGTGTTCAAGAGACAGCTACAATCTTTGCCAGCAATAGTTACAACAGTGATATATTTGGAGCCAATTAAGCTTTTTGGCAATCCAGCCGTCTTTACAGCAGACTGTTTTGTACATTTCATTTGGACGCTTTCATCTTTGTCTTTGATAGACCATTGCTTGTCCACCTCAGTTCTGGTCTGCTCCCTAACAGGAACTGGAATTAGTTTAACGGATTATTGTCAGTCGGTTTCTGCTGCTGTCTTTGGAGTTTTTCATTTAATATATTTTGTCAGCTGGCAACACGGCACATTGACATTGCAGACTGATGTGGCTCTCTTCCCCACACTGGAAGCAATACCATGGTTTGAGTGTGGAAGAGGAGGTTCTTGCAGGTGAATTTACCCGGCTTAGTTCTTTGACTTGGACTTTGACTGTACATTGACTGACTTGGGTAGGACTGGTTCTTGTGGGACTGACTGGTGTGAGCAGCAAGGTATTTTTGGCTGTCACCCATTTGCTTGGCACATTGCTGAGTGAGAGTGGTCAGAGCAGCGACGGGATCTTGTTCATTGCCACCACCAGTGAGTTGGAACATCTGCAGCCATTTGTTTCGCTCCACCAAGATGCCGCTTAATTCTAACTGCATTCTAATTCATTCTAATCTTCTTCTGTTCTTAGGAGCAATAGCTGTATGCAGAATCGGGTTGTTGGAGGTACACATCAGGCAAAGTATCTGAGGATAAATATTTGACATCAGACCATCAGACACAACTGTATCTTTCATTATCAGCACAGCGATTGTACCACCAATCTGTACCATCATCTCTTGCAGAACTTTTTTACTGTTTTACTGGTTGCTTTTGCCAGTAGCTCAGTTCTGAGTCTGAGTCTTAGTAGTGTCCACTTCAGCCACGTATATTTCAGAGAGACCATGTTCCTGATTGAACAAAAATATTGTAGCACTAATCTGATACACGGATTAGTTTTAGATCAGTTTTATAATCCTTATCTTTATAGATCTTTATAGTGTTTGTCTATTTTTAACTTAACTGTACTTCTATTGCTGGCGGCATGGTGGCTGAGTGGCAACACTCAGGCCTCACAGCAAGAAGGTTGCGGGTTCGATCCCCCGGTCGTCTAGGCCTTTCTGTGTGGAGTTTGCATGTTCCTCCCCGTGTCTGGATGGGTTTCCTCCGGGTACTCCCATTTCCCCCATCAACCCAAAACATGCCCGCACCCCTATGAACTAATATCAAGGACCATGTTGTCCACCCTCCTGTGGGCTCACCACCTGCAGAGGGGTTCATAGGGGGGGTCAGGTGCTATGAGTATTGGGCAGCAAGCTGCCCCCGTGACCCATCCGGATTAAGCGGGAGAAGATGGATGGATGGATGTACTTCTATTGCTGCTACTGTTTCTTGCTGTTCTCTTTACTATGCATTGCAACACTGAAATTTCCCCATTGTGGGACAAATAAAGGATATCTTATCTTATTATTATAGTAATTAATGATTACAGTTGGCTCCTCTTTATCCCAGATAACTACTGCAATATTTTCCAGGTCATTGCCTTTCTCTAAGAGTCTGTCTTGTTTAACAAATGTAGCACAATCTCCGGCTCTTCCACGCTCACTGTCTTTCTTTACAACAGAATACCCATGAATCAAAAAAAAAAAAAGCCTAAACGAGGTTTCCCGCACATAGATAACATCTAGTTTAAGTTATTTAATGAAATGCTTAAACTCCTTACCAGCTCACAAACTAATCTTCTTCTTCTAAAGTGTCTCCGGGGATATGTGCCTGTGAAAAGCACTATGTAAATGAAGTTACCTTACCATACCGTCTTTACAATTAACTGAATGTTCTCATTTTTGGGTTGGATCACAACTGTGGTGTGTTTTACTTCCACAGTACCTTTTTGTCAATAACAAGGGGATTTGTATTTATCTGGGAAGCCCTCTGGGCTTTAGCCACCCTCTGTCCGGTCACCATTCTGTTCTTTTTGGTGCACACACACACACACACACACAGACTGGACATATTAAGTCTATTAAATATTAAATAAGTTTTTCTTTTATTTATTTATTTATTTTCAAGTTTCAGCGCAATGATAAAAAAAAAAATTCAAGTAAAGAATACTGACCTATGAATTAATGTTATTCATTAATTAAATGCATGTTTATATTTGGTTTGGTTCCTGCTGTTAATATCATATCTTCTCCAGTTTTTTTTTTTTTTTAATCTGTGATACACATAGTAATTTTGGTACAAATGTAAAAAAGAAAAAAAAAAAGAAAAGAAAAAGCTCTGCTCTAGTGTGATGTGCAGCTATCCACAGTAGGGGTCCACAAACACTGTTGTGATCATGTTTACAGCGACGTCAGCTCCCACTAGACACCACAGTTGTTGTTTGGTTGTTGTCGTTTTTTTTGTAAATGAGAACCTTAATGAATGAACTAAAACATGAATAAATACATTAACTGGCCTAAAATGATTAATGGGATTATGTTTCTATGAAATATTTAACATTTTATTTTACACTTTGACAAACGTGTGGGTAGAATTTTCCCTAGTGTGATGTCATCAATATGGACCCCCCTCACACTCCTCTGGCCCTCTATCCCCCCTCCTACCCCCTGGAGTGGAGCATTGTGGGATTGACTAAACCTAATGTACTCTGCGTACTCTGCCCCAGTGCCTGAACCCCTCCACACTGCGACGATGAATAAACTGCTGATGCTTCAAGTGATGCGTGTGAGGTCAAGGAGAAGCACAGGGGGCGCTCTAATGATTTTACACTCTTTTAGTGTGAGAGGAAAGGCCACAGGAGCAGAGGAGCAAAGCCAGAGGAGCAGAGCCCGAGGAGCAGAGGAGCAAAGCCAGAGCAGCAGAGCTCGAGGAGCAGAAGAGTAGAGCAAGAGGAGCAGAGGAGTAGAGCCAGAGGAGCAAAGCCAGAGGAGCAGAAGAGTAGAGCCAGAGGAGCAGAAGAGTAGAGCCAGAGGAGCAGAAGAGCAGAGCCAGAGGAGTAGAAGAGTAGAGCCAGAGGAGCAGAAGAGCAGAGCCAGAGGAGTAGAAGAGCAGAGACAGAGGAGCAGAAGAGTAGAGCCAGAGGAGCAAAGCCAGAGGAGCAGAAGAGTAGAGCCAGAGGAGCAGAAGAGCAGAGCCAGAGGAGCAGAGGAGCAGAAGAGTAGAGCCAGAGGAGCAGAGGAGTAGAGCCAAAGGAGCAGAAGAGCAGAGCCAGAGGAGCAGAAGAGTAGAGCCAGATGAGCAAAGCCAGAGGAGCAGAAGAGTAGAGCCAGAGGAGCAGAAGAGCAGAGCCAGAGGAGCAGAAGAGTAGAGCTAGAGGAGCAGAAGAGTAGAGCCAGAGGAGCAAATCCAGAGGAGCAGAAGAGTAGAGCTAGAGGAGCAGAAGAGTAGAGCCAGAGGAGCAGAAGAGCAGAGCCAGAGGAGCAGAAGAGCAGAGCCAGAGGAGCAGAAGAGTAGAGTCACAGGAGCAGAGGAGTAGAGCCAGAGGAGCAGAAGAGCAGAGCCAGAGGAGCAGAAGAGTAGAGCTAGAGGAGCAGAAGAGTAGAGCCAGAGGAGCAGAAGAGCAGAGCCAGAGGAGCAGAAGAGTAGAGCCACAGGAGCAGAGGAGTAGAGCCAGAGGAGCAGAAGAGCAGAGCCAGAGGAGCAGAAGAGTAGATCCAGAGGAGCAAAGCCAGAGGAGCAGAAGAGTAGAGCTAGAGGAGCAGAAGAGCAGAGCCAGAGGAGCAGAAGAGTAGAGCCAGAGGAGTAGAGCCAGAGGAGCAGAGGAGCAGAAGAGTAGAGCCAGAGGAGCAGAAGAGTAGAGTCACAGGAGCAGAGGAGTAGAGCCAGAGGAGCAGAAGAGCAGAGCCAGAGGAGCAGAAGAGTAGAGCTAGAGGAGCAGAAGATTAGAGCCAGAGGAGCAGAAGAGCAGAGCCAGAGGAGCAGAAGTGCAGAGCCAGAGGAGCAGAAGAGTAGAGCCACAGGAGCAGAGGAGTAGAGCCAGAGGAGCAGAAGAGCAGAGCCAGAGGAGCAGAAGAGTAGATCCAGAGAAGCAAAGCCAGAGGAGCAGAAGAGTAGAGCTAGAGGAGCAGAAGAGCAGAGCCAGAGGAGCAGAAGAGTAGAGCCAGAGGAGTAGAGCCAGAGGAGCAGAAGAGTAGAGCCAGAGGAGCAGAAGAGTAGAGCCAGAGGAGCAGAGCCAGAGGAGCAGAGGAGTAGAGCCGGAGGAGCAGAAGAGTAGAGCCAGAGGAGCAGAAGAGCAGAGCCAGAGGAGCAGAGGAGCAGAAGAGTAGAGCCAGAGGAGCAGAAGAGCAGAGCCAGAGGAGCAGAAGAGCAGAGCCAGAGGAGCAGAAGAGTAGAGCCACAGGAGCAGAGGAGTAGAGCCAGAGGAGCAGAAGAGCAGAGCCAGAGGAGCAGAATAGTAGATCCAGAGGAGCAAAGCCAGAGGAGCAGAAGAGTAGAGCTAGAGGAACAGAAGAGCAGAGCCAGAGGAGCAGAAGAGTAGAGCCAGAGGAGTAGAGCCAGAGGAGCAGAAGAGTAGAGCCAGAGGAGCAGAAGAGTAGAGCCAGAGGAGCAGAGCCAGAGGAGCAGAGGAGTAGAGCCGGAGGAGCAGAGCCAGATGGAGCAGAGCCAGAGGAACAGAGGAGTAGAGCCAGAGGAGCAGAAGAGCAGAGCCAGAGGAGCAGAAGAGCAGAGCCAGAGGAGCAGAAGAGTAGAGCTAGAGGAGTAGAGCCAGAAGAGCAGAAGAGTAGACCCAGAGGAGCAGAAGAGTAGAGCCAGAGGAGTGGAGGAGCAGAAGAGTAGAGCCAGAGGAGAAGAAGAGTAGAGCCAAAGGAGCAGAAGAGTAGAGCCAGAGGAGAAGAAGAGTAGAGCCAGAGGAGCAGAATAGCAGGATCCCCGCTTCCTTCTTCGGCCGCGGCGCTTTGCCAGCCGCAGGTATTCAGGAGATGACGTGGCGCATTCAAATTTTGGAGGGAAATACTGTGTATACCTGGCCCAGGTAATGCAAACATCCTCCATTCGCTCCTTAATGCGAAATAAAGTGTGCCGATCATATTGATATTGAATGACAGCTGAGACACAGTTAGTTGACAGGCTCGATAAAGCAAAATATAATATCAGACAGCTCATAACAATGCGAGACAGTTGAGATGGAGCAGAGGCCAAGCCAATCACAGGCGCCATCTTGCTAAAGTGTGGAGAGCAAGAGCCAGAGGAGCAGAGCCAGAGGAGCAGAAGAGTAGAGCCAGAGGAGCAGAAGAGCAGAGCCAGAGGAGCAGAAGAGTAGAGCCAGAGGAGCAGAAGAGTAGAGCCAGAGGAGCAAAGGAGTAGAGCTAGAGGAGCAAAGCCAGAGGAGCAGAAGAGTAGAGCCAGAGGAACAGAAGAGCAGAGCCAGAGGAGCAGAAGAGTAGAGCCAGAGGAGCAGAAGAGTAGAGCCAGAGGGAGTAGAGCTAGAGGAGCAGAGCCAGAGGAGCTAAGGAGCAGAGCCAGAGGAGCTGAGGAGCAGAGCCAGAGGAGCAAAGCCAGAGGAGCAG
The DNA here is from genome assembly GCA_034769755.1 of Odontamblyopus lacepedii. Taxonomy (NCBI): domain Eukaryota; kingdom Metazoa; phylum Chordata; class Actinopteri; order Gobiiformes; family Gobiidae; genus Odontamblyopus; species Odontamblyopus lacepedii. Next base: position 40,798,719 of record CM068345.1, on the reverse strand, counting down.
AGGAGTAGAGCCCGAGGAGCAGAGCCAGAGGAGCAGAGCCAGAGGAGCAGAGGAGCAGAGCCAGAGGAGCAGAGGGGCAAAGCCAGAGGAGCAGAGCTAGAGGAGCAGAGGAGCAGAAGAGTAGAGCCAGAGGAGCAGAGCCAGAGGAGCAGAAGACAGAGCCAGAGGAGCAGAAGAGCAGAGCCAGAGGAGCAGAAGAGTAGAGCCAGAGGAGCAGAAGAGCAGAGCCAGAGGAGTAGAAGAGTAGAGCCAGAGGAGTAGAGCTAGAGGAGCAGAGCCAGAGGAGCTGAGGAGCAGAGCCAGAGGAGCAGAGCCAGAGGAGCTGAGGAACAGAGCCAGAGGAGCAGAGCCAGAGGAGCAGAGGAGTAGAGCCCGAGGAGCAGAGCCAGAGGGGCAGAGCCAGAGGAGCAGAGCTAGAGGAGCAGAAGAGTAGAGCCAGAGGAGCAGAAGAGCAGAGCCAGAGGAGCAGAGCCAGAGGAGTAGAGGAGCAGAAGAGCAGAGCCAGAGGAGCAGAAGAGCAGAGCCAGAGGAGCAGAAGAGTAGAGGCAGAGGAGCAGAGGAGTAGAGCCAGAGGAGCAGAAGAGTAGAGCCAGAGGAGTAGAGCCAGAGGAGCAAAGCCAGAGGAGCAGAAGAGTAGAGCCAGAGGAGAAGAAGAGTAGAGCCAGAGGAGCAGAAGAGTAGAGCCAGAGGAGTAGAGCCAGAGGAGCAGAGCCAGAGGAGCAGAGGGGCAGAGCCAGAGGAGCAGAAGAGTAGAGCCAGAGGAGCAGAAGAGCAGAGCCAGAGGAGCAGAAGAGTAGAGCCAGAGGAGCAAAGGAGTAGAGCCAGAGGAGCGAAGCCAGAGGAGCAGAAGAGTAGAGCCAGAGGAACAGAAGAGCAGAGCCAGAGGAGCAGAAGAGTAGAGCCAGAGGAACAGAAGAGCAGAGCCAGAGGAGCAGAAGAGTAGAGCCAGAGGAGCAGAAGAGTAGAGCCAGAGGAGTAGAGCTAGAGGAGCAGAGCCAGAGGAGCTGAGGAGCAGAGCCAGAGGAGCAGAGCCAGAGGAGCTGAGGAGTAGAGCCCGAGGAACAGACCCAGAGGAGCAGAGCCAGAGGAGCAGAGGGGCAGAGCCAGAGGAGCAGAGCTAGAGGAGCAGAAGAGTAGAGCCAGAGGAGCAGAGCCAGAGGAGCAGAGGAGCCAGAGGAGCAGAAGAGTAGAGCCAGAGGAGCAGAGCCAGAGGAGCAGAAGAGCAGAGCCAGAGGAGCAGAAGAGCAGAGCCAGAGGAGCAGAAGAGTAGAGCCAGAGGAGCAGAAGAGTAGAGCCAGAGGAGTAGAGCTAGAGGAGCAGAGCCAGAGGAGCTGAGGAGCAGAGCCAGAGGAGCTGAGGAGCAGAGCCAGAGGAGCAGAGCCAGAGGAGCTGAGGAACAGAGCCAGAGGAGCAGAGCCAGAGGAGCAGAGGAGTAGAGCCCGAGGAGCAGAGCCAGAGGGGCAGAGCCAGAGGAGCAGAGCTAGAGGAGCAGAAGAGTAGAGCCAGAGGAGCAGAAGAGCAGAGCCAGAGGAGCAGAGCCAGAGGAGTAGAGGAGCAGAAGAGCAGAGCCAGAGGAGCAGAAGAGCAGAGCCAGAGGAGCAGAAGAGTAGAGGCAGAGGAGCAGAGGAGTAGAGCCAGAGGAGCAGAAGAGTAGAGCCAGAGGAGCAGAGGAGTAGAGCCAGAGGAGCAAAGCCAGAGGAGCAGAAGAGTAGAGCCAGAGGAGAAGAAGAGTAGAGCCAGAGGAGCAGAAGAGTAGAGCCAGAGGAGTAGAGCCAGAGGAGCAGAGCCAAAGGAGCAGAAGAGCAGAGCCAGAGGAGCAGAAGAGCAGAGCCAGAGGAGCAGAAGAGTAGAGCCAGAGGAGTAGAGCCAGAGGAGCAAAGCCAGAGGAGCAGAGCCAGAGGAGCAGAGCCAGAGGAGCAGAGGGGCAGAGCCAGAGGAGCAGAAGAGTAGAGCCAGAGGAGCAGAAGAGCAGAGCCAGAGGAGCAGAAGAGTAGAGCCAGAGGAGCAAAGGAGTAGAGCCAGAGGAGCGAAGCCAGAGGAGCAGAAGAGTAGAGCCAGAGGAACAGAAGAGCAGAGCCAGAGGAGCAGAAGAGTAGAGCCAGAGGAACAGAAGAGCAGAGCCAGAGGAGCAGAAGAGTAGAGCCAGAGGAGCAGAAGAGTAGAGCCAGAGGAGTAGAGCTAGAGGAGCAGAGCCAGAGGAGCTGAGGAGCAGAGCCAGAGGAGCAGAGCCAGAGGAGCTGAGGAGTAGAGCCCGAGGAACAGAGCCAGAGGAGCAGAGCCAGAGGAGCAGAGGGGTAGAGCCAGAGGAGCAGAGCTAGAGGAGCAGAAGAGTAGAGCCAGAGGAGCAGAGCCAGAGGAGCAGAGGAGCCAGAGGAGCAGAAGAGTAGAGCCAGAGGAGCAGAGCCAGAGGAGCAGAAGAGCAGAGCCAGAGGAGCAGAAGAGTAGAGCCAGAGGAGCAGAAGAGTAGAGCCAGAGGAGTAGAAGAGTAGAGCCAGAGGAGTAGAGCTAGAGGAGCAGAGCCAGAGGAGCTGAGGAGCAGAGCCAGAGGAGCAGAGCCAGAGGAGCTGAGGAGCAGAGCCAGAGGAGCAGAGCCAGAGGAGCAGAGGAGTAGAGCCAGAGGAGCAGAGCCAGAGGAGCAGAGGGGCAGAGCCAGAGGAGCAGAGGAGCCAGAGGAGCAGAGGAGCAGAAGAGTAGAGCCAGAGGAGCAGAGCCAGAGGAGCAGAGCCAGAGGAGCGCTAAGAGCGAGCGAGACATCGACTCACTGATCCACACCACCAGGATCTACAGCACAGACATTGGAATGTCATTCGGGCTCGAGAAATGTAGTAGGATGGTGACAAAGAGAGGGAAGGTAGTCCACACAGAGGGGGTCTCACTCCCAGAGGGACCAATAACAGACACTGAGGACAGTTACAAGTACCTTGGTATCCCACAGGCAAATGCAACCTTGAAGAGGCAACAAGGAAAGCGGCAACAGCAAAATACCTGCAAATAGTACGTCAGGTCCTAAGAAGCTCAATGGCAAGAGCAAGGTGCAGGCAATAAACAGCTATGCCCTGCCAGTGATCAGATACCCAGCAGGAATCATAAGTTGGCCAAAGGAGGAGATACAGACCACGAATGTTAAGACACGAAAGCTCCTGACCTGCATGGAGGGTTCCATCCCAAGTCCAGCACCCTGAGACTGTACACGAGCCGGAAGGAAGGAGGCCGAGGACTAGTGAGTGTGGGAACCACTGTCCAGGATGAAACATCCAAGCTCCACAAGTTCATCAGTGACAAGGCCCAGACTGATGACGTGCTCAGAGAATGTCTCAGACAGCGGGGTACAGAGGAAGAGGTGCTGGAGGGACCATCATGGCAGGACAAACCCCTACACGGGGTGTACCACCGGAACATAACTGAATTGGCTGATATCAAGAAATCCTACCAATGGCTGGAGAGGGCTGGTCTGAAGGACACACAGAGGCTCATCCTGGCTGCACAGGAGCAGGCCTTGAGCACCCGAGCAATAGAGGCCCAGATCCACCAGACAAGACCCAAGGTGTAGGCTGTGCAAAGAAGTGCCTGAGACAGTCCAGCACATAACTGCAGGGTGTAAGATGCTGGCAGGGAAAGCGTACATGGAGCGACATAACCAAGTAGCGGGCATAGTGTACAGAACCATCTGTGCAGAGTACGGGCTGGAAACCCCAGGATCAAGGTGGGAAATGCCTCCAAAGATTGTGGAGAATGAGCCAAGATCCTGTGGGACTTCCAAATACAGACTGACAGAATGGTGACGAACCAACCAGACATCGTGGTTCTGGATAAGTGAGAGAACAAAGCCGTGGTGGTGACACTGCAATACCGAGCGATGGCAATGTCAGGAAAAAGGAACACGAGAAACTAGAGAAATACCAGGGGCTCAAAGAAGAGCTGGAGAGGGCCTGGAAGGTGAAAGCATCAGTGGAGCCTGTGGTGATCGGACACTTGGGGCCGTGACACCCAAACTGGACGAGTGGCTGCAGCAGATCCCTGGAAGGACAACAGACATTTCAGTCCAGAAAAATGCAGTACTGGGAACAGCAAAGATACTGCACAGAACTCTCAAGCTCCCAGGCCTCTGGTAGAGGACCCGAGCTGATGAGGGTGAGAGACCAACCACCGTGGAAGGTGAGAAACGCGTTTATATATATATATATATATATATATATATATATATATATATATATATATATATATACACACACACCTTTGAGTAAATACATTTGTTTCAAACATGGACCACATCCACCGTCAATCCAACCAATCCAGGACCAGTGCGCTCCGGACTTAGAAACAAGAGTGGACTTTTGTGCTCGGATCACGCCTTTTCCCTTTTCTCCAGACATGGCGGTGCCAGGTCAGGCAGGGCCTCCTCATGTCCAGCTCGGTATGGTCTCACTAGTGGCTGTGCTTGTCATGTAATAACTGCATCTGACTCACTGGGGTTGATAATTTCACCTGGAAATTAAAATGTTCTGGCCATAGTTGATCCTAAAAAGGCCGTTACAGACATGGCTTTGACCAAAAATACCATTTTTTAACAAATATGCATGAAAATGCCAAAATAAGGCCAGGGAGAGGGATACACTCCTCTATTAGACCCATTTACACAGCTGATCAGTAGAAAAAAGTGATTTTGGTGTTTAGTGGCCCTTTAATTATAGGACCCTGTATGTCGTGCAGAGTTGTAGAGAGGAAAAGTTTGAGTGGCGGTGCGTCTCAGAGCGGCGGCACGGGACTTGGTAATAACAAAGATGAATGGAGTGGAAGGAGGACAAGCAGCGGCCATCTTTGCACTGTACCATTATTCATGACCAGAGAAAAGTCCGCCTTCTGAATAATGTCACTGTATCTGTGAAGCCAGCCTGAAATATGAACATAACACTGTGAATACATCATGATAAATATCACACCGTTATTTCAGTTGAATAAATCTGTAAACTGCAGAAAAATACATGTTTACATGAGGTGACAAAGATGACATTTTTAGTTAAATTCAGTTCAATTAAATTTTATTTCTATAGCCCAGAATCACAACAAGAGTTGCCCCAAAAGGGCTTTACAGTGAATAAACATGGAAACATAATCTGACAGACATCAGCAAACACATTGTTCCATCCTCAGTCTCTCGATGAACAGTCCAGTCCAGTTTTAGACCTGCTTTAGTCCTGGTTTGGTCCTGGTTTACTCCTGGCTAAATTGTGGTTTAGTCCTGTTCTAATCCTGGTTTAGTCTTATTCTAGTTCCAGTTTAGTCACAGTGTAATCCTGGTTTAGTCCCTGCCAGAGGTGGAATGAGTCTCTGGCCCATAAGTCCAAGTCAAGTCCAAGTCGTCTGCTTTGAGCTTCAAGTCATTTGATATATTTGATATATGTTGCTTAGATGTTTGCTATTTATTTGACTTTTAAACTAAATTGTACTTAAAAAGTCATGGTACATGAGTATTTATAAAAGAGTTGTAGAAATGTTCAAAACTGAGTCATGACAATCAGAATCGAAAGAATCCAGATTTAAAAGTGCTTATTAACAGTGATTCTGTCATGTAGTCTGCATTGAAATGGAAGGATCATGTTCTCTGTTGTTCCCTCTGTTTTATTGTATTGTACTGTATATTACTATATTACATTACCATCTCACTGTACTTCAGTTACATCCAAAGTAACAAAAGCAAAAGTGGGAGGGACATACACCAGTTTGTTCCTGTAAAATGAAGCACCGCACGTATCAACTGAAAAGAGAAAAGTATTTTCTAAAACCATACATGTTTTCAGAAGCATCAGGTCTTCTCAAGACACAATTCTCAAGTTCGAGTCAAGTCCCAAATCACTGACATTCAAGTCCAAGTCGAGTCATAATAGGAATTTTTTTTTTTTTTTTTTTTTTTTTTTGTGGAGTGAGTATACTGTTTGGTTTTACTGTTTGAGGTAAAGATGATAATATTGGAAACAAGTGGGAAAATGCCTTATTTTTTGAATTAAATTGAGCCAAAGTCATGTAGAAATGTGTTTTAAGAATTATTGTACTTTTTGCATCTGGAACGCATCTATTGACATCTTACCCAACCCACTGAGGATTTCAGGAAATTTTTCATTTTTCAAAATTTTCTATCAAAAAATGAAGGCTACATACACTAAAATGACCACTGTTTTTTTTTTTTTTTTTCTCGATATTTCCGGCAGAGCAGATCCTACAATTATTGGTCCTTAGGGTCAAAGTTAACAAAAACCTGCAAATAAAAAGTATGGCAGGCTCAACCCATTTTCTTAGTCTTAGTCTATTTTATCAAGTCAAGTCTCAAGTCCTAAAAATGGTGACTTAAGTCCAAGTCACGACTTTAAGTCCCCATCTATGGTTCAGGCTACAAAGCCTAGAGACACTACTCAAAGTGCATTTTCTCCTCTCCTCACTTTGTCCATCTCATTTTCCCTCTCTCCGTTGAAGCTTTGACATTTTACTCAATCTCTCTCTCTCTCTCTGAATATTCATTGAGCATCGATTTTGCAAGCAAAGGAAATGGACATGATTCTCCTCCTCTGATCCCTCCTCTTTTTGGTCTCCTCCTCCTCTTCTTCTCCTCTCTGTTTTCTCTTTATCTCTCCTCCTCTCACCCTGCTCATCTTCTCTTCTCCTCCTCCGCCTCCCCTCTCCTCATATTCAATCCTCCTTTCTTCTCCTCTCCTTTCTTTGATCCATCCCCTCTTCTCTCTCTGGTTGTAGAATACAGAGCTTAAGGTTAATTAATAGAAAGTGCCTCTCCTCTCCTCCTTTCCTTTCTTCCTCTCCTCTTCCCCTCCCTTCTTCTCTCTGTCCTGGAACTCAGACCGAGCTAAAGGTTAATTGACACAAAGCGCCGATGCAGCAGCAGAGAGATACACTTAGTTTCAGCGCTGTATTAGCTAAACTAGATCCTCAATTGAGCGAGTACCAGTACTAAAAAAACACATTCAGAGGGCAGAAATGAACCTTTCCTGGATAACTTTAGAATGATCCTGAGCTGCAGCTTGCTTTGCAGGTGACATCCAACCCAGCATCCAACATTCCACCCTCGCAAACTGCATCTCCAAAATAAAATCCTGGCTACAGTCAAACTTCCTCTAACTCTGCTGCAACAAAACTGAAATAATCATCATCATTGGTTGCCAAACACTCCCCAAAACCCGCAAGAACCTCACCTTCTCCATCAATGGCTCCTCAGTCTCTTCCTCCTCCCACCCCCATAACCTTTTCATCATCTTCGACCAGACCCTCTCCTATGAATGCGTTGCCAAAACCAAATTCTATCACCTCCGAAACATCCCTCTGAAACCCTCATCCATGCCTTTAACACCTCCGCCTCGCCTACCGCTATAGTCTGCTCTACATTTCACCCTCCAACCTTCTTCCGTGAACACGAATGCAAACGCTGCAACACAAATGCAAAGGCCACAACACAAACGCAAAGACCACAACACAAATGCAAATGCTGCAACACAAATGCAAACGTTGTAACACACCAAAAAGCCACAACACAAATGTAAAAGCCACAACACAAATGCAAACACCGCAAAATTATTACTATTATTATTTACAAAGATCAAACAGTGGCATTGATCCTGGCCACAAAACAATTAATTACTTTTATTTACCTTTCCAACTTTGTTCGCTTCCCCGTTCCTTTACTTTTCCCATTCTTCTTCTTCAACTTTTCCCATTGACTTCCCACTTGATTGGTCCATCGGAAAAGAGTCCCACGCATTGAACATATATATGAATGGACATAGCTAACATGCTCCAGGAGGCTCTTCTGGCATTGGGATCTTGTGGCTCCTCTCTGTAACTCCTGCTGTGACCTCGTCATTTTGGTTTGAAAATGACCGTATGAACCCGCTCTGCATGATCCTGAATTTTATTTTCTTGCGATTTTGTCTGTCAAAAAACCCTGTTCATAACATAGAATCTGGCTCCAGATTCGATCCTGTAACTGTAGCATCTCAAGCCTCATTTAAACGGCACTGGCTTCCGTAGTTATGTATTATTATTATATCAGAACAAGTATAACAGCACATAGACTAATATAGGCCCATAGACCACTGTCGAACCACTGAGGGATTACACAGATATCAGGGCACATGGGAATAGAAAAAAAAGTACTACCATTTAATATTAAAAATCACATTCTAGGTGTATAGAAAGAGAGTTGAATATTGAGTCTTTTCCTTAGTATCGAAATAGAGACATTTTATTATTGCAACAACCAGAGAAGATTGGAGCCTTTAGCCCAGCTGTGAGCTCCTGTCTGGGGGAGAGGAGCTCGTATGAGGGCTGGTGCTTTGGTTCTATTGTGGATTTATGAATATTAATAGAGATTTGACACAGTTATGGGCCTGAAATTCTGCTGAAAATGGCACGATGCCCGGATCTTCACAGAGCTGTAAAAGTGAGAGCATCTTTGGTACTCTCTCTTCATGATGAATGTTCTCCTGATGGTGCAAACATCTCCGAGTGAGGACAGAAGAACAGAGCTGGAGCAGAGCCATGTGTTCAAACAGCGCCATCATCAGACCATATGCTGCATAATCACACTTATGGTTTCTCTCATTCTGGTACACACTGTTTGAGAGTGAAGGTGTGATAACTGTAAAAACAAACACCAGGGTGCTTTCACACCTTGCAGGCCTTTCTGTTTGGTTTGGGAAAAGGTGGCGGTCTTGGTCGAGGCTATAGTCTGGTTCTGTGCAGTGCAAACGCCAAGATTCAAACTTGGACCAAATCCTGGAAGTGGCACATTCAATCACGCACAGATGAGAGAACATGACGAAGAAAAGCCCAAACGTGAGGAGAAAAGGGAGAGCACGCTACAGTGGAGATAAACTACAGTAAAGTCACAGAGACCTCTTGGTTTCATCAGGGGTCCAGTTAGCAAAGTGAGAAACAAAATAACTGCTAACCACTCTGCCAAAACACAGCCTGCTGCTTGTGAGTGTGAAAGATCAGCTTTATTTGTCCTAAAATCATCACATGCACCACAATCTACATCAGTTCAGCACAAAACCACCACCACCAAATATAAGGAAACTCTTTCCACACGCCTAACTCTGCTTCTGATTGGTCTTTTTTTGTTGATCTGTGTTTTACTCATCAAGCCTCATCTTGCTCAGGTTTACATCCCAAAATAAAAACTTTGCAGCCCCTCGATGCTCTGCCTTCAGTAGAGACAGCTCCAGAGAAAGTCTCATAGTTCTAGGCTATAGTATAGTTAGCCTCTCTTCTGTCAGTCTGCCCCAGAACAGACCACGTGTGGGATGAATGAATCATGAATCATGACCACAGTGTAGCACAGGCTTAGACAAGCCTGTGAAGTGCATCACCAGTGTGAGGCATTATTATTAGTACAGTTATAGTACAGTTACAGTATAGTGAGAGTATAGATATAGTACAGTTATAGTACTGTTGTAGTATAGTTATAGTACAGTTATAGTGTAGTTATAGTAGAGTTATAGTATAGTTATAGTACAGTTATAGTGTAGTTATAGTACATTTATAGTACAGTTACAGTATAGATATAGTACAGTTATAGTATAGTTATAGTATAGATATAGTACAGTTATAGTACAGTTACAGTATAGTGAGAGTATATATATAGTACAGTTATAGTACTGTTGTAGTATAGTTATAGTACAGTTACAGTGTAGTTATAGTACAGTTATATTATTTCATTTAGTCATTTATTAGGACAATGTACAATTGCATTAGGCACAATGGCAGAGATGCTTGTACCAGACTCTAGTTTTACAGCTAATTTCAGTTATAGTATAGTTATAATATAGATATAGTACAGTTATAGTATAGTTATAGTACAGTTATAGTACAGTTATAGTATAGATATAGTATAGTTATAGTATAGATATAGTACAGTTATAGTGTAGCTATAGTACATTTATAGTACAGTTATAGTATAGATATAGTACAGTTATAGTGTAGCTATAGTACATTTATAGTACAGTTATAGTATAGATATAGTACAGTTATAGTACATTTATAGTACAGTTATAGTATAGATATAGTACATTTATAGTACAGTTATAGTATAGATATAGTACAGTTATAGTACATTTATAGTACAGTTATAGTATAGTTATAATATTGATATAGTACAGTTATAGTATAGTTATAGTACAGTTATAGTATAGATATAGTACAGTTATAGTATAGATATAGTACAGTTATAGTGTAGCTATAGTACATTTATAGTACAGTTATAGTACATTTATAGTACAGTTATAGTATAGATATAGTACATTTATAGTACAGTTATAGTATAGATATAGTACAGTTATAGTACATTTATAGTACAGTTATAGTATAGATATAGTACATTTATAGTACAGTTATAGTATAGATATAGTACAGTTATAGTACATTTATAGTACAGTTATAGTATAGTTATAATATAGATATAGTACAGTTATAGTATAGTTATAGTACAGTTATAGTACAGTTATAGTATAGATATAGTACAGTTATAGTACATTTATAGTACAGTTATAGTATAGTTATAATATAGATATAGTACAGTTATAGTATAGTTATAGTACAGTTATAGTACAGTTATAGTACAGTTATAGTACAGTTATATTATATATATAGTACAGTTATAGTACAGTTATAGTGTAGTTATTGTACATTTATAGTACAGTTATAGTACAGTTATAGTACAGTTATAGTACAGTTATAGTATAGATATAGTACAGTTATAGTACATTTATAGTACAGTTATAGTATAGATATAGTACATTTATAGTATAGTTATAGTATAGATATAGTACAGTTATAGTATAGTTATAGTACAGTTATAGTATAGTTATAATATAGATATAGTACAGTTATAGTATAGTTATAGTACAGTTATAGTACAGTTATAGTATAGATATAGTACAGTTATAGTATAGATATAGTACAGTTATAGTGTAGCTATAGTACATTTATAGTACAGTTATAGTACATTTATAGTACATTTATAGTACAGTTATAGTATAGATATAGTACAGTTATAGTACATTTATAGTACAGTTATAGTATAGATATAGTACATTTATAGTACAGTTATAGTATAGATATAGTACAGTTATAGTATAGTTATAATATAGATATAGTACAGTTATAGTATAGTTATAGTACAGTTATAGTACAGTTATAGTATAGATATAGTACAGTTATAGTACAGTTATAGTACAGTTATAGTCCAGTTATAGTATAGTTATAGTACAGTTATATTATATATATAGTACAGTTATAGTACAGTTATAGTGTAGTTATAGTACATTTATAGTACAGTTATAGTACAGTTATAGTACAGTTATATTATATATATGGTACAGTTATAGTACAGTTATAGTGTAGTTATAGTACATTTATAGTACAGTTATAGTACAGTTATATTATATATATAGTACAGTTATAGTACAGTTATAGTGTAGTTATAGTACATTTATAGTACAGTTATAGTACATTTATAGAACAGTTATAGTATAGATATAGTACAGTTATAGTACATTTATAGTACAGTTATAGTATAGTTATAGTATAGATATAGTACAGTTATAGTATAGTTATAGTACAGTTATAGTATAGATATAGTACAGTTATAGTACATTTATAGTACAGTTATAGTACAGTTATAGTATAGTTATAGTATCGATATAGTACAGTTATAGTACAGTTATAGTACATTTATAGTACAGTTATAGTATAGATATAGTACAGTTATAGTACATTTATAGTATAGTTATAGTATAGATATAGTACAGTTATAGTATAGTTATAGTACAGTTATAGTACAGTTATAGTATAGATATAGTACAGTTATAGTACATTTATAGTACAGTTATAGTACAGTTATAGTATAGTTATAGTATAGATATAGTACAGTTATAGTATAGTTATAGTACAGTTATAGTATAGATATAGTACAGTTATAGTACATTTATAGTACAGTTATAGTACAGTTATAGTATAGTTATAGTATCGATATAGTACAGTTATAGTACAGTTATAGTGCATTTATAGTAGTTATAGTATAGATATAGTACAGTTATAGTACAGTTATAGTATAGTTATAGTATAGATATAGTACAGTTATAGTATAGTTATAGTACAGTTATATTACAGTTATAGTATAGATATAGTACAGTTATAGTACATTTATAGTACAGTTATAGTACAGTTATAGTATAGTTATAGTATAGATATCGTACAGTTATAGTATAGTTATAGTACAGTTATAGTACAGTTATAGTATAGATATAGTACAGTTATAGTACAGTTATAGTCCAGTTATAGTATAGTTATAGTATCGATATAGTACAGTTATAGTACAGTTATAGTACATTTATAGTACAGTTATAGTATAGATATAGTACAGTTATAGTACATTTATAGTACAGTTATAGTACAGTTATAGTATAGTTATAGTACAGTTATAGTACAGTTATATTATAGATATAGTACAGTTATAGTACAGTTATAGTCCAGTTATAGTATAGTTATAGTACAGTTATAGTACAGTTATATTATAGATATAGTACAGTTATAGTACAGTTATAGTGTAGTTATAGTACATTTATAGTACAGTTATAGTACAGTTATAGTACAGTTATAGTATAGTTATAGTACAGTTATATTATTTCATTTAGTCATTTATTAGGACAATGTACAATTGCATTAGGCACAATGGCAGAGATGCTTGTACCAGACTCTAGTTTTACAGCTAATTTCTGTCTGCAGTCCTCAGGGGGAGGGGTCAACAAGGAGGATTTACATATATACATCAAGATATAAAAGCCACAACCTCTGTTGCTTCCACAACACATTCATACACCCATTCACACAAACTGTATTCACCAGCTAGCAAAAACGGGTGTATTTAAAAACACATTCATTGCAAAGTCAACATTCACATTCCGGTCTTACAGTTCATTCTTAATTGTGCGTACATGTTTGGTTTTCTAAAAAACATGCTTTCACCTCTGTATTGAAGACTGAAAGACTGTTTAAGCTCAACAACTCAGATGGGAGTGTGTACCATTGTTTAACAGCCCCAACCTTTTCCATGGCTGAAGTTAGTTTAGTTGTTTTGTCTTCCCTGTTCTTCCCATGGGTATAAATAACAGTGTCGTCAGCAAATAGTTGTATCTTGACATCCTTAAAATACTGTTGGCAGGTCATTAATGTAAACTGAAAAAAGAACTGAACCCAGATTTGAACCCTGGGGAAGACCAGTAGTGCAGCATTTAGAGCTTGAGGTGACTTGTTTGATCCTTACTGACTGTGTACGATATGAACCAGTTTACAGTGTTTTCAGATAAATTTTGTTTGGACAATTTAGAGAAAAGTATGCCGTGATTAACTGTGTCTAATGCCTTCCATAAATCAAGAAATATGGCACCTACAACACCTCCTTTATCTAAAGATTGTTTTATATTTTCAGTAAGATAGCAACATGCCGTGTCTGTAGAGTGCCACTTCCTAAATATGAATTGCATGGGATGTAGCAGGGTATTGGTTTCTAGGTGATCCACTAGTTGTCTTGCGACCACTTTTTCTATATCTTTGCTTAGAACGGGTACAATACTAATTGGCCTATAATTTGACATTTAGATTTTATCTTCTGCCTTATGTATTGGAACAACAACCAAATGTTTTAGAGAGTTAGGGAATATACTCTGCTGAATTGACATATTTGTTAGTTTTGTTATTGACTTTATTAGTGATTCATAATTATTTTTAATGATGGCGGTATCTAGACCTTGTACATCTTTGCTTTTGGAGTTTGACAATCCAGAGGGTATTTTCCTTATCTCAGTTTCATAAACAGGGACTAAATTTAGCTCAGTGTCACATAACCGGATGGTATTGGGGAAGTGGACTGATGCAAATTTGAGTCTTCAATCAGTGACTGATTTTATTTTAAAAAATCATTAAAAAGATTTGCTGTTTCTTTGCTTTCTGTTTACAATATTCCCTCATGTTCAATCTGTTCAATTATATTTTTTGGATGATCCCTTCCCATTAATTTATTGATATTTTGCCATATGATTTTATAATTGCCTCTGGCTTCTTGATGATGTTAAGAAAGAAGTTGGCTTTGGCCTTCCGGAGTTCAGATGTTACTTTATTTCTTAGACTTTTGAAAACCAAATGATCAGTGCCATACGTGATTTAAGATTTTTTTTTTTAATGCTGCATCTCTGTTTTTTAATAGATGTTATAAGCTTTTGTTAAACCAGGGGAGATTTGGCTTTTTATTAATTTTATTTAGAACTACTTTGGCACATTTAGATATGATTTGATTTAATGTTTATATTTATCCTTCAGCTATCTCCTCACAGTCTGAACCTGAGTTTGTTTTGTTCCAATTGATACATTGTAATTTATTTTCTAAAAGGTGTTTGTTTCTTTTTGGCACAATTGCAAAGGTATTATCTTTCACAATTGTATTTTTGTGTCGCAACTTGGGTATTTTTCAAGCCACAAGAGTAAGGTTGTGGTCTGATATGCCAGTAACAAGATTATAGGTTTTTGTGACTAAAGTTATTTGAGTGGTGCTTGTCCTCCTCCTCGCCCGGCTCCTCCTCCTTGCCTGGCTCTCCTCCTCCTCGCCTGGCTCCTCCTCCTCGCCCGGCTTCCTCCTCTTGCCCGGCTCCTCCTCCTCGCCTGGCTCCTCCCCGGCTCCTTCCCCACCTGGGTAGATGTGGCCATACCGAACTGGCCCACGGGCCTGGACATCTATAGCCTGTCCGTCCATGGGAGTGGATCTCTCCTTCACTGTAGTTCTCCCCAAGGTTTCTTCTTTTTTGGAGTTTTTCCTTGCTGAGAAGGAGGGTCTAAGGACAGGGGATGACTGGACAATGTTTCATTTGCTGCTTTACATGAATGTTGTTTATTCCTGTTTTGATATGTCTGTGTGTATGTTTTACTCATCCAAATCTTGGAACGCCCTTAGAGGCAACTGTTGTTGCGATTCTGGGCGCTACAAAAAAAAATTGAATTGAATTGAATTGAAAATTGTAGGAGAACTAATCAGTTGTGATAAATTATATTTTGAAGTTATGTCTTTTAATTTTTTCCTGCGATTCTTATCTAGCCAATTTAGGTTGAAGTCTCCCATTAGAAACATTTCTTTATTGTTAAGTGATTTAAGCATGTCTGTCAAATGATCAAGAAAAGAGTCAATTCAATTCAATTCAGTTTTATTTCTATAGCCCAGAATCACAACAAGAGTTGCCCCAATGGGCTTCACAGAGAATAAACATGGAAACATGATCTAACATAGACATCAGCAAACACATTGACCCATCCTCAGTCTCTCGATAAATGTACGATCCTTGGTGCCAGAGCAAAAAACCCACCGGCAGGTGCAGTGTGGGAAAATTCTCTCCAGACACTGTTGCCAACCAGCTGTCGCCATGCGGCACCTTCAGACCTGAGAGCTTTGAGGAACCAGTCACTTTATAAAGAGCAGGGTTCAGACAGACAGGCAGACTTGTGGGGGACTGGACATCGGCTTATTTGGGTTGAGGGCTTCAACCAGGCAGGTGGGGCTTCAACCAGGCAGGTGGGCTCCATCCAGGCATGCGGGGCTCCATCTAGGCAGGTGGGGCTCCATCCAGGCAGGTGAGGGCTCCATCCAGACAGGTGAGTGGAGAGGGGTAGAGCTAAGGTCTGGTCAGAGTCTGCTCACGGGAGGACATCTGAAACATCTGAAACATCTGAACTCCCCAAGGTGAGCAGAAGAGAAGAAGAGAGAGAGACACTGGTGAACAGTAGTGAACTGATTTGTCTGTGTGAAACATGAGGTTATGGGACAGAGATGAAGGAGAAGGAGCAGTTTGAATAAGAGGACAGAGGCTCAGGGCACCATACTTCCCCCAGCATCTAACTCCTAGAGCAGCCTGACTTCAGCTGTGGAGTTAACCCTGCTCCTCTAACCTGGCAATAAGCTTTCTCATAGAAGAATGTTTTAAGCCTAACTTTAAATGTAGAGACTGTGTCTGCCTCTCTGACATGAGGTGGATTCCATAAAACAGGAGATTGGAAACTAAAAGTTCTACCTCCCATTGTAAGTTTATTAAATCTGGGGACCACTAGTAGCTCTGCATTTTGTGAGCGCAGTGTCTGTTTGTCTGAGTCATTAGCTGAAGGTGGTCGATAAATGGTTACCACTATGAATATTATACTTATAGTACAGTTATAGTACATTTATAGTATAGTTATAATAATGTGAAAGCAAAAGTACAGGGAACAAACAAAAATAACAGAACACTTTGTACGTTGTTGAGGACGATCAGATGTGATGCATATGTGACATAAAAAGTAAAGGTGCTGTGCTTGATCTTTATTGTCCTCAAAATATGGGAAAAAAATCTATTTCATTTTCATCAATAGGTGTGCTTTACAGTTTTTCTCTTTGGTTTGGCTCATTTCTTGAAACAGAAATGACATTCTTAAAACTATCAGACTCTCATTTGGCCCAACAGTGTGACAGCTCTGCACAACATTACAGCTTACTAGCAAAAGGTCATATCTCTCCCAAAACTGTTCACACATGCTTCAAAACTAGATTCCATTCCCATGTAAAGAGTCAGTACCATCAAAATAGCAAAGATCCTTCTCACAATTGCTTTGGCTCATTTGCATTCACTTAGTGCTTTTGCCAAAATAAACTGGATGGTTCAGCAATCTCCCAAATCAGTTTACCCATGTCAAAACTAAACTCCTTCCTCATGGAAATAGTCACTGCCCCAAATGCATCATCTCTTTGGCCTCGTGTAAGCACTGCAAGGCAAAAGGCCTTGATGTCTGGTCACTATGGCAGAGGCCTAGCTAACACAATACAATTATATTCAGAATTATAAGAATATAATCAGCTCTAGACATTTTTTTTACAGTATATGGCTCTGGACTGGAATCTATTTAAACCTGTTTTAATCCCAACTAATGAAGCCCAATCCCCTGGTCTCTCTGAACCTTACACACACACACACACGCACACACACACACACACACACACACACAGACACACAGAGACACAAACACAGAGACATACACACCACACACACACACACACACACACACACACACACACACACAGACACACAGAGACACACAAACACAGAAACACACGCGCACACACAGACACACACACACACACACAGACACACACACACACACAGACACACTCAGACAGACACACGCACACAGAGACACACACACACACACAGACACACACAGACACACACAGACACACGCACACAGAGAGACACACACACACAGACAGACACACGCACACACAGAGACACACACAGACACACACACACACAGAGACACACGCACACACACACAGACACACACACACAGGAGCAAACACTCTGCATAAACTCTGCATAAACTCTGCATAAATTCTGCATAATTCCCCTGCAGCTCAGTCATGTACCTACTGTATGCGCGTGAGTTCAACTCTTTCAACCTTTTATGTATTTAGCACACTAGACCTGTAAAGTATGACTCTTGTGTTTAGAAACAGGAGGGAAGTGCACCACCCACCACTTTCTTTTTAACCAATCGTAGCAAACCTGAATGAAAATGATGTATCCAACTTGGTAAGCTAAGAAATGGTAACATTTTATTTATATAATGCGTTACACAGAAACATGTCCCCAAAGACACTTTACAGATCATTATTAACAGAGCATTCTTCATTCACTCCAGACCTGGTGGTGGTAAAATACTGTTGTAGCCACAGCTGCCCTGGGGCAGACTGACCAGCGCAATCGGCCCCTCCGACCACCACCATCACTCACGCACACACCGCTTTCACACCTATAGTGCATGTTTTGGGTTGATGGGGGAAACCAGAGTGCCCAGAGGAAACCCATCCAGACATGGAGAGAACATGCAAACTTCACACAAAAAGGTCCAGGCGACCCGAGGATCGAAACCAGAACCTTCTTGCTGCGAGGTGTGAGTGACACTCAGCTACTGTGCCACTTGTACCAGGAGAGGGATCTTGTCGAAGCCTGATCTCGTCAGGTTCCAGTCACAAAAACTGTTGTTCAATTCATAATCTGACATAAACCCTATTCACACGGGATTAGTATTAAATGGGGACGTCTGGTAATTTGCAACCAAAATTTGGATTTGTGGATTTGTGGATTTGTGGATTAATAGTTCTATTTAGATGATCAGGGGTCCCATAGAAACCCATAGAAATCCTGTTCTACTTAAATGACAAGAATGTCTATGGGACAACAGCAGAAAGGAGGAGAGAGTGAGTGAGCTGAAGGTTTGGGATTTTTTTGGTATTTATCTGGAAAAAAGCTTTAACTCATGATACACATGTTGAATCTGTCTTTATATACATATATGGTTTCCTTGTACTTGTTTACTTTCTGGATAGTAGTTTTTTTTTAGGTGCAGTCTTGTGAGTGCAGTTTGAGTCAGATACATAGAGCTACAGAATAGTCTGGAGAGCATTTACCACACCCCCTTTATAGTTGACCAATCGATCAACAGGACATGTCTTTAGTTCAGCAAGAATGTATTTAGTTTACTACAGCAGGGTCTCCATGGAGATGAGCAGTGTTTTTACACTGTTTAAAGGAGCGGCATTGAATCCACAAAACCATCTTTAAGTCCAGACGCTGCAGAGGGCGGTCCAATCTGCTCCTCACCGCCCCCTGTTGACCTTTGCAAAATGGATTCCATAAAGTGGAATTAATCATGCTATGCAGTAGGTCAGGGACAGGGGGCTCCACGCACTACTGCTTTAAAACGCAAATGTGATTTAATAGGTCTTTGTCAAACAGAAACAGTATGTCCGCAGGTGGATGTGAGCAGGTGCACAGGTGAGAGCCAGATCAGGTCTACACATTTGGGTTGTCAAATTTTCAGTGACCAAGATTCACAAAAATAAGTTACAAGTTAAAGTGGGCTCCTGTGGGCTCACCACCCGCTGAGGGGTTCATAGGGGGGTCAGATGCTATGAAGATTGGGCAGCAAGCTGCCTCTGCCACCCAGCCGGACAAAGCGGAAGAAGATGGATGGGTAGAGGGAAGTTAAAATAAACCAATTTTCCCCATGTATTTAGGTAAAATGTGTCTTGCCCCAGTACAGATGTATTGTACAAGCAGCTCTTCAGGTCAAAATAAGTCAGCCATGTACTGTCTGCTTTTAATTATGAAGTGGTTTATTGACTGAGAATCAGGAAGTGCAAGTTAGCATACTAGCTGTTGTTTAAGAGGGAGCGTTTGAAGCTTAAGTCCATTGCTAGAGGTGGTCGAATACTGTCAGAAGCCAGTAAACAACACCGTTGCCTTGGCAGAGATCTCACTGTGGCAGTGAGTCTGTCAAGACAACAAAATAGTGTAGTGATGGGGGCAAGTTCTTAACTTCCACGTAAAACTCCAATTTGCTTCACATATAAAAGCTTAACACCACTTTAACCCATCTTACAACAGCCACAAGTCTAACAAGCCTTAGCCTTACCTTTGTCCCCACTTCGCTTGCGAAAGCCCAAAAGACTCGATTGTCGACTCCAGTGGCAGCGAGCAGCTCGAGCTGCCAGAAGCAACAAGTGACAATCGACTACTGACGGTGACGAAGAAGAGAAACTGAAAGTTGTGAAAGAAAATGGTTCGGGAATGTATTTTTTTTAGCGTTTTTCCAAAAATATACTTCACTTGTAAATAAATGACATTAGAAATGACATTGGCGATCGAGTCTTTTGGGCTTTGGCCTGTGCAGTGGGAAATCAACAGAGGAAGTGTGACGCTGCTTATAAATTTGTTTTCTAACATTTCCAGACACTAATGAGTGAACCAGGCAGATCGTTTTGTTTGTTAGACTCGTGGCTGTTGTAAGATGGGTTAAAGCGGTGTTAAGCTTCTTCAGTGTGAAGCAAATTGGCATTTTATGTGGAAGCTAAGAACTTGCCCCCATCACACTAGTACATACACTAGTTTGTTGTCTTGACAGACTCACAGACTCACTGCCACAGCGAGATCTCCACTGAGGCAACACTGATCTGTGCCGTTTTTTGGCTTCTGATAGAATTCCACCACCTCTAGACATGGACTTTAGTTTCAAATGTGCCGGAGTTCCCCTTTAACTGCACCTTCATGGCAAAACTCCGCTCTGGTCTCTGAGAGCTGTGAAAAGTGCTTTTAAACTCGGCGTGGTGAATAATTAGGATGCTCTGAAAGCATAAAATTGAGTAAGTTTTCTAAAGCGACGGTTCCTCTTGCAGCACACACTGGGGATTGTTGTTGCCACAGCTGCCTTGAGACAGACTGACACAAGCAAGGAAATGCTCAGACAATATGTGGTTTGCTTTATGGAAAAAACAAATGCACTTTCACACTTTTTGACTGGTCAATTTTGTATAAAAGCGTGATCTAAAGCTTCTACGGGCATGTTGAAAGGTCCCATATGACGCATATACAGCAACATATTTAGTTTTATTCACACGTTTAACTCACAAACTCTGCAATATTTAGGCCGAGTTCTTCTCTCAAACAGAAAACACTCTGTTCCACCTTGTGATGTCATGTGGTGATACAGAAAGCGCTCCTCTATGTTTTCAAACTCCACACACCTTCACTAGAATCATTTGGATAATTTCATCTGGATTTACCCATCTCTACTGACCTAAAGGCAAACGCCACTATTAATGTGAAAACTACCACAACACGACATCACAAGGTGGAACACAGGATTTTGAGCTTTGGAGATGCCGACAGACCAAACATGTGTGAATGAAACAAAACACAACATGACGCAACACAACAAGTGGCATGAGGCATGAGTGGCTAGCACTCATGCCTCACAGCAAGAAGGTTCGATCCCCGGGTCACCCGGGCCTTTTTTTGTGGAGCTTGCATGTTCTCCCCCTGTCTGGATGGGTTTCCTCCAGGCACTCCGGTTTCCCCCATCAACCCAAATGTACCGCACTTGTGAAAGTGGTGTGTGCGTGAGTGTTGGTGAGCTTACTACCATGGTGTCTGGAGTGAATGAACAATGCTGTTAATAATGCTCTGTAAAGAGTCTTTGAGGACATGTGTCTGTGAAAAAGCACTATAGCTGTTGTTGTAAGGCGACCTTGGGTGTTCAGAAAGGTGCCAAATAAATAAAATGCATTATTACAACTCCAGCTCTGCTTTTGAAAATGAACATAAGAATATGTGTCAGGGTTTGGTGTTTGTTGTGTGTTCCCCCTCCCTTCTGTGTCTGTCTGCTCCTCTCGGGGACGTGGCTGGGCTAATGCTGCAGGGTGGTTCACCTGCAGCTCATTGTCTAATCAGCCCCAGTACTTAGTCCTGTCCTTGTCCTTTGTTCTGTGTCAGTTCATTCCTTGTCAATCCCTTGTCTATTTCCTCGTCCTGCCTGTTCACGTTGTCCTGCCTGACCTTGTCGTCCAGTCTGTCTACCCGTGAGTCTACACCAGTGTTTTCCCTCCGTCTGTCTCCAGCCAGTTCACTCCTGATGACCCTGAGCCCATGCCCGTTCCCATTCTGCCTACTTCGTGTGTGTTTGAGGAAGCTGATAACTTGTTGGAGGGTTCTCCTACTTTCCTGGTCGCTTCTGTTTTTTGGGAGATTGAGAGTGTGGTACGTGAGGCTCAACAAATCCAACCTACCCCAGGTAACTGCCCACCTAACACTCTATTTGTGCCTGAATCAGTGCGTGCTCAGGTCCTCCAGTGGGGGCATAGTTCTAAACTCACATGTCATCCTGGGTTCCACTGGACCTTGTCCTTCATTAAGCAGAGGTTCTGGTGGCCATCTATGATTAAGGACACTCAGTCATTTATTGCTGCCTGTACCACATGTGCCCGAAGCAAGTCTAGCTATCAAGCTCCATCTGGTCTCCTCAACCCCTTACCTATTCCCAGCAGACCATGGTCCCACATTGCTATAGATTTTGTCATTGGGCTCTCGGACTCAGATGGTAACTCTGTTATACTCACTATTGTGGACCATTTCTCAAAGCAGTGCATTTCGTACCCCTTACTAAGTTGCCAACTTCCACTGAGACTGCTAATCTGTTGGTACTTCATGTGTACAGGCTCCACGGTATTCCTTTAGACATTATTTCTGACAGAGGACCACAATTTACATCTCAAGTGTGGAGGGAGTTTTGTCATGCTCTGGGAACTTCTGTCAGCCTCATCTGGGTACCACCCTCAAACCAATGGTCAGACAGAGCGGACCAATCAGGATCTGGAGACTGCCTTGTGCTGTGTTACCGCCCGCAACCCTGTCACATGGAGAACTTATCTGCCTTGGATTGAATACACCCACAACTCTTTAGTATCCTCCGCCACAGGTATGATCCCATTCATGGTTTCTCTTGGTTTTCAACCTCCACTTTTCCCAGATCAAGAGGGGGACATGCCAGTTCCATCGGTTCAGTCTCACCTAAGGGCTGTCAGCATGTTTGGAGGGCTGCTCGTACTGCACTGCAGCGCACGGCAACTCGCAACCAGAGGTTTGCCGATAGACATCGTAAGCAATCCCCTCCTTACCAGCCGGGTCAGAAGGTTTGGCTGTCCACCTGCGACCTTCCTCTTCAAGTAGACTAAGAAACTAGCACCCAAATTTATCGGTCAAAATGTCATTGAAAGAGTGATAAATCCTGTTGTTGTCCGCCTTAAGTTGCCTTCCACCCTGAACATCAATCAATCCTTTCATGTTTCTCTCCTTAATCCAGTGTCATCCTCTCCTCTCAGCCCTCCGGCCGATCCCCCTCCTCCCACCTGTGTCATTGACGGTTACCCGGCCTACACTGTGAGCCGTATTCCAAATGTTCGGCGCCGGGGGAGGGGTTTTCAATATCTGGTCGACTGGGAGGGATATGGTCCAGAGGAACACTCCTGGGTTCCCTGCTGCAACATCCTGGATAAGTCCCTCCTCCGGGACTTTTACAGAGTGTTCCCCGATAAGCCTGGCAAGACGTCCGTTAGGGGCGAAATACTGTCATGATCTGTGCTCCCCTCCCTTCCTTTCCCTGTGTGTGTGTGTGGGCGGAGTCTCCTGGTCCTGATTCTACTCACCTGCTGGCAATCAAGCTCCTGCTTCTCCAGTGAGACTCTGCCAGATTGTGGTCAACCTTCACACGGTGAACCTCTTGGCTACTCAAGTTTTGTGACCTACCAATCGGATATTTTGGACTTCCCTGTTTTTCTACCTCCAGTGATTCTCGTCGTCTCCAGTTTTGTTCCTACCAGTTCCGGCCCTGCTCCAGTCCTGTTCCAGCCCTGCTCCCTTCTTGCTCCCGTTCCACTCCAGCCCTGGTCCTGCGTTGTTTAATAAACTCCCCTTCTCTTGCTTTTTCCATTTTGGTCTGTTGTCCATTTTTTGGGTCCTTCCATTGTCGTGCCATAACAATATGACTTCAAAATGACTTGAATTTTAGGACCTTTAAAAGTAACTTTGTAACTCTGAGTAGTATTTTTCTTGTATACTTCTTTTATTTAACTACAATTTTGGCAGCAGTACTTGTAATAGTACATTATTAGCCAAGTAACTGTACTTTTACTTGAGTATTCATTTTCAGTCCTCTTTTCACCACTGTATATTAGATCTTCTGTGGTCATAGATTCTTTAACCTTTCCTCAAAGGTTGCTGAAATCTGTTGTCTGAGTTCTGGTAACCAACTAACAACCCCCCCCCCGTCCCCTCTCCAGGACGAGGCACAAAACGAGGCACAAAGCAGGGCTGTTCAATGTGTGCTTCATCACAGTGCCTGCAGCACACAAGCACACAGCTCTGTCTCCTGTGGGTTTGTGTCTGTCTCTCTCACAGAAAGGTCACACAGTGTCCTGAGTCAGCACATTTAACCTTCTCTCTATTCTGGATTCTCACTGTTTCTACCTGAGGGTACCTCCTGTTTTACTGTCCCCATCACAAACATGTACAGTTACAGTTGACTTAATGGTAATATATACTGCTCAAAATAATAAAATAAAAACACTGAAAACGCATGAGAAAAAAAATGTTGGAGGTCTTTCCAAATATGGACAATTTGATGTCTTGGGGACAAAAGGATGCCAACTCTTTTAATGGAAATAACATTTTCAGCCACAGACGGCGTCATATTATAGACACCATGAAATTCAAAGTCAAATAATGTGCAGAGTAGCCCATTTTGACCAAGTTTAATTTGTGCAACTCAAAAGTCTTCTCAATATCTTGTGTGGCCCCACATGATTGTATACAGGTCTAGCAATATAGACACATTGTGGCCGCTCCTAATGAGACAATGGATGGTGTCTTGTGGGACGTCCTCCCAGATCTGTGTGAGGGCATCCCTGAGCTCCTGTAGAGTGTGAGGAGCAACCTGGAGCATCTGATGGACCCAAACATAATGTCCCAGAGGTGTTCTATCAGGTTTAAGTCAGCTGATTGTGAGGGCCATTCATTCATCCAGGTTCTGCTGCAGACTCTTCTACATGAGGCCGGGCACTGTCGTGCATCAGGAGGAACCCTGGACCTACTGCACCAGTGTAGGGTTGACAATGGGCTAAAGGATTTCATCCTGATACCTAATGGTGTCAGACTGGTGTTTTCTAGCCCGTAGAGCTCTGTGCCTCCCTCCATGGACCTGCCTTCTCAGACCATCACTGACCCACCACCAAACCGCTCATGTTGAACCATGTTGCAGCAGCAGAGCGTTCTCCTCATCTTCTCCAGACTCTTTCACGTCCATCACAGGAGCTCAGGGTGAACCTGCTCTCATCTGTGAAAAGCACAGAGCACAGTCCTGGTGTTGTCCAGCAAATACCAGTGAAGCTCCATGGTGCTGAGCGGTGAGCACAGCGCCCACTACAGGACATGGCGCCCTCAAGCCACCCTCATGAAATCTGTTCCTGATTGTTTGGGCAGACATTCATACCAGTGTCCTGCTGGAGGCCATTCTGTAGGGCACGGGCAGTACTCAGCCTGTTCCTCCTGCACAAAGGAGCAGAGTTGCATTTGAGGATCTTCTATGGCCCTGTTCAGCTCTCCGAGAGTAACTGCCTGTCTCCTGAAATCTCCTCCATCTTGTAATGTGCTGGGAGACACATTCAATCTCCTTGTAACTGCACATTTGGAGGTGCCATGGACAAGTTGGAAAATCTGTGCAGAATCTGTAGGGTTAAGGAATGGCCTCAGACTTCCAGTAGTGATAATCACTGTAGCCAAAGTAGCCCTAGTGGAAAACCAGCCAAAAATCACCAAGAGGGAGAAACTTGAAATGACCTCCACATACATAAAATCAAACTGTTCCTTTATTTTTTGGAGCAGTTTGTAGACAGCTGCCCTGGGACAGATTGACAGAAGAGAGGCTGCAAATCTGCACCATCAGCCCCTCCCTCCCTGTCCACATTCATATAGACAGTGTGGGCTCCTCCCTGGGGTCTCTTCTCTTCTCCTCCAGACTCTGTAACAAAAAAGTTACACAGCTTTCCCTCCCTCTCTTCTCCCTTTTCTCTTCTCACTCTTTCTTTTTTCCTTCTCGCTCTGAGCCTCTGAGCTGCTAACAAACAGCTCATGAAATGATCTTTTCCTCCTTTGCTTCCTCTCGCTCTGAGTCTCTTCCTTTCTTTCTTTGCTCCCTCTACATTTCCCTCTCCTTCCCTCTCTCTTTGTGTATTTCTGTGTGTGAAATAAAAAGAGAGAAACAGAGAGTAGGAGAGAGAGACAGTTTTCCAAAAAGAGAGAGGGATAGAGAAGGAGGAGGGATAGATAGAAAAAGCAAATACAAACCACAAGGGGAAGGCACATGAGAGCACAGAACTACATCTCTACCCTCCCTGCTCCCTGTATGGAGGAGAGGAGGAGCAATAGAGGACATGTATTCTGAGCTCTATCTCTCTCCTGCTCCCTCACTCCTATAGAAGATATAAGCAGAGGTTATAATTTATCATTTTAAAATCTCAGTATTGATCTTAAATGACTTAATTAAAGAAACAAGTGAGCTAAGTTCTAGAAAACTGTGGTGTCCAATGAGAGCTGAGGAGGGCTGATGGTCCATTCCTTAAAGAGTTTCTTCTGGAAGATCTTCTGCCACATATGGTGTAATAAAAAACACCTGTATCATCTCAATGCCCTTAGGTAGCAGGTAGCATCTTACACACTCTGTCACACGGATATGTAAAAAAAAGGAAATTTCATACAATCCAATAGTACCTTGTGTCCATCGTATTCCCTCTGCCACTGCAAAATTCTAGTCAAGATAAGATGACTTGAATTAACCCCTAAATGCCTGAATTTATATAGATGTATATAAAAAATGTTTTGTGTTTTTTTTTTTTTTTTTTGCCTTTAAGTAGATGGTAAATTAAATTGAGATTATTAATTTGACCAGACTTTAGCTCTACCCCTCTCCACTCACCTGTCTGTTTGAAGCCCCTCACCTGCCTGAATGGAGCCCTCAACTCAAATGAGCTGATGTCCAGTCCCCCACACGTCTGCCTGTCCGTCTGAACCCTGCTCTTTATAAACTGACTGGTTCCTCAAAGGTCTGAAGGTGCCGCATGGCGACAGCTGGTTGGCAACAGTGTCTGGAGAGAATTTTCCCCTACTGCACCTGCCGGTGGGTTTTTTGCTCTCTGGCACCAAGGATCATGTGTTCATTGAGAGACTGAGGATGGGACAATGTGTTTGCTGATGTCTATGTTAGATTATGTCTCCATGTTTATTCACTGTGAAGCCCATTGGGGAAACTCTTGTTGTGATTCTGGGCTATACAAATAAAATTGAATTGAATTTGACTATAGCAAAAATAAAAAAAAATAAATTGACATTTGAAAACATGCTTGCCAAAGATTCCTAAGAAGGTTCTGCAGATGCACTAACCGACACTGGAGGAATGCAGCCATTATCTCTGCTTATATCTTGATCCAAACTGTTTGTTGTATATTTGTGACAGTTGGCATTAAGGGGTTAAGAAAGTTTTACTATGATTTGAGTAAATTTCACTTGAAAAGTAAAATGATCTGTCAGTAAAACAAGACTTTTTGTATTTAAATTATGAAAATATATCTTGCTACACTTAAAATAAGAAAAACAACTTTTGCTTGTTGCTTGAATTAAGAAAAAAACACTTCAAACTGATCATTTTACTTGTCAAGTTGAATCCACTCAAAGTCTATTTCTGAACTATTCATCAGAACTATTCATTTAAGCAAAGAGGGTTAGGGTTAGGGTCCACGATATTATTGTGAGACCTCTGACAATACGATATCATTATATGTTGGTTATTGTTACATCGCTGCATTTTAATCCTCAAAACAGTGCATATGTCAAATGTGTAAACAAGTTTCCTACTATTAAACAAGCAACAAAAATGTAGCGCTAAAACAAAATCATTTAGTAAAACATACCAAAAAATACTCTGGACAATATATCAGTACAGCACTCCATCACATCTATATTGACCGCTCTAGTCAGCACCGACGCCCTCTACGTTTCGAGGTGCATAGTGGGAAATTTTGAGTGTGCTACTTTGTTACCAACCATTAAAAATGGCGTGATCCCTAAATGGTGCCCTCAGTGTGGACATTCAGCCCACATGATCACAGAATAAACCACAGACTCCAGCACTATACATGTTCTTGAACCTCAGAGCCGTTCAGATTGTTCAGACTATTGTTGGTTCTCGATATTCTAACTTTAACACTGACTTTTTGCAGTGTAAGATTTATGAGCAGAATAAAAGTCACTGAACTCCATGTAGTGACTAATGAGACCCTTTAATTGTGTCTCCAGCTCGTCCCCCTGAACATGGGACATGAACGTGCTGCAGACCCGCCTGCTCCTCTGTCTCCTCTGTGTGCGTCGCTCATCTATTCTCATGAATGCTGGAAGTACGCTTTCACTACACACTACTGTAATTATCATTTCATTACTGAAACCCCCACAACACACACACGCACGCACGAGCACACACACACGCACACACACAACACACACACAGACACACACACACCTACAACACACGCACGCACGAGCACACACACACAGACACACACGCACACACACACACACACACACACACAACACACACACAGACACACATATGTTGGGTTTCTATGCGTGTTGGGGACATTCCATTGACTTCCATTCATTTCCACGGGAGACTCATCCGAACCTTAAAGGGGAACTCTGGCACGTTTGAAGCTAAAGTCCGTTGCTAGAGGGGGTCGAATACTGAAGCCAAAAAATGGCACAGATCAGTGTTGCCTCGGTGCAGATCTCGCTGTAGCAGCGAGTGTTGATTTTCCACTGCGCATGTGAAAGCCCAAAAGACACAATTGTTTCTTATCCCATTTACGAGTGAATTATATTTTTTGAAAACACTGTGGTTAAATATTTAAATCATCACCACAATATTGCAGAGCATGTAACAACATGGATAGACATTGGGTAGTGCTTTCTACCTTTTGCAGTCTTTCTCTTTTGACCCCAAGCTGAACTCTCGCTCTGAACTCACCTGTGAGTTCGTTGTTGCAGGAAGAGATACTACAGCGGTGGCAAGAGGCTAGTACCTCCAGAAGCAACAAGTGAGGATCGACTACTGATGGTGAAGAAGAAGAGAAACTGAAAGTTGTTGAAAGATGGTTCGGGAATGTATTTTTAGTGTTTTTCAAAAAAATGTAATTCACTTGTAATTAAATGGCATTGATCGAGTCTTTTGGGAGTCTTTTGAGGAGCCGGATCTTCCGGATCGCGTCAGGACAGCCCAATGAGCGGAATTATTTTTAAGAAGAATAAACGTTTACATGATCCAGGAATCAATGATTTCAGCTTTTAAAATCAGAATAAACCACCCACTTAATTTAATTCCAAGTAATCATTTTCATTAGAAATTAAGTGTTTACATGGTCTTTTTAAAGTGGAATAATAATAAATAATAATACATTTTTATTCAGAATTAAATGATTTTTATTCAGATTTAAAGCTCTCATGTACGTGACAAGTGTCTAGCAGGTATCCACACTTCAAACTCAACTCTTACAGCCAGATGTTTGTATCCAAAACACCTGGGAAGATCTGTGTGATGTCATGTAGTGCTTGAAATTGCAAAGGCTGCAGGAGGCAGCACACAGTCAGTTTTGAATACAATCCTGCAAATTTACAAAGTTTCCACTAAAATTGTTATAAATGACGAGTAGACAACACTATTAAAATATCACAGACACCGTTTAGAAGCAAATCCATGTTTATTTACCGTTGTTTTGTCCCATGAGAGAGGCAGGTCTCTGGGATGTGAGTGCGAACCGAGTTTAGACCCCACAGTGGGATAATTATCATTTAAACACAAACACACACACGCAAATGAGGGCAACGAAAACCAGTGGGCAAAGGCAGAAGAGGAGGGAGGAGAGAGGGAGGAGATGGGAAAGGGAGGAGAGGAAAGAGAAGGGGAGAGCGGGAGGGGGAAGAGAGGGTAATTGAGGTTAATGGAAGCAAGTTTTAACTAAAAACACATTAGTAGAGTAATTAAAAGCTACATGGAGCGGTTTATTAGCGACACAGAATGAGACAAAAGAGAGGATTTCACTGACTCTGCACTCACTCAGGGTCTGTGTTTAGAACAGTTCCACACACAGCTCACGTTCTCATGTGCAAGTCTTGTTTTCTGCTTAATTCACATTTTCACTTCTGACTTCTGTTGTTAGAAAACTGCGGTGGCACATCAGTGACCAAAATGACTCTGATTAAGAAAATTAACCTGGAGAAGGATGGGTAATATAGTGTGTTGAAAAAAAGTGAGTAAAAATGACTCAAACAGTGGGCCAGTGAGAAGGAAACAGCTATAACATGCTTCAAAGCTCTGAAGTTGAGTTTGCAGAACAGTTCCTCTTTTTATATCAATCTGGTCACCACTCCCACCGTCGCCCCTCCAGCCACAACCAACCACAACTGTCCAATCAGATTTGTATATGTCAAATGAAGGAGGTTATCTAGTTAACGTTTCCTTATCCAGGGTATCCGCAGGTTTGATTGCCATAAATTTAAGACTTTTTAAAGACCTTTTTAAGAGCACTTAAATGAAAATGAAGACCAACATCACATGTAATAATAATAATAATGACTATTACACAGTGCTTTAAATAACAAAAAATACTTTCTCATCCAGAACTCATTTATGCATTGCTTGTCTTTAAGTTAAAACAAATGACAGACGCAGCGAGCGTGGAGTGTCAGAGTGAGAACATTCATCTGCTGCATCAGGGCACAAGGAACATCTGTTGAATTCCAACTAGGGCTGTCGAATGATTAATTTTTTTAATCGAGATTAAGATCAGTGTGACGGAGCACCCGTAGAGCGCCCGTCAATCCCTGACTGGCGCGCCTCTCCCTGGCCCAAGAGCGCACCTAAACCGACAGAGTGCACAGAGTGAACCCCCTTCATTACTAAACTGTTTCCCTGCAGGCCGAGTCTGCATCCCTGACTCGCTAACCGGACTCTGCTATCGCTTGGCGTTTGAGGGTGCACACTCGGCTTGACCACTTACCTCCACTGTCTCCACGCTGCTCTGACTCTCTTTTGGCTCCTACTTTGCAATGTTTGCTCACTTGTAAATACTGCACTGTGCACTTTGGGCTGTGTTTCAGATAAAATTTGCTTAAGTGAAGTTTTTTCGACTGCGCCATCATTTGTTACTTAATATTTGGATGAACCCGTGACAATCAGAAATTCCATAGTTAATCACGATTAATCACATACTGAATTGCATGTTTAAAATTGTTTTATTTTGCATTTCAAGACAGTTTTAAAACCATAATGTAAAGCCATTCATGTCCATTTAACAATCACTGTAGTTATTTTCTTTGCCGTGTGATTATCCACAGGTCTGTGGCGACTCTGCCAAATGGTAGTTTGTCTGATCTGAGGGTCGCTTGGCTGGGATGCTCCGGTTGCTGCACCCGGGGGTTTAGCTCGGAGGTGCTAATTTAGCCCAGACGTACTTCGCTGGTGCTGAAACTCTGTTTGACAGGCTGCATTTAACTCTTGACTTGTAACATGTCGCGTCTGGATGTGTAGAAGGGACGAAAAGTCAGCGAACTCTAACCGTGTGTAAAAAAAAAATTGCGTTATGGATTGCATTAATCTCGTCGCAATTAATGTGTTAATGCTGACAGCCCTAATTCCATGTGGAATTGCAAGGCCACGCCCACATCACAGTGACTACGCGGTGCTGCAGAATGCTTCACATATCACCGACTGAAAAAATAAAACTGTAGAAGGAAGTGGCCGTGTTCCGGTGGTGGCAAACACGGGGCAGGATCAGCAATATGACGTCTTTGAAAATAAGTGATTAAAGACGAACTTGCACAAATCACTCCAAATACAACTCTAGAGGGTCAATGAGAAGAGGGAACAGCTATAACATGATTAAAAACTCTGAAAAGTCCATTTTAGATAATAAGTGTCTTTTAAAACCAGTGACGTGACAACTTAAAGAATGTGTATTATGCCAGAAAGATGTTGTTTTTGTTTTTGACCATGTTATAACGCTGTTTTCTCATCAGAAACACGCCTGAAGAGGTTTTAAATGTCACCCGTGCATGTTTGAGGATTTTAGCAAGACGTAGAAGTAAAACACCCCGTCTTTAATAAATCTAAACAAATTGAAACTGCTCAGAACAGTTTTTCCCAGTCCTCATGTTTGTGCATGTGTGCAAAAGTGATAGTGCTGCAGAGAGGACAGAGACATAGAAATCGATCTGTTTTCACTGAAAGCCCTGGTGTTGCAGAACAGAGACAGGAAGGAAGTGTGGGAGGAGGAGAGGGGGAGGAGAAAGCATACTACGGAGCTGTGTGCGGCTCACATCTTTACTGTAAAACCCAACAAAACACACTTAAAACGTCCAGACTCTGTACCTGATTTGAAACTGTAGTGGTCCAAAGTTCTTCCGCACTTACCTTCTGTATTCTGAGCATCCTGATCATTCACCCAGAGTTTGTAAGCTCTTTTGACAACTTTTATAGTGTATAGAAAGGAGATAGGCCACACCAGCATTACTTTCTGGTTCAAGGATGATACAGTTCCTTTATAATTTGATGCAGACGGACATATTTTGGCCCTAAAAGCTGCTCAATATGATGTCAAATACTCCCCATAGAAGTAAAATAGCCCCTTTTAAAACTCACTTCATTTAGATTCAGATCAAATGCGTAAGTTCAAAATATCTGATTTTGTAGAACTGTTACATTGGATTAGAACCCAGACCTGACTGTGACTGGTCTAAAGGGAACAGACCAGAGGGACTCACCTCTATGACGCGATACCAGACCCTCTTCCTCCGTTTTCACAGAATGTCCACTACGGTTTCTGCCCCTGGCTCCTGCTCCAGAGTCTCTTGTCTGAGACACTCGAGCTTTCCTCATCTCTGTTTTCTCCTCCGGAAGAGCACGACCTGTCTGCAGCCAGAGGGGTGATCAACAAGACCTGGATTAGACCTGGTTTAAACCTGGTTTTGTCCTGGTTTTGTCCTGGTTTAGCCCTGGTTTAGTCGTCATATCCATTTTACCTCAGCAGATTTCAGTGATGAAGCTCTCCGAGTGATTTTAAATTGAACGGCTGCTCCTCAGAGACTGAAGTGGTGAAATAACAGAGGTTTATGTGTCTGTGGGGCAGGATCAGAGGGGGCACTTAGTATTTCCCAGAGGGCCATTTTCCATCATATATGTAATTTATAAATGGGCTCTTATAACAATAAGGTTGTGGGTGCAATTCCCAAGCTGTGGAGCCTTTCTGGATGCACTATGGTTGTTCTTTCACTTATGGATCATTTTTAGTCTGGCAAGTCCAGACTCTCTGTGTATGTTTTAGACAGACGAATATGAGTCTAGGCACCATTCCCTCTGTCTTGTCTCATCATAGACTGTATGAAGCAGTGTGACGCCACTCACAGTGTTTGGCTCCAGTCAAAAGAAGCTCATTGAGGCCTGCAGGTTTGGTGGCAAATCGACCTTTTACACAATGGCTGGAAGTGCCCTGCTGTACTGTCCTACAGTACAAAAGACCTTAACTCGCCAGAGTGTGAAACTGAGAAAAATGACTTCACAGTTTCTGTTTTGTCTAGGCAAAAGTACATGCAGGGCTCCCTAAAATTTGACAACTATTGCAATAATAAAGAAATATTTGTAACAGTGTCAGTGTCTGCCTTTGCCTTTGCAGGACTCCTTATTTTACACTGTTACTGCCTGTTGCCTTTGCAGGACTCCTTATTTTACACTGTTACTGCCTTTTGCCTTTGCAGGACTCCTTATTTTTGCCACATGATAGAGTAACTGCCAAATAAGGTTCAAAGGTGTCAGGAAACAGACAGACGAGGACCCAAGTGCGTCACGTTTAAACAGTTTATTTAGGGTTTGAGGGGAAAAAGGGAGTGCGTGTGTGTCTCGGTGGTGGAGCAGTCTCTCCAGGGCAGCAGTACAGACAAGGGCTAGGCAGAATATCCAGGTCAAGGGCAGAAG
The DNA here is from genome assembly GCA_034769755.1 of Odontamblyopus lacepedii. Taxonomy (NCBI): domain Eukaryota; kingdom Metazoa; phylum Chordata; class Actinopteri; order Gobiiformes; family Gobiidae; genus Odontamblyopus; species Odontamblyopus lacepedii. Next base: position 40,765,185 of record CM068345.1, on the reverse strand, counting down.
GCAGGTCGGGTTACCGGGGCACAGGAGCAGAAGAGGGTACAGACAGGTCCAGGTTCAATTATCAGGAGTCAGAGGTAGAATGCAGGGAAGTTTGGCAGCAGGTAGCGGATCCACACGAGCAGACGATCTGACAAAGGGCAGGCTGAAAAACAGGGCTTTTTATATACAGGTCAATCAGGGGTGTATTAGGTGCAGCTGGTTGGTGAGTGAGGATGCAGAGTGGGGACAGGTGGATCAAATCAGCTAGAGTGGAGGGTGAAACAGTTAGGTGGGGGCTCGTTAACAGGAACTGAGAGGGAGCCCATGACAGAACCTCCCCCCCAAGGGACGGCCCCAGAAGTCCCAAAGAGGAACCACCAAACCGGGCGGGCGGCGGGGGGAGCCGGCGGAGGGTCAGAATTCCTCAGACCGGTCAGTCTCTGCCCCATCCTCAGAGGGAGCCAGAGAGCCACCATCATCAGGGACCAAGACAGGGTCAGGTGCAGGACGAGTCACGCGGCGAGGCCCCCTCGGACGGCCCCGGCGGATGGAGGGCTGATCGGGATGCTGTCGGTGGAAGTCAGCTATGATGGTCCGGTCCACTATCCGACTGGCTGGCACCCAAGATCTTTCTTCAGGCCCATAGCCCTCCCAGTCGACGAGGTATTGGAGACCCCTACCCCTACGTCTGGACCTAAGCACACGCCGCACGGTGTAGACCAGACCCCCGTCGACGAAACGGGGAGGTGGAGGAGGAGGTGCTGCTGGAACCAGTGGGCTGTCGTGTACAGGCTTGACCTTCGAAACATGGAACGTGGGGTGTACCTTCATGGACCTTGGCAGCTGGAGCCGGACAGCAGTTGGACTGATGACCCTCTCGATGGGGAATGGTCCAAGGAACCGAGGTGCCAGCTTCCTCGACTCCACCCGGAGCGGTAGGTCCTTGGCCGATAGCCACACCTTTTGGCCAACGCGGTAGGTGGGCGCAGGGGTCCTTCGACGGTTGGCTCCAGTGGTGTAGCTGGCAACAGATCTGAGGAGTGTGGCTCGGGCTCGTGACCAGGTACGGCGGCATCGACGGGCAAAGGAGAGGGCAGACGGACAGGTGACCTCCCCTTCCTGGCTGGAGAAGAGGGGTGGCTGATAGCCGTAAACACACTGGAAAGGGGACATACCAGTGGCAGAACAGGTGAGCGAGTTGTGGGCATACTCCACCCACGTTAGCTGTTGTGCCCAGGAGTGGGGGTTGCGTGACGCCATGCACCGGAGGGCCTTCTCCAACTCCTGGTTCGTCCGCTCAGACTGGCCATTAGATTGAGGGTGGAATCCAGACGTTAGGCTGGCCGTGGCTCCCAGGAGATTGCAGAACTCCTTCCAGAAGTTGGAGGAAAATTGTGGACCTTGGTCTGAAACCACATCCTTGGGCAGCCCATGGATTCGGAAGACGTGTTCCAGGACCACCTGAGCGGTCTCCTTGGCTGTCGGGAGCTTAGGCAGGGGCACAAAGTGTGCCATTTTACTAAAACGGTCCACTACAGTGAGTATGACCTTCATACCAGCAGAAGAGGGCAGACCTGTGACAAAGTCCAGGGCAATGTGGGACCAGGGGCGCTTGGGCACAGGCAGAGGCTGGAGAAATCCAGCTGGAGGCTGGCTGGAAGCCTTATGTTGGTTGCAGGTGGGACAGGCTCGGACGAACTCCCGTACATCCCTCCTTAACGAAGGCCACCAGAACCGCTGGGCAAGCAGTTGGTAAGTGCGAGTAGAGCCAGGGTGGCAGGCCAGACGGGACTCGTGTCCCCACTGTATAGCTTGGGACCTCAGGGTTTCCGGGACGTAGAGGCGGTTGCTGGGGCATGCGCTTGGTCCTGGCTGATTACGTAGAGCCTCCTGCACGCGCTCTTCGATATCCCAGGTCAGGGCTGCTACAACACAGGGACTGGGCAGAATGCATGCAGGATCCTTGGAGGGAGCGTCCGTCTTCTGGAACTGGCGAGAGAGGGCGTCTGGCTTGATGTTCCGTGATCCAGGGCGGTAAGATAGGGTAAAGTTAAATCTAGTGAAGTACAGAGCCCAGCGGGACTGCCTGGGGTTTAGACGCTTGGCAGTGCGGACATATTCCAGATTCTTGTGGTCAGTCCAGACCAGGAATGGAACTGTGGACCCCTCCAGCCAGTGGCGCCACTCCTCAAGGGCAAGCTTGACAGCCAGCAGCTCACGGTTCCCTATGTCGTAGTTGCATTCAGACGGGGATAGCCGGCGAGAGAAGAATGCACAAGGATGGAGCTTGTTGTCCTCCGTAGCCCGCTGGGAGAGCACAGCACCAACTCCAACATCAGAGGCATCCACCTCCACAATGAATTGCCGGTCCACATCAGGCATCTGGAGGATGGGGGCAGAGGTGAACCGAGCCTTGAGGGCACAGAAGGCTTCGTTGGCTGCTGGGGTCCAGGCAAAGGGCTGCTTGGTGCTGGTCAGGGTGGTGAGAGGTTTGGCTATGGTGCTATAGTTCCGGATGAATTTTCTGTAAAAGTTTGCAAACCCAAGAAATTGCTGCAGCTTCTTTCGGCTCTCTGGGACCGGCCACGAAGTCACTGCTGAAATCTTTGCAGGGTCCATCTGTATGCTCCCCGCAGCCACGATGTATCCTAGGAAGGCCACAGTTTTGGCATGAAACTCGCACTTCTCTGCTTTGACGTAGAGGGAGTTCTCCAGAAGGCGGCGAAGGACTTGCTGGACATGGTGGGTATGTTCGGACAAGGATCTGGAGAAAATCAAGATGTCATCCAGGTACACAAAGACAAACTTGTTTAACATGTCCCGCAGCACATCGTTTACAAGAGCCTGGAATACAGCTGGAGCATTGGTGAGACCGAACGGCATCACTAGGTATTCGTAGTGACCAGTTGGGGTGTTGAACGCTGTTTTCCATTCGTCCCCCTCCCGTATTCGCACCAGGTGGTAAGCATTGCGGAGATCCAGCTTAGTGAAGACCGTGGCTCCCTGGAGCAGCTCGAAGGCGCTGGTGAGCAGAGGAAGAGGATATCGGTTCTTCACAGTGATGTCATTAAGGCCCCGATAATCGATGCAAGGACGAAGGGATCCATCCTTCTTCCCCACGAAGAAGAACCCAGCACCAGCAGGGGAAGAAGACGGGCGAATTATCCCAGCAGCCAGGGAGTCACTGATGTACTCCTCCATGGACCTCCTTTCTGGAGACGATAACGAGTAGAGACGGCCTTTAGGAGGAGCGGCACCAGGGAGGAGGTTGATAGCACAGTCATATGGTCGGTGCGGGGGCAGAGAGGTGGCCTTGGCCTTGTTGAACACCTCCCAGAGCTCAAGGTAGCATTCGGGAACGTTGGACAAGTCTGGAGCTGGACTGGCGGGAACTGAGCGAGGGGGTAGTGTAGCAGCAAGCAGACAGGTCTGGTGGCAGTCCTTGCCCCATGCCCCAACCACCCCGGTCGTCCAGTCAAGGAGAGGGTTGTGCCGGCGAAGCCATGGGTAGCCCAGGATGAGGGGTTGGCCTGGGGAGCGGAGCAGGTGGAACTGGATGGTCTCCTGATGGTTGCCGGAGATCATCATCAAGACAGGGGCAGTGACATGGGTGACTGTGCCGAGAGGGTGCCCATCCAGCGCCCGAGCAGGAACAGGAGGTGACAGACGATGGCTCTCAAGCTTCAACTGGCGGGCGAGCTCCAAGTCCATTATGTTGGCTTCAGCGCCAGAGTCCACAAGGGCGGCCAGAGAGTGTGTTGAGTCAGGAAGGTGGAGTCGAACTTGCAGCAGGGGTTTGCGGTCATTGGAGGGCTGGGTGGACGTAGAGCTCAACCGGATTCCTCCTACACCGGGTGAGCTTGGGCTTTTAAAGGGCAGGTGGCAATTCGGTGTCCATCCCCTCCACAGTACAGGCAGAGGTTGGATGTGATGCGGCGCTGACGCTCTGCAGGGGAAAGAGAGGCTCGGCCAATCTCCATAGGCTCCGACTGGTCTGGCTGGGTTGGAGGAGTAGACAAGGGGGGCAGACGGGCAGCTCGACTGCCTCGGGTGCTGGTAGCTGGAGAGTACTGGTGCCCCCTCTCTTGACGGCGGGTCTGGATTCTTCGATCGATTCGGGCAGCCAGAGCAATGGCCTCGTCAAGGGTTGATGGTCGTTCATGGGAGACCAGCTCGTCCTTTACATAGTCGGCCAGGCTGTGAAGGAATGCGTCCACCAACGCCTCCATGTTCCAGGTGCTGCGTGTTGCCAGGGTCCGGAAATCGATGGAGTAATCAGCGACAGTCCGTCTACCTTGCCGAATGCTCATCAGTGCCCGGGACGCCTCTGCAGAAGAAGAGTCCAAGTCAAAGACCTTGAGCATCTCCTCAGCGAACAGGTCAAAGGATGTGCAGGTTGGAGTCTGACGCTCAAACTCGGCTGTTCCCCAGAGTCGAGCTCGACCCGTCAGGTGAGTGATGACGTACCCTACCTTGGCCCCCTCCGTGGCAAAGGTTCTGGGTTGCAGGGAGAACTGGAGACGGCAGCTTGTAAGGAATGCCCGGACCTGGGTTGGATCGCCATTGAACCGCTCAGGACTACCAATCTTGGGTTCCGGGGCACCAGCGGTGAAGAGAGCAGGCGTCATGGGAACTGGACCACCTGGCATGCTGGGTGGTGCTGGAATGGCCTGTAGACTGGCTGGGGCTGGACCGGCGGGTGGGTTGGCTGGCGACGGGGTCAGGTTGGTGAGCAGTTCAGTTATCTGGGCAAGTTGCTCTTGCTGCTGCTGGATCTGTTGTTGTTGCATTCGGCCCAGCTCCAGCAAGGCGGCGATGTCACCCGTCAGGCGATGGACCTCTCCCTCCGCACGCTCAAGGCGCTGCATGGCAGATGGTGGCTCTGGGGCATTGAGGTCCATGTCAGGTGAAACGTGCGCTGAGTCCATGATGGTCAGATCGTACTGTCAGGAAACAGACAGACGAGGACCCAAGTGCGTCACGTTTAAACAGTTTATTTAGGGTTTGAGGGGAAAAAGGGAGTGCGTGTGTGTCTCGGTGGTGGAGCAGTCTCTCCAGGGCAGCAGTACAGACAAGGGCTAGGCAGAATATCCAGGTCAAGGGCAGAAGGCAGGTCGGGTTACCGGGGCACAGGAGCAGAAGAGGGTACAGACAGGTCCAGGTTCAATTATCAGGAGTCAGAGGTAGAATGCAGGGAAGTTTGGCAGCAGGTAGCGGATCCACACGAGCAGACGATCTGACAAAGGGCAGGCTGAAAAACAGGGCTTTTTATATACAGGTCAATCAGGGGTGTATTAGGTGCAGCTGGTTGGTGAGTGAGGATGCAGAGTGGGGACAGGTGGATCAAATCAGCTAGAGTGGAGGGTGAAACAGTTAGGTGGGGGCTCGTTAACAGGAACTGAGAGGGAGCCCATGACAAAAGGTCCATTTTGAGCTCAATATTTTTCACAATATTTATTCACATGATAAAGGAGGTGTGAAATACCCCCAAAATGACATGACTTATTTTTGACCAAACATGATGTCACGGTGTTCTGCCTTTGTAGGGCAGTATAGGTTTGTTAAACTTCTGATTAATGGTTTTCTGTGGCAAAATGTGTGTGGAAATGTCTAGCGTATTGTCCTCCCGGTTCATAAATCTGCCCCATCACCAAGATAGATCAACGACGAGCATTAACTAACTACTGAGCAAAACATTAGTTCGTCGTTGTTCTCCTTTAATTAAGATTTCGTCTTTCTTACCTTGACAGTTGTGAATAAATTCTTCATGAAGATTGTTTATCCTTTGTGGACCTTGTTGGTCGAAGTTTTGGTGATGGGGCAGATTTGTGAACCTGGAGGAGAATACGCCAGACATTTCCACATAAATTTTACAACAGAAAACCTGGATGTTCCTCAAACCTACAGCGGGGAACTTCCGGCCATTGTGAAAAAGGTCTATATGGAACCAAGTTCCATATTTTGAATTCCACCCGTCAATATCATAGTAACCAAAGAGCCAATTCAGGTTTGATTGGCGATCAATCAAACCAGCAAAAAAGTACAGCTCAGTCTTATTATTAATGTTTATTTCTTCATTTAGGGACAAAGCAGTGGAATAAAAATGCCAGGATCATGTAGACTGGGTTAATATGAACATTTCAAGACCCAAATGAACAGCCTGACAGCAGCGTTTTCAACTGAAAGTGAATTGGAGCCGAAGGAGCAGGAAGCGAGCTTTTGCTTCCTATTTGGAATGTGGCGGCTATGTCCATTTACATATAAAATATATGGTCTCCAGTCAGAACCAAGTATGATTGTCCAATCAGATGAGTTTATTTCAGTGACATGTGTGAAACAAAGGAGTTGGTTGGGCACCATCATTTACGAACAAAAGTACATTTCTCTCTGCTTCACTGATTCTGCAGAAGCCCTTCATGTTTTTCAGTTCCCTGTGATATTTTAGTTCTTTCTTTTTTCCTCATTTTTTTTTGCTGCAGACGGACCATCCCTGTCCCTGATTGGCTCATCCACCTGTCCATCCATCTTCACAAAGGAGCACAGAAGTGCGTGTTCTGGAGCCCAGGCAGGATCATTTGCATTTCTAAAGTGGATTTTTATTACTTTTGTCATCCTGCTCTCATCTGTGGTGTTATACCCCCCTTCCCCTCCTCACACTCTCCTTCCTGCACATGGCCTTTACACACATTTACACTGGAGAGAATCACAGGTGGATAAACGGCTCTGTGATGGATGGCCCTGCTCCGTTTGGCTCGTGCTTCTCTTGTAATTGCGACGCATTTGAATAGAGTTCTGCAGAGACGCTCTGTAAACACTGTTCTGCGCTTTGTAATGTTTGTAATTGTGAATGCTCCGCTCCAAAGCTCACGCTCTGTCTCCCAGTCCAGACCAGCCCTGCGCCATCTGCTAGAACTGTCTCCATGCAAATGAATACCCCTGAGCGCAGGTCATGTGTTCAGAGGACTATAGACGACTGAGCTGCTTTGATACACATGAAGCACATTGTAATATACTACCAACAAAAATTAAAGGATCACTTGGAAAACACATCCGATCTCAGAAAATATGTTGGATCTAGACAAATATGGACAGGACAATGTCTTAAGAACAAAAGGATGCCTCATATTTTAATGGAAATAAACAATCAATCACAAACAGACTTGAAAACACCACGTCCTGTAGTGGGCGCTGTGCTCACCGCTCAGCACCATGGAGCTTCACTGGTATTTGCTGGACAGCACCAGGATTACAAGTTCACCACTGGTGCTCTGTGCTTTTCACAGATGAAAGCAGGTTCACCCTGAGCTCCTGTGATAGACGTGAAAGAGTCTGGAGAAGACGAGGAGAACGCTCTGCTGCTGCAACATGGTTCAACATGAGCGGTTTGGTGGTGGGTCAGTGATGGTCTGAGAAGGCAGGTCCATGGAGGGAGGCACAGAGCTCTACGGGCTAGAAAACACCAGTCTGACACCATTAGGTATCAGGATGAAATCCTTTAGCCCATTGTCAGACCCTACACCGGTGCAGTAGGTCCAGGGTTCCTCCTGATGCACGACAGTGCCTGGCCTCATGTAGAAGAGTCTGCAGCAGAACCTGGATGAATGAATGGCCCTCACAATCAGCTGACTTAAACCTGATAGAACACCTCTGGGACATTATGTTTGGGTCCATCAGATGCTCCAGGTTGCTCCTCAGACTCTACAGGAGCTCCGGGATGCCCTCACACAGATCTGGGAGGATGTCCCACAAGACACCATCCATCATCTCATTAGGAGCAGCCACAATATTACCAAACACATACAAGCACATGAGGCCACACAAGATATTGAGAAGAATTTAGAGTTGCAGAAATAAAATTCACTCAAAATGGACTAGCCTGCCACATCATTATTTCACTTAGATTTTCAGGGTGTCTATAAAATGAACCTGATTGTAGCTAAAAATGTTATTTCCATTAAAAGACTGGCATCCTCTTGTCCTTAAGACATCGAACTGTCCATATTTGGATAGATATACAATTTTTTTTCACATTGAGATCTGGTGTGTTTTAAAAGTTTTTGAGCAGAGTATACAGTTGTGCTCATAAGTTTACAGACCCTGACAGAATTTATGATTTCTTGGCCATCTTCCAGAGAATATGAAAGATAACATAAAAACCTTTCTTTCATTTATGGTCAATGCTTGGGTGAAGCCATTTATTATCAAACAACTGTGTTTCCCCTTTTTAAATCATAATGAGAACAGAAACTACACAGATGACCCCATGACATCTTGGAGTCTTTTGTGATAGTTGTGGATGTGTTATTTTCTCTGATGGTAAAGCTGCCCATTCTTCTTGGCAAAAGGCTCCAGTTCCTGTAAATTCTTGGGCTCTTGTCTGAACTGCAGCTTGAATCTGCCCAGAGGCTCAGTGATACTGAGGTCAGAAGAGACGAACACTCCAGAACCTTCACTTTATTCTGCTGGAGCCAGTGACAGGTCCACTTGCCTTTGTGTTTTGGATCATTATCATGTTGGAATATCCAAGTACGTCCCATGTGCAGCTTCTGGACCAAGAAATCATCAATTCTGCCAGGGTAAACTTATGAGCCCAAATGTATGCAAAATCTTCCGACTAGGTACTAACCAAGATCCTGACTAAAAACTGCTCTACTGCTGAGAGGAGAAGCAGAGCAGAGGAGGAGAGAGACGAGGAGAGAGACAAGAAGAGAGACAAGGAGAGAGGCAAGAGAGAAAGGAGAGAGGAGAGTGTAAATAGGCCTAAGTAGTGCATATGCTTTGGGCCAGGATTCATCCATAAGAGCTGCTTGGAGTCCGTTTGTAGAAAATCTGTTTCATTGAGGAACGTCTCGTTCATTTTACATCGAAGTTTATATCACATTTAATCTGAACACCTCACCAGCCGCTTCATCACTATGACAACGCTAATACTGCAGCGTGTACAGGGTCATTATCACAGGCTTATGTCCAAGTGTTACTGAAAACTAATGTGGTACGGTCCCTCGCCTCCAGCTCCTGCAGAGTGTGTGTGTGTGTTTGTGTAATAAATCCTGTTTTTGTCTATGTATATCTGCTGTGGGAGTCATCGCTTGTGATTGGTGGACTGCTCTTAACCCTTTTAACCCTATAATAATAGCTATATTTATTGAAATACCTGGTCTTTTTACATACTTGCTTATTATGAACCATGAACCATGAATGTGTTCGTAATAAAGATTGAATAGAATAGTCTATTTTTGTCAATAATTGTGTCAAAAAATGCCCTAAGTGTAAATAATTCACACCCTTTTCCAGGAGAAGTAGAACGGTGAAGTATTTACCATTCTTATGTTATTAAATACCTAAAAGTGTGTGATATGAGACGAAAAGGCCAAAAAGGATTTGCATTTTCTTCAACTTTCAAGCCTCATTTCAAGCACTGTTTCAAGCTCACAGCTTTCAGGGGCAATTTGAATGATTAAAATTGCATGAAGTAGCGAGGAGTTATGGTAATCTGAAATAGTGGGGTCCCTGGATCTGATTGGCTTCTGTAGCTCCTGTGTCCTTGATTGTATGGAATCAATTTTGAGTCAAATAGTTTAAAGAGCATTTTTAAAACAATAAGCAAAAAAGTATGAATCAAAATATCAAATAATAATAATTTAAAAAAACAAAAAAAAGGTTATTTGTGTAATTGTGTATCTGTCTTTACCTGTTTTGTTAACATTTTGGTTTTATTCCTAGTCTTTTCAGTTTTATTTGATGCCTTTTTTTTGGTACAATTCCAGCCTTCTCGTTTGCGCTTACTGACTTTTTGCTTGCAGCTTTGGCACAAATGAGTGATGCCTTTCTGTCTCACAAAAAATAACTTTATTCTGAAAAAGTCAGAGGGCATAAAACTCATGATCACTCTCTAAGGAAAGGCATGTATGTGTGTATTTATGTATCCTTCTTCCACTCTTTCCTTGTGTATGTATGACCCTCTCGTGCCCTTGTCCCCCACCTCCACTGACCACTGCAGCGTGCTGTAGAAATGACCAGGCTGGGTTTAAACATGTGTCCAGAGGAGCTTTTATTGATTTGATATGAACAGGACATGAAATACACACGTGTGCTGTTGTGTGCTCATGTTACACACAATATCCGCTGTGGTCTACAGTCACCTTCAGTCCAACTGTTTTACAGCAAACATGACAACAAGAAATCACTTTCAGGCATGATACACATCCGGCAGTACATAATTAGAAAAGGATAAAATCATGTGTATGTGATTGCAATTTAAAGCTCTTATATTACACACAACTGACTCATACGAGCTTTAAAGCAGAACTAAGTAACATTTTTACCTTTTTTAATTAAATGTCTCTAAAGCCCCTCTGATGGTCACATACATTTTGGGGTGTTTGAAGGGTTCACTGGTGCCTCCATCTGCCTCTGGAGGAAAAACCACACATGCTCCTACCAACTGGAATCCAGCTCTCAGGGTTTGTTCTGTTCTCACGAGAGCCAAACTGCTCTACCACACTTCAGCTACACACAGCTAACCGAGCTAGGAACACACCCCGTACTGATGCTGTCCACACCTCACTACAGGAATAAATATCTGGTGTTTAGTGTGAGGTTTCAGCCATGGCCGAGGATGCAAGAAAAAGAAAGCATGAATCGGACAGGGCCCGAGCTCACACATGAGTAAATCTGTGGAAGGCGTTTGAAGAATGGCGAGAGATTCAAGGAAAGAAAAGAGTGCAAGAGCAGCGCAGATCTGGCTATATTGTTATTGATACTAAATTACATAAGCATTGCTCATATCATTGTTATACTTATGCAGTTTGAGTAATTGTTAGCTTTAGTACGCAGTTATCTTGTTCGTAGATGCTATTATTAATGTTACCGTTTACCAGTCGTAAAGGTAGCAACAAACAACTTTAGCCCAGATGTAAAATCAACGCTAACAGTAACGCACTTGTGTTGGACCAACCCATTTCGAGGGGAATTTAGAATGGGCTCATGTATAAGATTCAAATCAATCATCATTAAACAGAGTAAAAAAAAACATAGACATTGTGTTGCGTACATTGTTCACTGACTATGTGTAAACAAATGTGAGCGCAGATGAGCGGTGGGGGAGGGGGTGGGGAGAGTATTTACGACATGTGGCTCATTATGTTATTATTTACACATTTGAAATTGCGATATTCATCTAAAATTACTGAAGAAAGTCCGCAGATTACTGCTTTAGAAAAATGCAGTGGGAGCTGACGTCGCGGTAAACATCATCATGAACAAAGTCGGTGTTATGGATTTGTTGGGACCGGTGTGTAAATTGCTCATATCACACACGCCACAAAACTGCCCTCTGCAGACAGACACCTTTCCCAGAGCCTCTTGTGGACACTGTCTAAAAAAAAAAAAAAAAAGTTCTTCTGTGGCTTCCTTTACGCCCTGTTTGAAGTGGAGATGTGGATTTATGCACTCATCTGCACTAAAGGCGTGCACTTATCACTATATTCACGCTCAAATATGCTGACACGCACGCTGCCCTACAAAGGCAACAGACCTTAACTCTTGGTTTGCTATAATGGTGAAATACTAGTTGTAAAATTTTGGGAGCCCTACCTATTATACTTTTGGACAAAACAAACACTTTAAAGTCATTTTTCTCAGTTTTACACTCTGGCAAGTTAAGGTCTTTTGCCTTTGTAGGACAGCATGTTTTGCCACATCTGTAGCTCGGGGATGATTTAATAAAGTGAAAGGCACACAAACATGTATATCAGGTTAAAAACAAAATATTAGGTTTGTTAAAGCTGGGTCTGTGCAACACCACGTCCACATTGCCCCTTATGATATATCACCATCAACAGATCTGCAACACTTACAACTCCTGTGGATTTCTGCACATCACGCTAGCGAGTAGCAGATTTTTTTTTCATTCACACCAAATGACTATGCTACACTGCTGAATGCTTTACGTCTCACTGATTGAGAAAATAAAGTTGTTGCACAAATCACTCTAAATACAACTTCAGAAGGTCAATGAGAAGAGGGGACAGCTACAACATGATTAAAACCTCTGAAAAGTTGAATTTGCGTTATAGGTTGTGCAATGTTTCGTAGTATGGCATTAAAGTCCTTCTTGGAAACAACCAAATAAAAGAAACACCTGGAATCCAATACATATAAGATCATGTTAAATGCCATACTGTGGAACATTCAAGGCAAAGAAATACCTTGTACATTCAGAAAAGCAGTTAGGCGACATTCTACCAGAAATGTTACACAATGCAGCTTTACAGATGTATTTTATACATTATTCAGTCTTTTTTGAATCACATTTGGACAGCTTCACTTTTAAATTCCATGTAATAAAGCCTAAAATACACCAAAAAAATGAATGCAGGTACTGCATTCATAAGCATCAAATGAGCCTGGTAAAGTGAGTGGGCTTTAAAAACGCAGAGGGGCACATATGTTTAGAACCTGATGATGTCACGAGGTGTAACAGAGTGCTGTGAGCTGTGCGGAGGGAGACAGACCAGAACCATGTGTGAATGAAATGAAACACAGCCCCCAGGATGGTGTTGGACGAGGAACATGAAATGATTTAAAAACATGCACATCTGCTGCCTGACTCAGTTACATTTATTTGTGTACTTTTTAAAGAAACTGTACTTTTCAGATTACCTTTAAGCCCTATTCACATGAGATTAGTGTTACCTCTGGGCCTTTGGTGATTTGTAATAATTGCGGAGGTTTTAATACTGTGTGAATGTGCCATGTAAATAATAAAATAAAAATTCTGCTGCAAATTACCTACTATATTACTATTCGCCAAAACTGACGTTCAGTGAAAATACTAGTCCCATGCAAATCTGCATCTCTGTCAGTCTCAGTCAGTGTCAAGAACTACTGATAGGGAGGATGCCATGACTTGTTTGCCAGATAACACCCGGATGGAGTCTGATTGGATTGTGCAACATGCCAAGAGGCCTGGCTGGTCTGTGCACCAACGAAGAGGTGCCAACTCTAAACCATGGTGGCCTCCCACTATAGTTTGCATATAAAAGTCATTGTATTCTATTCTACAGGAACTGCAACTACAGCTACAATGACAAGCCGAAACCATTGACCAACTCACAATGGTTATCAAGAATCAAACTCATGCAATCCAAGCTCTAAAAGAAATTCAAAACTCTCAGGATGGACAATTACAAACAATAGCTGACACAGTAATAGACAATAGACAGAGCCTCAACAAAATCAGCTTGACAGGAACACTGCAAACATCTTCTCTGAGTCCTACTAAATGTAAAAAGCCAACACAGGGAGTAGCTGCTGACGAGCCACTACATCTCCAGATAAAAGAATGAAATTGTTCAAAAAGAACATTTGCCAATGTTTGTAGAACACAAACACAGAAGGACCTGGTACAGGAAGAGGAACATCTCCAGTTTCCACAGTCTGTGGTGGATGCAGTTTCATTTAATCCACCATGCACATCCACTTTATCCTCTGTTACCAAGAGCTGGAACTCAGACCACAACACAAACACAGGGATAATCAGGAACAGGAAAAGGAAGCACGCAGGTTAGAGAATGAGTACTAGATCTAAATCAATTCTCAACGTACAGTACATGGAAAAGAGGAGGATGGTGACATCGATGACTACAATTCTGGCATCAACCTAAAGAGGAACCTCCATCAAATGTGATGCAAATGCCTCTGAGGCACCACCTTGGGATGGAGAGACCTGTCAGCCCTAACAAAAGATCTTCCGCCAATTGAAAGAAATGTAAATAAGTGGACTGAAAGAATTTGAAAACCAAACAGCTGGAGAAATACTTTGCAAAGCAGACTTAGGTGCTGTCCTCTCCAGATGTATAAATAAGCACAAGGCAGACAAAATCCTGGATCTAGCCACCAAACATATCTCATGGAACCACACTGCCAAAAACCTGTATGACGTACTAAGAAGAGAATTCCTGACGCCACCAAACTTCACACAACTTACCTCAGTGAAACACTAGGCTCCAGTAGAATGGTTTGAATACCTGCAGAGAACACAGAAACTATGGAGAGAAATGTAGGGAGAACGTCATGATATCACGCCTTCACAGGAATTGTTATTCAGAATGAGTGTGCAGCAGGGCCTTCCAAGACCTGTCCAACGTAAACTTGAAGAAGTGGTGGGACTGACATCTATGCCTGAAGCTCAATGGAAAACCATTTGCAGCCACCACCTGAGAAAGTGGCAAGAAGATCAGGAGGACAAGGATGAAGATCTGTCTACCCTGACAAAGACTCTGCTCATGCTCCAAATCAGAGCAAAGCGCTGAGTATAAGAAGGATGAACATGAGAAACAAGCCAACCACATGGCAGTCACAGACACGCTCAATATTCCTAGCATAGTTGCTCAAACAATTTCAGCAGTGACACAATATCAGACTCCATCTGTTCTGAACCAAACCCCATCTCAAACCATGGTCCAATCAAGACCACAAACAAAGGGAAGATATCAAAGATGGGGACAAGAAGGATGGGGCCATGGAAGACAAAGAGGAAATAATCAATCAGTTCAAACCAGTAGAACAAGAAATTATTTCTGCTTTGGCTGTGGAAGGAATGATCACTGGGTGAGAAACTGTACATATGAAAACCCAATCCCAAATGCAACAGCACTGGCGAGGCCCACAGCAACCAGCATATTATAGCAGAATTTGCAGACAGCCATGGGCAAGCCATTCCACAAGATGGAAAACCATTCTACCATCCGGTAGATGGTCACATCTCTTGGCATGACCAGGTACAGAAAAAATCATGTCCCTGGCTACACAGAAGAGGGTGAAGACACACTTGTGGCCACCAAGCAAACACTGGCAAGAATTTCTTCAGAAAAAGGAGAGAGAAACAGAAAGCAGAGTCAAAGGAGGGTACAGATGTATTACAGCTCCACCAACTATGAATGAATACCTGCCATGGAGTGGTATCATTCACACACAACAAGAAGGCTGTACATTTCTGCATAATTTAGCCAATTCCAGATTAATTAAATTATTAACCCAAGATAAATAATCTCATCTCTAGGAAGCCTTGGAGGTCTCCAGAAATAGAATACAGACTTTTTGACTGGACATATAAAGGACTAGCTGGGGACAGTTATGCATATCAACATTCCAAAAGGACATTTGGGTTGCCTAAGATTCACGGTTCGACTGTACTGCTTTTCATTTCATGGTAAATGGGAACATTTACCATAATTTGTGTATTCACACTTTCTTTCTTTTTATAGAACCAAATTCTTATCACAGTGCTACTTCCCACCCAGATGGACTTCACACTGCCAACACCACAGGACAGGACAAGGAGGGACAGGACATGGATGATGAGCTCGGAGGACAAAGAGAACCCTCTGAATGGTCCCAAGCCCAAGTGGACAGTCTCTGCACGGGGATGTCGGAACAGACTCCTTGTACAAGTATGCCCTTCTAATATTTGAATAAGTAAATTATCTGGACTTTATTTGTTTCAAGTGTATTTTTTTTATCTAAGCAGAAACTAATGAACATGTGAGGAAAAGGCTGTTTTCCTCAACAGAACTTAAATTGAGAAATATACGGGCTCTATTCACACTTACGTCACAAAATTGGAAAATGCTTGGAAACATGCGGATGAAGACTTCCTTTGGGTTCTGCTGATGATAGAAACTCCAGGAGTAACCCTGACAAAATCTGAGAAAACAGAAATGGCCTGGTTTTCTTCAGTGCATTTATAAATTGCCCCTAAAAAAAAGAAAACACATGTCATTTGTGTTTTGGTTATTTTTCTGCAGCTTTTTTGTATTTTACCTAAAGATATGACCATTTCTGCCTCTCTTTACTGTTGGCAGGGATCAGATTGGTCAAAAATAGGGACAACTGGGACATTTTTTATATAAAACTGGGACAAATCAGTGGTTTTGGATCAATCTGCTGGGACAGGGGACACAGGGCTCAAAACTGGGACTGTTCTGGGTAAACAGGGACGTCTGGTCACCTTAGTGTAAGTAAAAGTTCTTCCTCTTCCCACTGTGAGTGAGTCTAGTGACACAAGCTTTATGTGACAATCTGAAATGATCTGAACATTTGTGTTTCTTGCAGCTCCTTCAGATCGGTTTTAGTTTGTCTCTTTTTGTGTCTGTCCTTTGAAAACACCAGATTTATTGAATGCTTTCTCATTATGTTAGGTTTTTAGTTTACTTTTTTACTCTTGCTTGAGTAATTAATTTGACCACTACCTTGTACTTCTACTTGTGTAATATTATTTTGAAGTAGCATTACCATTGGAGTACAGTTTTTGTCTACTGTACCACAAGAAGGTGTCTTTTACCAGGGATTTTCAGCTTGGGTAAATGTTTCTCCTCCCCTTAGAGTAGGTACAGACAGCCACGCCTCCCTCCTTCCCCAAAATCCCATCCTGCCTTTAGTGTTCCTGCAATGATGAGTGTCAGTAACAAATGAGTATATATATTGTATATTGTGGTGTACTGTCCTGATCTTTTCCGGTTGCTCCGATCCTCTGTCCTCGAGGACAGCTGCTGGTTCCGATGTGGTGCAAAGCATCCGGACAGAAGCATGAATGTAGTTGGGTTCATTGTATGTTGTTCCGAGGGGTCCGTCCTCCGTGCTCTTGGTTCTTCCCGGGGAAAGTGCTTCTCAGGCCGAGGCACAGAACCACTCCCCGCTCCAGCTCCTCTGATCCCAGCCTGAACCAGAGCTGCTCCTGCTGGTTACATGATGTTGTGGGAGAGGTGCAGTCTCAGAACCCGACCAGGTGAAACCATCCATCCATCTTCTCCCGCTTAATCCAGCTGAGTTGCAGGGGCAGCTTGCTGCCCAATCCTCATAGCATCTGACTTCCCCTATGAACCCCTCTGCAGGTGGTGAGCCCACAGGAGGGTGGACATCATGGTCCTTGATGTTAGTTCAGGTGCTGCATGTTTTGAGTTGATGGGGGAAACCGGAGGCTGGAGGAAACCCATCCAGACACGGGGAGAACAGGTGAAACCAAACGTTGAATACTCAGGATCAGATTTCCTATGTGTTTTGCTGGGTTCTGTCTCCTCCCTTGCTGCTGATTTCTGTTTAAACGATGCATTTTACACACGCAAAATGACACAGATCAATAGTGCTGCAGATATGTACACATGTGGACTATTTTTATTTTTATTTTTTTCGCACGTGTGTGTCACACCTCCCCAGTTGAAAATCTCTGTCCTGTATAATTAGAATAGATAGTAAATGTTCTGTTTAGGATGAATAAAAGGACTTCACAAACTGCACCATTTCATGTTTCATAATCAGATAATCAAATGCCAAGGGACAAATTATAAAAATGACTTCAGAGCGGCACAGAGTAAAGTCTACACACACACCGCACTCACACACAGACACAAAACGCACACACCGCACACACACACACACACACACACACACACACACACACACACACACACACACACACACACACACACACACACACACACACACACACACACACTCACATTAGAACAGTAGAAGAGGATTTAGTGTGGAAAATCTTCAGGGCAAACAAATCTCTGTACAATGTAATTAACATGAGCCAAACACAAGGCGTTTCCACAGAGATCTCTGTAATTACACCTCCCTTTAACGAACCTGCACTGCCTTCTGGGTAATCTGTCTGATAAAGATAAATACATTTCAGGTTTGAGGTCAAATGCACCTCCTCGGTCCAGTGGTTTTGTTTTAAACTAATTAAAGTCACATATTTTTACTGTTTGTGGCTTTTTCCATTGTTCTCGACCAAACCAAAATAGAAAAGTGTAATGCCATACTGTGAAAAATTCCAGACAAAGCAATAGCGTCTCCACGGAGAAAAGCATTTGACAGACCTTCAACCAAAAAAGTTACAAAATGCACCTTTAAAGAGAATAGTACTTGTAAAAAATATGTTCTTTCTGAATTCTTGAAGTAGCGTCTAATGCCCTCTGCTGGTGAGACTTGTAAAGAACAGCAATTTAAAAAGATGAATTAGCAGAGTGGCTCATATGACCTTGATACTGCACAGACGTTTTGTTGTTTTCACAGTGAAATGGTCAGACATTTCATGAGTTTTAGTGCATTCTGTTTACATCATCTGGATAAAGACACCAGACGGTACATTTTTATTTCACTGAACCCAAAACATGCACAATGCATTTCTCAACCCAAATCTCAGATAAATGGTGTCCCAAAAAATGGACATTATTTTTAAAAGCAATTATCTTGAAGTCCAGATTTGTTTGTCAGTTGGTGAAGTTTTTTCCAAATTTTGCACTGAAGGCGGCACAGTGTTGGGTGAGTGTGTGGAGCAGATTCTAGGACGTAAAATGACTTCTCTTTGGGAGTGAACGGTTCGGCCTGAAAACATTAAATAGAAAATCTTTAATCTGTTTCTATTACGGGTGTAACAAGATCCAAGTCTCATGAGATATGATATCGTCACGGTCTGAACCTCACGGGACAATATTTATTGCGATATTGTGGGAAAGCTCACGATATAGTGGGAAAGTTCACGATATTACGATATTTTACATAATAACAAGACTGACATTCTAAAATGCTTTGACCAGTCATTTGGTACAACATTTATTGTCATTAGGGATGGAACAATATTCAAATCTCTCTGTACAATATTTTCACCATAAACATCTCACCATATCTATTTTATGGATACTCACAATACTGAACTATGAATCTGCTCCTTTTTCCTCTAAAAATGCCTTCACAAGACTTAATCCAAAGAATTAAGATTTCAAGGTGCTTGGAACTGTTATTTCTTCATGTAGTCTGCACTGAAACTGAGCAAATTATCATGGTCTATGTAGTTCCCTCTGTTTTTTAGCTATTTCTGAACTATTCATTGAAGCAAAGAGACTTCTGATTCGATATATTGTGATGGGCCACGATATTGTGAGACCTTTAATGCTGCCAAAATTATTGACCTGTGAAATGAATTTTTCGGGACACCCTGTGTATGCTATTTTACCAGAGGTACCACAGTATCCTGTTTTCAACGTGTTGTACATTTACACCTCACTAAACCAAATGATAAAAACATGTTTTCCATGAACACGCTTAAATGAGGTTAAAACTCCACAGACAATATTACTGAACTTTCCTTGACAGTGACAGGAGCAGGTGCATCTCCTGACAGAAGTGTCTCCTGACAGGTGCATCTCCAGTCAGGTGGGACAGGTGCGTGTCAGAGGCAGATTAATGCACAGCTACAGCTGGTTGAAGGGGACCAAATCCATTCAACAGCTGATTTGGTTCCATTTTACCAGCTTTAGCAAAGCATTTAAGGACACTGACGGAAGAGCAAGAGAAGAAGAGACGTGGAAAGGAGGAGGCAGGAGGCTGAGGAGACATCTAAGGAGAAGATGAGGAGAGAAGACGAGGAGGAGGAAACCTGAAACGAGAGAAAGAAAAGAGAAGAAAATGATCAGAAAACGTTCAAGGTTTAGATCAGGACTAAATTAGAACTAAACCTAGTCCAAAATGAGACTAAACCAAGGACAAGGTGCTTCATGTTTAGCCCAGAGTCCTGCACAGATTCGGGTACCCGCGGATACCCGACGGGTGAACCGCAAATTTGAATGAAAAGGGTGAAAAATGTTGTGCTGTGTTGGATGCTGGTTCAGGTCGGGTCAGAAGCAGGAGAGCGCGGGTCTAATCTGCAGTTTACAAAACATCATGTGCAAACAAAAAACAGGGCTGTATTTTAGTGAAATGCAAAAATGCTTTTACAAGATGATTAAATGTAAAATCCATGTTTTTGCTGCACGCATTCCCACAAATCTCTGCCACTTTCATTTTCAAACCATAAAGATGTGGCTCTTTTTTGGCTCTCGGACTGATTTTCATTCGGGTGCGATTCGGGTGTCGGTCTGTATTTATAGAGGGTCGGATCAGGTGCGGAATTTAATTTCAATTCTGTCCGAAAACGGGCCGGGTGTGCATTGAGGTATGACGGGTATACGGATGCATGTGGTTTGGCAAAATCAGACCCATGCAGGACTCTGGTTAAGCCCATAATTTATTAAACAAATCCTGAGACTGCAGTGGGCCCCCTGCGCCGCCACAGGGACGTCTACCAGTTTGAAAAACACTGTATTAGATCAAATGGGACAAAATATAACCAGAGAAACTCTTAGTCACACTTTAATTCTATCAAACTATTATTTTTATTATTATAATTTTATTTATTTATTTATTTACTCAGCCAAAAGATTAAGAAAAAATAAATAAACCAAATAAAATGAGCAATCAGGCTCCTCGCAGACATGAGCAGACTGTGCAAAATCAAAGAACGGGAAGAAGACGCAGACACGACTCAGCGTTTATGGATTATCGGAGGAGAGAGCGCCCTTGGAACCGCACGCTACTGCTAATCTGCCACCCAAAACACTACAAACGGCAAGAAACGTGGAAAAGTGCCGGATTACAAAGGAGAAGAGGAAGAAGGGAGCAGGAAGTAAGAGAGAGAGGAGAAAAGAGGAGTGACCGATGGAAGAAAGCAGGAAAAAAGAATTGAATCCATCAAAAGTGTCAATCAGGGAATGGCTAACGCAGCAGAGAGAGGAAGAAAGAGAGGAGAGGGGGGGAGAATGAGAGGAAAGAGAGAAAACGAGGAGAGAGTGAAGAGTTTGCATCTTTACAGCAACTTTGGGCTTTTATGCAAAGTCGGTGATTAACAATTCAAAACAAAATCCAATATTTTTTGAACGGGTAAATGTCCTCTTCTGCGCTCTCTGTTTCCACCGATCTCTCTCTTTTTACTCCTCTCGCTCTATCCTCTCTCTTCCTGCTCCTGCTCTCTCCCCTATCTCTCTCTGTCTTACATTCTCTTTCTCCAATATCTCTCCCTTCCTCCTTTCTCTTTCTCCAATATCTCTCTCTTCTTCCTTTCTCTTTCTCCAATATCTTTCCCTTCCTCCTTTCTCTTTCTTCACTCTCTCTCTCTTTCTTTCTCTCTCTCTCTTCCTTCTCTCTCTTTCTCCACTATGTCTCTTTTGTCTCTCTTCCTTCTTTTTCTTTCTCCACTATCTCTGTCTTCCTCTCTCTCTATTCCTCCTCCCTCTTTCTTTCTCCATTGTCTCTCTTTCTTTCTCTCTTCCTTTTTCTCCACTATCTCTCTCTTCTCCTTTTCTCTGTCTTCACTATCTCTCACTTTCTCTCTCTTTCCCCTTTCTCTTTCACCACTTTGTCTTTCTTTCTTCCTCCTTTCTCCTTCACTATATCTCTTTCTTTCTCTCTTCCTCCTTCTCTTCCTCTCTCTCTCTACTATCTTTCTTTTCCAGTTTACATCTCTCGCTTTTCTTTCCTCTTTTTCTTCTCCCTTTCTCACTTCTTTCTTCCTCTCTTCCTTCTTTTCATTCTCTCTCTCACACTTTCTCTCTTTCTATTCTCTCTCTTCCTCTATCTTCTCTTTCCCTTTACTCGCCCATACATCCCTTTCTCTCTCCCTTTCTGTCTGTCATCTCTCCTCCTTCTCCCTCTCCTCTCTCTTTCAGTTTGCATCCCTCTCTATTATCCGTCATCTTTCTTTCGATCTTTTCCCCTCTCCCCCTCCTCTATCTTCCACTCTCCCTTTCCCCACCCTATCCCTCTCTCTTCTCTCTCTTTCTTTCCGTTTTTTTCTATCTCTCTTCCACTTTACTCTCCACTTTATTCTCTCTCTACATCTCCCTTCACTTTCATTCTTTCTGTTTTCTCTTACTCTCTCTGTAAAGACGTTTATTCTCTGAGGATCAGGAATTGTGCATCGCCATACTAGTTATTCCCCTCTTCTCCATCCTCCTCTCTCCTTCCTTTCTCTCACTCTCATCCCTCTATGTCCTCCTTCCTCTCATCTCCATCCTCATCTCTCTCCTCTCTCTCCTCCCCTCTTCATCTCATTTCCATCATCCTCTTTCTCTTCTCTCTCTCATCCCTCTCTGTCCCACCTCCTCCACTCTTTTCTCCATCACCATCCCTTTCTCTCTGCCCTCTCTCATCCCTCTCTTTAATCTCTCCTCCCCTCTCCTCACCATTTCCATCCTCCTCTCCCTTTCTCTCTCTCACTCTTCCCTCTCTTTCTATCTCTCCTCTCCATCTCCATCCCTTCCTTTTTGCTCTCCCTCTCTCCTCATCTCCATCCTCGTTCCTCTCTCTCATCCCTTTATGTCCTCTCCTCTCCTTTCTCTCTCTTTCCTCTCTTTCTCTCTCCCCCCTCCTCTCCATCTCCATCCTTCTCTCCCTTTCTCTCTCTTCCCTCACTTTCTTTCCTTCCCTCTCCTTCCCTCTCTCTCTCTTCCCCTCCCCTCACCTCTCTATTCTCCTCTTCCTCTCGCTCTCTCATCCCTTTCTGTCCTCCCTCCTCCCCTCTTCATGTCATTGCCATCCTCCTCTCCCCATGATCTCTCTTTCCTCCCCTCTCTTCCCTCTCTTTCTCGCTCTCCTCCCCTCTCCTCTCCATCCTCCTCTCTCTCTCCTCTCTCTCTCTCCTCCTTCTCTGTCCTTTCTCTTCCCCTCCTCATCATCTCCATCCTCCTCTTCCTCTTGCTCTCATCTGTCCTCCTTTCTCCCCTCTTCTCTCCATCCCCATCCTGTTCTCTCTTTCTGTCATCCTTCTCTTCTCCCCTCTCCATCTCTATCTTTCTCCCCCTTTCTCTCTTTCCTCTCTTTCTCTCTCTCCTCTCTCTTCCCCTCTTCTCTCCATCATCCTCCTCTATCTTTCTCTCTCTCTTCCCTCTGTTTCCCTCTCTCCTACCATCTCCTCTTCACCTCCATCCTTCTCTCTCTCCAGTGTTTAATAAACTTGTCACCCTCAGGACCAACAAATTGATGAGTGGTGCATCCTTGACCGAAAGAGTGAGGGAGGAGCAGGTGAAACAAAAGAGAGTGAGAGAGCAGGAGAAAGACATGAACAGAAGAGAGAGGGAGGGAGGAGAGAGAGGAGGAGGGTGTAGGGACTGAGAGACAATGAAAAGAGAGGAAAGGGAGAGAGAGAGGGTATGGGAGTGAGAAAGGAGAAAGAAGAGTGAGAAGAGACGAGGAAAGAGAGTGAAAGGTAAGAGAGAGAGGAAGATAGAGTGGAGGTGAGAGGACGAGTGTGTGAGCTGGCCGTGTGGTGCAGGCAGTGTTTCAGTGGAGTGATACAGTCTCTAATAGAGTGATGCAGTCTCTTATGGAGTGATACAGTCTCTTATGGAGTTATACAGTCTCTTATGGAACAATACAGTCTCTTATGGAGTGATGCAGTCTCTTATGGAGTGATATAGTTACTTACAGTCTCTTATGGAACAATACAGTCTCTTATGGAGTGATACAGTCTCTTATGGAGTGATACAGTCTCTTATAGAGTGATACAGTCTCTTATGGAGTGATACAGTCTCTTATGGACTGATACAGTCTCTTATAGAGTGATACAGTCTCTTATGGAGTGATACAGTGTCTTATAGAGTGATACAGTCACTTATGGAGTGATACAGTCTCTTATAGAGTGATACAGTCTCTTATGGAGTGATGCAGTGTCTTATAGAGTGATACAGTGTCTTATAGAGTGATACAGTCACTTATGGAGTGATACAGTCTCTTATAGAGTGATACAGTCTCTTATGGAGTGATACAGTCTCTTATAGAGTGATACAGTCTCTTATGGAGTGATACAGTCTCTTATAGAGTGATACAGTCTCTTATAGAGTGATACAGTCACTTATGGAGTGATACAGTCTCTTATGGAGTGGTACAGTCTGTTTTGGAGTGATACAGTCACTTATGGAGTGATACAGTCTCTTATGGAGTGATATAGTTACTTATGGAGTGATACAGTCTCTTATGGAACAATACAGTCTCTTATGGAGTGATACAGTCTCTTATGGAGTGATACAGTCTCTTATAGAGTGATACAGTCTCTTATGGAGTGATACAGTCTCTTATGGACTGATACAGTCGCTTATAGAGTGATACAGTCTCTTATGGAGTGATACAGTGTCTTATAGAGTGATACAGTCACTTATGGAGTGATACAGTCTCTTATAGAGTGATACAGTCTCTTATGGAGTGATGCAGTGTCTTATAGAGTGATACAGTGTCTTATAGAGTGATACAGTCACTTATGGAGTGATACAGTCTCTTATAGAGTGATACAGTCTCTTATGGAGTGATACAGTCTCTTATAGAGTGATACAGTCTCTTATGGAGTGATACAGTCTCTTATAGAGTGATACAGTCTCTTATAGAGTGATACAGTCACTTATGGAGTGATACAGTCTCTTATGGAGTGATACAGTCTCTTATGGAGTGGTACAGTCTGTTTTGGAGTGATACAGTCACTTATGGAGTGATACAGTCTCTTATGGAGTGATACAGTCTCTTATGGAGTGATACAGTCACTTATGGAGTGATACAGTCTATTATGGAGTGATACAGTCTCTTATGGAGTGGTACAGTCTGTTTTGGAGTGATACAGTCTCTTATGGAACAATACAGTCTCTTATGGAGTGATGCAGTCTCTTATGGAGTGATACAGTCTCTTATAGAGTGATACAGTCTCTTATGGAGTGATACAGTCTCTTATGGAACAATACAGTCTCTTATGGAGTGATGCAGTCTCTTATGGAGTGATACAGTCTCTTATAGAGTGATACAGTCTCTTATGGAGTGATACAGTCTCTTATGGAGTGATACAGTCTCTTATAGAGTGATACAGTCTCTTATGGAGTTATACAGTCTCTTATAGAGTGATACAGTCACTTATGGAGTGATACAGTCTCTTATGGAGTGATACAGTCTCTTATGGAGTGGTACAGTCTGTTTTGGAGTGATACAGTCACTTATGGAGTGATACAGTCACTTATGGAGTGATACAGTCTCTTATGGAGTGATACAGTCTCTTATGGAGTGATACAGTCACTTATGGAGTGATACAGTCTACTATGGAGTGATACAGTCTCTTATGGAACAATACAGTATCTTATGTAGTGCTACCATCACAGTGGGCATGTACTGGCGGAGCTGAAATTGGGGGTGATCACCAAAATGGCGTCTTGAATATGGGAGAAAAAAATCCGACTCAAAGACAAGTCACTCCAAATACAACTTCAGAGGCTCAGTGAGAAGAGACATAACATGTAACATGGTTCAGAGCTGTGAGGTCCATTGGCAGAACAAGTCTGATGGGAAGAAACAAGCGAATGAGTTAAAAACACCTCCAGGTCTGTTTTACTCTTCGAACAAGAGAACAGTGTTATAACAAAGTCCCTTCAGTGAAATACAGCTCCTTTAAAGTGCTTCAGACGTGACACTGCAGAGCTCCTGACTCAGCTCTGTCCTCAAATCTGATTGGACGAGAGCAAACGGGAGCGTAACCTGAGATACTTCCTCTGCACACCTCCTCTCGCTCTCTCTCCTCTATTTCTTATCTCCTCCTTGTTCTCTCCTTCCTCTTCTCTATCTCCCCTCCTCCTTTTCTCTCTTTTTGCTCCTTTCTACTTCCTCTTCTCACTTTCTCTCTCCTCCCTCTTCTCCTCCTCTCTCCTCATCACCCTTTTTCTCCCTCTGCTGACTTCTCATTCTTCTTTTCACTTCTACTCTTCTCTTTCTCCCCTCCTCCCTCTCTCTCTCTTTCCATTCTTAAATCGAAATCTAGAACTAAACCTGGACTAAACTGAGACCCAAATAAGTATCTCTGCGTAGTCCAGAGCGCCCCCTGCAGTCTATGAAATGCCACTCTAACATGTCTACATGTCTTCAAACCGAGCATGCCCAGATATTTTGGCACACGCGCTGCATAGTAACCATACTTTTACAAACCCCATTTTTGAGATTTGTTTGATCAGAGTGACTCTTGGGGAAAAAGGTGTTTTACTGATGAATCCTCAAAAAGAAAAGTCTGTATTTAAAGTGTGAGTCGTTCTTGGGGCTCATGCTTCTCTGTGTCCCTCTTTGCTCTGCTTTTCCTCTTGGTGGGACATAGATTTTCACACAAACTGAGCCCCTCTGGCTTTTTCAGGGTTCCCACGGTCATTGAAATCCTGGAAAAGTCATGGATATTGAAAATGTCATTTTCCAGGCCTGGAAAAGTCATGGAATTTTGCAAATTCAATGAAAGTTTGAGAAAAGTCATGGAATTTTAGTATCTCTTTCACACAACTGGAGCATTCTGTTAAGTTCTCATGAGGCTATTATGATTATTTCCAAATGTCTGCTCAGCCGCTACAGCAGAACAAACACAATAATGTGTTTTGTTTAAAAGAGACAAAAAATGCACTGACGGGATTTTGAATGTTAAAATCTTGGAATGCCGTTAGAGGCAACTGTTGTTGCGATTTTGGGCGCTACAAAAAAATTAATTGAATAAAAAAATATATATACCAAACCGTATGGTGAGTGGAAAGAGTTCATATTTTTCTCTAAAAGTATGAGAAATTCTGCACATGTAGGTGCCGCAAAGTCATGGAAAATTCACTTTAGGTTATGAAAAAGTCATGGAAAAGCTCTGAAATTTTTGTCAGTGAAAAAGAGTGGGAGCCCTGCTTTTTTTCAGTTAACAGAGAGACTTTGAAGTGGATCAATATTGTTTAGATTATGTTTCCAATTGTGTCCTCTGCTTCCCTCCATCTTTCTCTCCATCACCACTCTCTCCTCTCTCTGTCTCCCTCTTTATGTCTTTGTCTTTCTGTCCTCTCTCAGGTTATCTGAGGGGATTTGCAAGCAGGCATTTGATTGATTAGTTTTACAGTCATTGCATTTATATCAATCATTACATTTATATTGCACCTTTCAAGACACCCAAAGCACTTTACAGTTCATTCACTCCACTCTCAGTGGTGGTAAGCCACAACTGTAGCCAAAGCTGTCCTGGAGCAGACTGACAGAAGCGAGGCTGTTAATCTGCATCATCAGCCCCTCAGACCACCCCCAACACTCACACTCCACTTTCATACTAGACAATGTGGGTGAAGTGTCTTGCCTAAGGACACAACAACAATTTTTGCCACTGGCTATCCCTTGTGGCACCTGATTTCCCCAGTGATCTCCTATTCAAGTACTGACCAGGCCCTGCTGAGCTTCTGAGATCTGATGAGATCAGGCTTTGACAAGCACGTGTGGCCATTTATTTTGAGTTTGTGCCAAAAGAGAAACAATAATCATACACATACTACATAGACATTGTAAAGAACAGAGTAGCACATTTCTCGAAAAGGAAAAAACGTATATGACCCACCCCTGTTCATGATATAGTCAAAAATGATGTGGTTTCTTATGTACATTGAACCTGCTCCTGTTTCGCCCTAAAACATGCACAGTAACCATCCAGCCAGAGACACTGAAGGACGGGTCTAATGAGGTTTAACCCAGAGACAATGAAGGATGGGTCAAATGAGGTTTAACCCAGAGACAATGAAAGATGGGTCAAATGCAGTTTAACCAAGAAACACTGAAGGATGGGTCAAATGCCGTTTAACCCATACACACTGAAGGATGGGTCAAATGCAGTTTAACCCAGAAACACTGAATGGTGGGTCAAATGAGGCTTAACCCAGAGACACTGAAGAACAGGTCAAATGAGGTTTAACCCAGAGACACTGAAGAATGGGTCAAATGAGGTTTAACCCAGAGACACTGAAGGATGGGTCAAATGCATTTAAACCCAGAAACACTGAATGGTGGGTCAAATTCACCTTTTCCACCTAAAATAATTTAAAAGAGCTGGTTTGAATAGTGCACTAAAGAAAGCCCTTCTCAGGTCTGGTACTAAAGTCGAGGACTCTAATAGGCCTAAATCTGCATCATGTTTTCTGATCATTCATGTTTTCTAAATGTAATATTTAATTAGAGTCAAATATTATTGGCTGATATCAAAACTCACAAAATGATGAGATTGGCAGTTAAAGGGCACATGGAACACTATTTTCTGATCTATCTTATGATTCTAGAAACGGTGTATGGAGTTTAAAAACACAGCGGAGAACTTCCTCTATTACCACATGACATCATGTGTGGAACAGAATCTTGTTCTTTGTTTGAGAGCACACTGCCCTACGAAGGAAAAATGCAGTAACTGAATACTTTGTCAAGTTGAGACCAAAAACATTTCTGTCACACCTGGCTTATTTGGTGCACAGTTTTTTGGTTCAACTCAGTTTTGGAAATCTTGATGGGAAATTTGCAGTATTTTTATTTATTTTTTTCCACTGATCCAAAGGAAAGAGAAGCGACAAATGCTGTAAGTGGTGAATTCAAACAGACAGTGCAGTGTCTGTTCACATCACCGAAACTGCTGCATGTTTTTAGATCTATTTATGAAATGACTACAGACTTGAAACTTAATTAATTAATAAAATAATTTCTTATTCAACACATAAACTAGAATGTGTTTTTGGTGGTAAAAGATCTCCCCAAATATGTTTTCTTAGACCACCTCATTTTCTGTTCTATAGCTGTACACTCAGAGGTCAAAGGTCAAATCAGTGGTGATGGCTGATTGAGAAATCTGAACTCATCATATGGTAACACATACACACATGTATTTATTCATTTTTACAATTAATTGAATTGTTTGCATCATTGTCTGTTTTTCTATGCCTTTTGTATGCTATTTTTATTGTTCTTTGTGGCTTCTACAGAACTTTTTAAACCATGTTTTTTATTATTCTTAATTATGTGTTCCGCTGACATACACAGAAGGGATGACGTCTAAATTTGCAGTTTTCCTTCTTTAACTGTCTGACCTAATGGAATGTACTACAGTATAGTATTAAACCAAGCTTCATTTATTCCAAAATATATTGAAAATTATTTGTACTGTGTGGGCTTGCTTCTCCACAGGACTGATCTGTAAACCCACCACCTGCTTATATCCATGCAGATAGAAACGTGTTACCCCCGGTGCACACTGATTGCAGGGGTGGTTCAGGTTCAGTGTAGTTTTACTGTGACGTGCAACACTAACTGTGCTCTCTGCTGCTGTGCGGTCACGGCGGGCTGCAGTCAGAGTGTGGAACCTGTGCTGGTGAGACGATGTGTTTGTGGGGATTCATGCTCTGAGCGGGAGTTTCACACTACAACCACTTTAATAATACTAATAATAATGCATCAGTTTTATACAGCGCTTTTCTGGATGCTCACAGATGCTTTACAGTCAATTATTCATTCACTCCACACTCTGGTGTAAACTACTATTGTAGCCACAGCAGCCCTGGGGCAGATTGACAGAAGCGAGGCTCCAATCTTCCCATCAGCCCCTCCAACCACCACCATTACTCACGCACACACCACTTTCTTCAAGGCAATGTGGGTGAAGTGCCTTGCTTAAGGACACAGCAACCGTTTTTGTGACTGGTTACCACTTTCTCGTGCTTTTGGATACCGTGGATATCTACAATGGGTAAATATATTTGCTCAGTACCAGGAGTGTGCAGGTAGATTTTATTCTGAAAATATTCTGGATCTGTCAGTTCTGCACATCTGATTTCCTGTTTTGCTCATGTAATTTTATCAGCTTGATGTCAGAGACTGCTGTAGTGTCCTGCAAAAATAGACTTTTTGCAGATTCTTTCCGCAGGCCCTGCTCCACCCGCACCCACGCTGATGCCAGTGTGGCAGGGTGCTACTGATTTGAATTGACTTTTTGCAGGTCCTGTGTGTGTCTTGAACCGCCCCTGCACTCAGTGTACACCGCACTATGCTATACTGTGGAACTCCATGCAAATAAGCCAAAAAGTTACACAATGCACCTTTAACATGTCCACCTCAATTGTATGTATGTGTGTTAGTTCCAGTTCACCTCCAAATTAGAGTTTAGCCTGTTATAAATTAAAATAACTGTTGTTTAGAGAGTGTCTCATTAGCTGTATCATTGTGTTAGTGCCGGAGATAAAGTAAAAGGGAAGACAGAGTACTTGAGTTTGAATAGACGGTCCTTCCCTCTGTGTGAGTGCGATTCTCACATTCAAAAGTGCAAAAAGAAACATCACATCGTAACCGCTTTAATGACCCACTTAGTCCCGATGTGAGTGAATATATACGGCCTTTAATACGCCACAAAGAGCCTACACGGTAACACTAACCCAGGCGAACCACACGCCACACATTCATTACTGTAATGAGATGAAAAATGAGGGGTGGAAACAGCGCGTCCGCTAAAGCCACACTGCGGGATTTTATGTGAGACAAAACGCTGATATGAGCCGCGTGTTAAATGGATGTGTCCGAAGATGCTGCTACAGGCAATATGTGTAATTATCAGGCCATAAAACGACAGCAGGAGAAGAGATGTATGGTCAGAGCGGAGATGGGTGCACACTCTTGAAGCGTGCATGTGAAAGTGTGTGTGTGTGTGTGTGAGAGAGAGAGAGTAAGAGGGGACTTAGGGTAATTACAAGGCCATTTGGAGCCAACTTGAGACATTTACAAGACGAGACGTTACATTCACCTTAGCTCTGCGAAAACGAAATACACACACAGCAAAATGATGCAGTACAGTTGATTTTAGGTCAAGTGGTGCTACCTTTTTTCATTTAATTAAGTAAAACGTGTCTTGCCCCAGGACAGATATATTGTACGAGCCGCTCTTGAGGTCAAAACACAGTAAGTCCTTCTCAAATAGTGTGCGACCTCGGGGAACATGCTTTTTTTTTTTTTGCTGTAGTAGAATAAAGTGTAATTGCACATCCGCTACAGTAGTTGGCAGTACACAGAGCACAGAGCAGGGGATATGAAGTGCAGTGAACAAACCCGAAAGCCGTGTCCCAATTCAGGAGGCTGCAGCCTTTGGAGGCTGTGAAGGCTGCAGCCTCCGGAAGCCGCATAGGCT
The DNA here is from genome assembly GCA_034769755.1 of Odontamblyopus lacepedii. Classification (NCBI taxonomy): domain Eukaryota; kingdom Metazoa; phylum Chordata; class Actinopteri; order Gobiiformes; family Gobiidae; genus Odontamblyopus; species Odontamblyopus lacepedii. The sequence continues at coordinate 40,734,368 of CM068345.1, read as the reverse complement.
GTAGCCTTTGAACACACCTCTGCGGATCGCATGACAGTGGCGAAATGGGACAGGTCCAGCCCACGGAGCGTACGTCAACAGGTGCCTGTGATGTCACGTTAACACGTCGTCGCGTAGCAACCGGCACAGGTGTATAAAAATGTACAGAAATATTAGACACCGGCACAGGTGTATAAATTGCGCAGAAATATTAGCCACGAGAAGTGATGGAGCCCGAGGTTCTGACTTGTTTATTTATGATAATTGATTTAATTTTGGAGGAAAAGGCAATGCAACGCCGTTACAGGCGCCCAGTTCTGCTTAGATTAAATGAAGTAAGTAATTCATCTTTCCTTTTGAATATTAACCTATTATACACGTATTTCCTTATTCACGTATCACGGCATTTCGTTACTGCTGTAGATAGTAGGCAATTACATAACTTTTCAAAAGAAATACCTTCATAAAACCAATAAAATTATAATTTTATTACTTTCTTGTCTGTGATGACGATTATATTCATACATTTATTAATTTATATATGATTTAGTACCACTAGAGGATAAAGTTCTACACATACGCTTGCTTCATCCATTATTATATTAACCTGCATTTATGTAGGTAGTACTAAAAAAATATTATGAACATTTATTATAATCGTTGATTATTATAGTTAACATGTATTATAATTATTGATTATGGGGCATTGAGATCGAGGTCCTGGTCTTCCTCTTCTGGCTGGCATGTGGGACATCATACCGGGTGGTCTCCCGGGTGTTTGGAATACCCCGCTCCACTGTCTACCGCAATAACCAGCGCGCGAATGAAGTAGCGCGAGAATGAAGTAGCGAGCGAATAACTAGCATGCGGTGCATGCTGGGATATTGGAGGCCGTGAAGGATACTCTGGTGTAGCCTTCGTTCACGGTCCAATCACCATGGAAACGAGGCCGGTTTTAAGGCCGCATTTGAAGGCTGCACGAAATAAAATGAAATGGGACAGGCCTTGGTTTACCGGAAGTGACGTATGCTGCCTTAAAACCAGCCTCCGGGGGCTGCAGCCTTCTGAATTGGGACACAGCCAAAGAAAGGCAGAGAAAGACAGAGATAATGAAACAGGGTGTCCTCTCTGTTTCACTGACAAAATTTCAAAACTTTCCCTGACTTTTTAATGCACTGGAAAAAAAACAATATCTAGGTAAGTTAAAAAGACTTAAATTAAAAACTTTGACTTTATTTGAGTAGATTTATCTTGGCAAGTGAAAAGATCTGCCAGTGGAATAATGTTGTTTTTTTTTTTTCTTAATTCAAGCAACATTTGATTTTATTTCTTTCGAAATGCAAAAAGTTATTTTTTCTTATTTTAAAGGGACATTCCGGAATTTTGGACATAGGGCCTCATTTACTAGTGAGCCAAAGTGTAGTCAATGTTTGGAGACTATTTTTAAAATAATTCATCCATTCCTTATATTTGCAGTTGACAGCAAGACTAGGCTAGCGGATCTGAATGGTGCCTGTTAGCCTACCATGAAAAACAGTCTTACCCAATCCACAAAGCACCTGAAGCAAATGTGTTATTACGCCAGACTATTGATGGAAATGTCTGTGTTGACAGAATGATGTTTGAAGTAAAACCAATCTTGCATTTGAAGGATTTATGTCAGCAGCAGCAGTGAGTTGTACTTCCTAACAGCCGCTTTGCAGCGGCAGACTGGTACACCCAGCTGCAGGTAAACAAACTTACTCAGCGGAATCTGTTTACCTGCAGCTGCCGTAGCCGTATGTAGAGCACATGAAGAAGCCTGTTCCAGATATGGTCACGTTCGGAGGACCCGATGATTATGAGGACAATGATGAACAATTGCTTTTTACCAACGAACCTGTATGAGGCGGAATCCACAGATGAAGTGTTGAGAGAGATGGAAACTCAAAGGGCTGAACGAGAGAGAGTGTCTCTGCTGAAGCTGCTGCAGAAAGCCGTGACAGAAGAACCGGAGATTGGTGGTGCCCGTGTGGAAACTGCATAAAATATAGTGTAAGTCCTGGGAATAGCGCCTCCTGGGAGAAGATTTGCATAACGGAGCACCAGGACTCCTTCCCCCTTCTCAAGTGCAGAGTACTGGAAAGTTGGATGGCACCGCAGTCGTTTTCAGAAAAGGTCTTATTTTGGACTTTGTGATGTCGTTTGGACTGAAATGATCACTACAGATCACCTGGGAATGTAGCGTCTCCATCTGTGTGTTCGTGTCCAGCAGCAAGAAGCCAGAGTTTAGTTCTTTCAGGATCTTTTACTGGAAACTTTGTGGTGTTCATCTTTGAGCTTTATTATCGCAATTGGTAAATGCACTGATTTACCCCGTGGCCACGTCGTTGGTTTATAATCCACCGATCGATTGAACAGTATTAGTACTAGTGACAAGTGTGTCGCGATTCTCTGTTGAAGTGAGTTGGTGACATCACAACTAACTAGAGCAAAGTAAAATTCTGCTGCTGCTGGGCAAATAATCCGTCAACATGCGACGATTCATTGCGATTCAAGGTGAGGTTAACTTCAAACATTCTTCTATCAACACAGACATTTCCATCGATAGTCTGGCGTAATAACACTTTGCTTTGGGTGCTTTGTGGATTGAGTAAGGCTGTTTTTAGTGGCAGGACAACAGGCACCATTCAGATCCGCTAGCCTAGACTTACTGTCAATTGCAAATATAAGGACTGGATGAATTATTTTAAAAATAGCCTCCACACATCGACAACACTTTGGCTCACTAGTAAATGAGGCCCTATGTCCAAAATTCCAGAATGTCCCTTTAAGTCCAGCGTTATTCCCCGGCAGATCATTTTACTTGTCAAATGAAATTTACTCAAATCATGGTAAAATTTTCTTAATCCAAGTCATTTTACCTTGACTAGATTTCGTTTTTTGCACTGTGACCTAAAGTGAATTTTCCATGACTTTATGGCACCTGCATGAATTGAGCAGACTTTTAAGGCTAAATGTGAAATGTGAACCCTTTCCACTCACTTCATGGTTTGGTATTATAGTTTTTAACATTCAAAATCCTATCTTGCATTTATTGTGCCTCTTTTAAACAAAATTGTGTATTGTACTGTGTTTCCAGCAGAACATTTGTTCACTGCACTACAGTTGGAAACGAGGAAAGACCCATGTATTTACTGTGTCTAAAAATGTTGGCAGCAACAGTATGAAGCCAAATAAATTACATCCATCCATCCATCCATCCATCTTCTCCCGCTTAATCCGGCTGGGTCGCGGGGGCAGCGTGCTGCCCAATACTCATAGCACCTGACCCCCCCTATGAACCCCTCTGCAGGTGGTGAGCCCACAGGAGGGCAAATAAATTACAGCGTCAGTTAAATGGAATTTAGGACATTGAACCTAATTTCCTAGTGTTGGAGACATGTGGATACACTTTTTTTTCCATCGAGTCTTTGTATTTGCAGAGGTGCTGGTGCTAGGCTAGTGCATGTCAATGGCCATAGTCGTCCTGCCACTAAAAACAGTCTGACCCACTCAACAGACCTCAACAGTCTGCGTCCATAGAATCATCAATCAATCAATCAAACTTTATTTGTATAGCACTTTTCATACATTGGAGATGTAGCACAAAGTGCTTCACATGCAACAGAAAAATGACAATGATTAAAAACAACAGCAACCCCACCCCATTGTTTCTCCCATATATACAACAGTTTAGATAGATTTAAAAAAACCCATAAAGCTCGTAAAGGTTATAGTGAAAATAAAAATGGAGAGCTAAAATTAGATAGAGATTAAGTAAAATATTAATCATTTAATTTAGAACAAATATGCTAATAATAATAAAAATTAATAATAAAAATTAATATAATAAAATATATAATAAAATATATAATAAAAATATTAATATAAAAATAATACTAATAATATAAAACAAGTAAAAGTTTCACCAACAATATTCATTTTGTCTTCTTAGTACTTTAACTTCTTCATCACCATCAACAAAGGTAGACAACAAGTTCTCAATAAAACTAATCAACCCCTGAAAAATACACAGCAATCCAATAAAGGGCAGCAGGAACACCAAAACACAGTCACACTACCATACATCAGAGGAATCACCAAACCCATCCAGAGAGCCGTGAAAAAACACAACATAAGCACAGCAGTCAAACCATACACAAAACTCCACCAACAGTTAGTACACCCCAAAGACAAAATACCACCAGAACAAAAATGCAACGCCATCTACAAAATCCAGTGCAAATCGTGCAATAAATCTTACATAGGGGAAACAGGCCGGGCATTTCACATCCAAAAAAAGGAACACCAAAATGAATGCGAAAAAGAAACAGCAGGGAGACTCACCAGAACACAAAGAGACAAAGCAGGACAGGAAAATTTAAAATCTGCCATATCAGACCACTGTAAAAGAAATAACCACATTATGGATTGGGACGGGGCTCGGGTCATTGGTTCGGAGAACAACAAGTTCAAACGCTGGATCAGGGAGGCCATTGAGATCAGGAAACGAGGCACTGACAGCATCAACTGTGATGACGGCGCGTTCCTCCTTTCACACACCTGGGACACCCTCCTCCAGAGACCACCGGGCGACAGGAGGCGTGGTCAGTCTGGGCGACCTGCAGGTCCCATCAGGCTGACCACGCCTACAGGAAGTAACAACAGCTGATATACGACACTGTCACCACTGTAGTATATTGATAATATAACTACTAAGCTAGACCCCGGTATATTATTTTGTAGTTAAACAGTGCCATCTAGTGGTGTATGAGTTATGCCGGAATGCCCGGATGTTGTGCCTGTGTGTGCGTTCTGAGAGTTCAATAAAAACAGAAGCAGACGTGTAGAAGTTGGTTTCCGTCCTTCATTTACTGTTATGGTTATATTAACAGTAGATCAGTCCAAATATATTACAGTGGCGACGAGGATGGGATTCCTTTTTATGCGAGAAGGAATTCCAGTTCAGAATGAGTGATTTAGAGTGTTTTACTCGACGGTAACGTTACTGCGAGATAGCTAGCTGCTAGCAAGACAAACTATGCTAACATCAACTGTGGAGCGCGCAGTTAACGGTGCAACATGGCATTTTTCATCGGAAACCTTGGAGAGTACAAGGAAGGACAAGAGGACTTCGAGTCATATCTAGAAAGATTTCAGCAATGGATGATCGTAAATGAAGTGGAGGAAGATAAACAGGCCAACGTTTTCCTGTCTGTAGTGGGCGCAGAAGCCTATGGATTGTTAAAAAATCTCTGTATACCAGATAAGCCAAGTAGCCTCTCGTATGAAGTACTGAGCGGGAAACTGATGTCTCATTACAAGCCCAAGCCACTAGTTATCGCCGAAAGGTTTAAATTCCAAAAAAGGAACCAACAAGAAAATGAATCAGTGTCGGATTATGTGGTGGCATTAAAGCATTTGGCCACACACTGTGAATTCGGTCTTCATTTAGAAGAAGCTCTGAGGGACAGATTCGTTAGTGGTTTGAGAGTGGAGTTTATTCAGAGGAAGCTCCTTACGGAACAGAATCTGACATTTGCAAAAGCGTGTGAACTGTCGTTATCGATGGAAATGGCGTCCAAGAACACGTTGGAGTTCGCCAACAAAATGAAAGGACCTGCTATGGTGAATAAGATAGACAAGAAAAGAGCAAGCAAGGGTGCGTGGAAAAGCAAATCAGCCAACATCGAGTGGAAAGGTAAAGCCACAAGTGACGGTTCCAGACCACCACAGAGAACAGTCCTGCTACCGATGTGGCAGCACCAATCATGCAGCGCAAGCATGCAGGTACAAGACTGAGACATGCCACAAGTGTTCAAAGGTAGGACACATTGCAAAGATGTGTAGAACTAAAATGAGACATGGGCATACACAGTATGTAACTGAGAGCAACAGTCAAGATGTCATAGCGGAGAATGAAAATGAGGATGAACTGTTTGGCCCATATTTCATGAATACAGTGTACACTACCAACGCCATTGGAAATGGAAAAAAGGATATAAAGGTAAATTTCAAGTTAGAAGGAACACTAGTAGCCATGCAGCTGGACACAGGAGCTGCTGTAACACTTGTTTCGGAGATGGTGTATAAGAAACACCTCTCTCATCTGCCACTGAAGGAAAGTAAAGTTCGACTGTCAACCTCTTCCGGGGAGGACATTCCCTTGATGGGACAAGTGACTGTCAATGCAAAATATGGAAATCAGAGTGGAAATTTACCCCTTGTGATTGTGAAGGGTGACAGACCAGCCCTCCTGGGCCGTAACTGGCTCACGAATTTCAAGCTAGACTGGGCAAACATATTTTCAGTTAGGCCAGCAGGGGGCAGTAACAATGCAGATGTGGAGACAGTGTTGCAGAGGCACAAAGCACTGTTTTCTGAGGAGATGGGCACTATTTGGGAGTTCAAGGCCGGCATCACGGTAAAGCCACATACCAAACCAGTCTTCACGAAGGCAAGACCAGTGCCGTATGTGCTAAAGGACGCAGTTGAGAAAGAGTTAGACAGGTTGGAAAAAGCTGGCATTATCTCAAAGATAGAGCATAGTCAGTGGGCTTCCCCGATAGTAGTTGTACTCAAATCTGACAAGTCAATTCGTATTTGTGGAGACTACAAAGTCACTGTAAATCAGAGTGTGGAGGAGGAAAACTATCCACTACCGAACACCGAAGATCTCTTTGCTACACTGGTTGGGGGCACTCTTTTTAGCAAATTAGATATGTCACATGCCTACTAACAGCTTGAGTTAGAGAAGGACTCCAAGAAGTATTTGACAATAAATACGCACAAAGGACAGTATGTCTATCATAGACTCTCCTATGGGGTGTCTAGTGCACCTTCTCTGTTCCAGAATGTGATGGACCAGATCCTACAGGGCTTGGAGCATGTGACCTGCTTCCTAGATGACATACTGGTCACAGGCAGAACGAGAGAGCAGCACCTGAGGAACCTAGAGGAGGTACTTAGTCGGCTGGAGAGCTATGGAGTAAGAGTTAAAAGGGCAAAATGTTCGTTCATGCAGGAGAAAGTGGAATACTTGGGGCATCTGATAGAGAGGGACTTCACCCCACTGAGTCAAAGGTGGCCGCTATCAGAAATGCACCGCAACCAACAAACGTCACAGAGCTACGGTCATTTCCAGGACTGTTAAACTATTATGGCCGTTTCATGAAAGACTTGTCCACTGTACTGCAGCTGCTACACCAACTTCTAAAGAAAGAAGTGGACTGCGAATGGACGCCAGAGTGCGCAGCAGCATTCAAAAATGCAACAGAACAGTTAGTCAAGAGCTCAGTCTTAGTTCACTATGACACCAAGAAACCCCTGAGATTAGCTTGTGATGCATCCCCTTATGGGATAGGTGCGGTCATGTCACACATAATGGAAAATGGGGACGAGAAACCAGTCGCTTTCGCATCGCGCACACTGACAGACGCAGAAAGTAAATACAGTCAGATTGAGAAGGAGGCTTTGGCCATAATCTTTGGCGTGACCAAATTTCATAAGTATCTCTATGGCCGCAAGTTCAGTTTGATAACTGACCACAAGCCCCTCCTGGCCATATTAGGGCCCAAGTCTGAAAATCCCTACACTTTCCACATTGCGTATGTAGAGATGGGCGCTGAGACTGATGGCGTATGACTACATAATAGAGTACAGAACGTCAGCAGAAAATGCAAACGCAGATGCGTTATCAAGGCTGCCAGGGAAAGGAAAGGATAATACAGCAGAAGAGAACAGCATCTTTTATTTCTCATTAGTAGATGAGCTTCCCGTGCAGGCCACAGAGATTGCACAGAGCAATCTAAAGGACCCAGTCCTATGCAAGGTGCTGGAGCTGACTCGTTCCGGATGGCCGAGTTATATCAAAGATGACACGCTGAAACCATACTTCACCCGAAGGAATGAACTGTCTGTGGAACAAGGATGTATTCTATGGGGAATTCGAGTTATCATTCCACCAGCACACCGAGACAGGCTACTGCCCGATCTACACCAAGGGCACCCTGGTGGGTGCAAGATGAAGAACTTGGCTAGGAGCTACTTGTGGTGGCCCCAGTTAGACAGTGATATAGAACGTGCAGTACAGCAATGTGATGCCTGTCAGAGTGTGAGGAAACTACCAGTCGTAGCACCTTTGCACTGCTGGCAGTGGCCTGGGAGAGTATGGCAGAGAATACACATTGACTTTGCAGAGAAAGATCAACACCACTTCCTGGTGTTAGTGGACAGTCATTCTAAATGGCTTGAGGTAATCCCCATGGCAACCACCACAGCCGCCAAAACGATTGAGGTGTTGCGGAACATCTTCTCTTCCTACGGTCTCCCAGAGGAGATTGTTTCCGACAATGGTCCACAATTTACCTCTCAGGAGTAAGACATTCTTGCAAAGCAATGGCATAAAACAGACCTTGGTACCAGCCTACCATCCCGCTCCTAATGGAGCCGCAGAGCGAGCAGTTCAGACAGTGAAAGCCTCACTGCTGAAACAAGTGCTCGATGAGAAGAAACAAAATGTCACTACAACACTGCAGCACAGGCTAGCAAACTTTCTTATAGCTTACAGGATTACACCACACAGCGTCACAGGTTGCGCGCCAGCTGAACTGTTCCTAAAACGTCAGATCAGGACCAGGTTCAGCCTGCTGAAACCAGATCTTGCTCGTGTGGTGGAAGCCAAACAACAAAAACAGAAAGTCTGCCATGATCAAACCGCCTCCGAGCTGAGACATCTGTCAGAGGGTGATTCAGTTCTGATCCGAAATTTCCGCGGAGGAAAGGAGAGGTGGACAAAAGGAACAATTGGAAAGAGACTCGGACCAGTCGCCTACCTGGTGTGGAACGGGGTTAACCATCTCTCAGTCCACATTGATCATCTGCTGCACAACCGATCGTCCTGTCCAGAGACTTTTGGGGTCCAGGATGAGCAAATAGACGTCACCAACACCTACCCTGCAGTGGGTCATGCGGACTTGGGGGGGAAAGGCACACCTGGAGCAGTAGGTGGTAGCCCGTACTCACCTGAAGCGACACCGTTGGCACATAGGGAAGCTAAGGGGACGCTTGCAACACCCTTACCAAGCCCAGTGAGCTGTGACAAGGCAGTGACACCTGCAACCCGCACAGCCGTTTCCCCTGAGGTGTTAGGGCGCAGGTACCCTCAGAGAGAGAGGGCGCCTCCAAACCGACTGACCTTTTGATCAGTCCATTCCCAAGGAACTGTGTTCTTGAAAAAAAAAAAAAAGAGTTCGTGTTCATAAAAGAATGTGAAAAAGAGTTCCTAAGATTGAAATGTAAGGGAAATGGGTTTAATAGGTTGTGTCGGCCGTGATGATGTAGTTAAACGTTTTTGCCGGAGCACCTGTTTTGGGTTTTAACTATGAGTTATTATTAGTGGGAACATCTTAGTTTAAGGGGGAGGAGTGTAGTATATTGATAATATAACTACTAAGCTAGACCCCGGTATATTATTTTGTAGTTAAACAGTGCCATCTAGTGGTGTATGAGTTATGCCGAAATGCCCGGATGTTGTGCCTGTGTGTGCGTTCTGAGAGTTCAATAAAAACAGAAGCAGACGTGTGGAAGTTGGTCTCCGTCCTTCATTTACTGTTATGGTTATATTAACAGTAGATCAGTCCAAATATATTACAACACTGGTGACAGTTCTGAAGATGGCTCGCAGCTAGCAGTAAAAATACACTTGGCTACATTGTCTTAAAAAAGAACCTAAGAAGTTAAAGTAAAAGTTTCAATTAAAAGCTAAATTAAAAAGATATGTTTTGAGTTTACTTAGGGTTAGGGTTAGGCTAACCCTAAGTATGAACACTCGCAGCGGACCTCAGATCCTCAGGTCGACTGTTCCACAAACAGGGGGCCGTAAAAACTGAATGACGCCTCACCATGAGTATTAGTTTGGACTCTTGGGACAGTTAAAAGAAGACTACCTGAGGACCTGAGAGTCCGAGAGGGCTCATATGATAAAAGCAGATCAGATAAATAAATAGAGCTAAGACCATTAAGAGCTTTATAAACCACTAAAAGAACTTTAAAATCTATCCTGAAGCTCACAGGAAGCCAGTGCAGAGACTTTAGCACCGCTGTGATGTGCTCTCTCTTCCTGGTCCTCGTTAGCAGCCGAGCTGCAGAGTTTTCTAGTAGTTGCAGTGGAGCCGTACTTTTCTTTGGAAGACCAGAAAGGAGAGCATTGCAATAGTCAACGCGGTTTGTGATAAAAGCATGTATTAAAGTCTCTGCACTGGCTTGACAGAGAAGTGGTCGGACTCTGGCAATATTTTTAGATGATAAAAACCTGATTTTGTGATTGACCTGATGTGTGGCTCAAAGCTAAGCTCACTATCACTGGGGGATGAGTGAGTAGGTTTGGAGCCTAGCTTTAAGCCTTTCTCTCTCTGAGCTTCAGGACCAATAATTACAACCTTGGTTTTGCTCTGGTTGAACTGGAGGAAGTTTGCTGCCATCCAGGTCTTAATATCTAAAATGCAGTTAAAAAGGGTGAATTATGTTTGAAATAAAACTAACCTTGCATCACATCACATGTTGAGGTACTATTTTCTCATATATCAGCTGCCGAGCTTTCTATCAGGAAGTACACTATGGACACAGATATTCACATGGACAGTCTGGATTTCTAATACTTTTGCCTCAAGTGCACTGTGGAGTGGGCTGACATGCACTAGCCTAGCACCAGCAACCTCTCCTAATACAAGGACTGGATGGAATATTTCAACAAGTGTCTCCACATGTCTCCAACACTCTGGCTCACGAGGAAATGAAGCCCTATGTCTAAAATTCCAACCTGTCCCTTTAAAGACATTACACCCCAATCAAAAACCACTTGAGTTTTTTTCAGCGAAATCATGGTTGAATATTTCCAACAATCCTCCCACTTTGTGAATACAAATGATGCTATTTATAGTCGTGGCAAAGAGTGGAGGGGTGAATAATAATTGAGAAGCATTGTAATACATTAAGTCCACTGTGCACTGTCCACATTGTTCACTAATCAGGAAGGGCACGCAAGCATGCTAGTTGTTGTAAGCTTTACTGTCACAGAAAAACATGAAAAGCACCTATTATGAATTGAAGTGAATGCTCAGATAATAATAAGGTAAGTGGGGAATAACTTCGGACCATCGCAAACAGTTTATGTATCCATGACGGTGCTCTGAAGGGGGAGCGACGTAGCCAAGGCAGAGAGGACTTAAAAATATTCAAAACGAAACTGAAACTTGTAAAACATGTCAATACGTTACTTTTATGGAATTTTCACAATAAAAGGTAACATGTCGATCTGTTATGTGTTAGCAGTCAGTACCTCCATATTTTGCACAAGTATTTCCAATGTATTTGAGCAAAAGGTGTTTGGTCTAGAGCAGGCATGTCCAAACTATGGCCCGGTGGCCAAATGTGGCCCTCAGTCCAATTGTTTTGGCCCTCAGGCTTCCAGGTGAATTGGCCCATACTACCACAAGTAGCACTTTTTACTGCATGTTTTTGAAATCCATCTTGATCAAACAAATGTAGTGTGTCCTTTTGAGGGTCTAAGTGTGAACAAAGCTCTGGAGGGTCATTCAAACCCCTTGTAAATGCACATATTTGAATTACTCACTGTTTTGACCATCAGTCTATGACCCTCAAGTGGCCCTTACGCTGGTCTGTGTTTTAATATGTGAGCCTTGATGAAAAAAGTTTGGACACCCCTGGTCTAGGATGACCAGACGTCCCTATTTACCCAGGACAGTCCCAGTTTGGAGCCCTGTGTCCCCTGTCCCAGCAGATTTACCTTTTCGGTCTATATATTTTAAATGTGACTGTCTATGGAATAATGTCAGAATATGCTTGTGATCATAATAAATTAATTATTCAATCAATCAAAATTTGTCTCAGTTTTATACAAGAAATGTCTCAGGTGTCCCTATTTTTGACCAATTTGGTACCTACCAACAATAAAAACAGGCATAAATTATCACTTGTTTAGGTAAAATACAGAAAAGCTTCTGAAAAATGAGCAAAACACAAAAAATTTGACTATAGTGACTCACAATTTTATTATTACCAACTACCCCAAACTGAGGGTGTTCCAGTTTTTGATTCTGAAAGTCTGATCATCCTAGCCTTATCCCAGTAGAGATATATTATATGAGCAGCGCTTGAGGGTAAAATAAATCTGCCATGAACTGTCTGCATCTACTTATAAAGAGTTGTATTGTCTTGTATTGTATTGTCAAAACTCCGCTCCGATCTCTGAGAGTTGTGAAAAGCTCTTGTAAACTCATCGTGGTGAATCATTAGGATGCTCAGAATGCATAAGGTAAGTGAGGAAGAACTTTGGATCACTTCAAACTTAATTAGTTGTGTTCTTCACGTTTTAATGACAGTAAAAATCAGGTCCAGACGCAGTGAATATGTTAGAGACATTCCACTTTTCCAACAATCTCCTTTTATCCCCAAGCCGTGCGATCCTATAAAACGCTCCAGTAAAACCGTTCATCAGCGTTTTGAAGCATCCCTCAGTGTGGATTTAAAGACAAGGAATAAAAGCTTCTGCAAAAACGATTCTACTGTTAAAGCTGCACTGTGTAACTTTCTGGTAAAGGGTCCGCCAAGTGCTTGTTTTGACATTATTACTTGACCCAGAATGGCAAATCAGATACTCATCGACAGGCTATTAAAACTATAGTACTAGTAACAGGTACAGCCAGAGTTTTAATGTAAACGTGAAGTCACTTGTACATATGCCTGTGTGTTGTGCCTCTGGGCAAGGCATTTTAAAGACAGAGCTAAAATAATGTTTGAGATTAAAACAGTTTGAGATTGAATGCTGAGCGGAGCATAAAGGACGGACATTGCTGCTAAACATTTACCCCCGGTGTACGTTGACTGCAGGTGATTCGCGTTTGGTGCAGTTTTACTGTGACTTATATGCCCCACTGACCACGCTGTCTGCTACTGAGATTCACACTCTGGTCGGGAGTCCATGTGATAGATTAGATTATGCACAAGAAGCCTTTTGGGAAACAACAGCAGCATTTCACACTGCGACCACTTTCTCATGCTTTAGGATGCCGTGGATATTTACAGTGGGTAAGAACCAGGTATGTAGGCTATCAATAACCAAAATATGGTGATATGATATCGGCAAAGGTTTCACAATAATATCGTGGACCACCACAATATATGGAATCCCTAATCTTTTTGCTTAAATGAAGAGTTCTGATGCAGAAATAGCTAAAAAAAAAAAAAAGAAAAGAAAAGAAAAGGGAACTACATAGACCATGATCCTTTGCTCCGTTTCAGTGCAGACGAAATAACTGTTCTCAGCACTTTGAAATCTTCATTCTTTGGATTAAGTCTTGTGAAGCATTTTTAGAGGAAAAAGGACCAGATTCACAGTTTTGTGCCTCCACAATATATTGTAATAAATCTGGTACGGTGAGATGTATATGGTGAAAATATCGTACAGAGAGATTTGGATATCGTTCCATCCCTAATGACAATAACTCTTGTACCAAATGCACTGGATGGCTTTCTCTTCTGGCTCTTGGTGATGGTGGACGCTTTTTCTCTCCTCTCCTGCCCTTGATCTTTCCTGCTTTGTTTCTATGTTTCGTCTTGTCTAATGTGTCTTATTCTTCCAGAGATTCTCTCCGCTCTTTTCTCCAAAACTAAATTAACTATGGATTCAATAAATTGGTCTTTTAACAAAACTGACACTTTAACAACAAGACAAGCAGGGTCGGGAGAACCTGTGTGTTCTTCGAACACAGAGGATCTATCTATTCCGAACCAGGAATACAGGACTTTGCACTTTGGATCACGCATGAAAGTACTGAGACAGCTTTTCAAAGCCCCACTTGGCTGCCCAGAAATTGGACTGTGAGACAGAGCTTCAAGTACTTGAACTTTGTGACTCTGGGCCGGGATCACAGTCACTGACCGCTGATGGACATGCTTGGTCATGGTGGCTCTAAATCGCAATTTTTGGATAAAATCTGGAGGAAACTTGGAGTTCTGCATATGTAAAGAGACCAAGAGACAATAGAGCTGCTGTGAAAAGAATGCAGTTGCTCGACCCAAAGCCAAACCATGACAAATCTGATCTATTGGCCTCCCCCAGTGGCCTTGGCCCAGACTGACTGGTCAACTCGCCCTGAGAGATTGGAGCAGTAGGGTGCTCTTTTCCTCCATACATTTTCTCTACGCCCTCGCAGCTTCTTTGCCCAACCCAGCATGGTGGACGGGTCTGCTGTAGCCAGCGCCCCCTGGCTGCAGGATATGGATACTGTCTCCACCTCCCTGACTCCTCCTCCCGCTGCAATGTTGTGTTATAATTGAATGGCTTGTCATAATGTATATATGTGTTCTTTTTGTTGTTCTTCCTCAATTTTTCTTTTTTCTCTGTAGTAGTTAGTTATAATTATTATAGTTAGAATAGAGTGTTATGAAAGATAGTATAGAGATAGAAAGAGTTATGAAAGAGTGTATCACAGCAGCAATCTCATAGCTTCCTGTTTGAGTTAGAAGTAAATAAAGATAGTTATGTCACAGTTAGACTCACTTGTTTAGTTCAGCTTTATGTGGGATTGTCATCTCTAAACTCATCTGTTTAGTTTAGCTTTGTGGGGGGTGGAGGGTAAATATGGGATTGTTCTTTTGGAATCACTGTAAAGCGCTTTGTGTTGCATTTTTTGTATGGAAAGCGCTCTATAGATAAAGTTTGATTGATTGATTGATGACTGGTCAAAGCATTTTAGAATGTCAGTCTTGTTATTCTGTAGAATATCGTAATATCATGAGCTTCCCACCATATCGTAAGTTTTCTCACCATATTAAATATATCGTACCGTGAGGTTCATACATGACAATATCGTATCATGAGACTTGGATATTGTTACACCCCTCATAAGTACATTTGCAAAGTACCAGGAGTGTACAGGGATATTTTATTCTGAAAATACTCTGGATCTGTCAGTTCACATCTGATTTCCTGTTCTGCTCATGTGATTTTGTCAGCTTGACGTCAGAGACTGCACCAAGATCAGTGTGGCAGGGTGCTACTGATCTGAATGACTTTCTAAGTCTTACAAGGCCCGCTCATGTCCTGAACTGCACCTGCATTCATTTTACACTGGACGTTACACAAGAAGAGAATGTTGCAATACACATGAACACATTTGAGATTACAATTACACGAGTAATCTGTGCCCTGCCTCTTCGCTCCTACACTCACATGTGAACCTGTGTCTCTAGAGCCTTCACCTGCAGATAGAGACACATCCAAGTGTGTCTCATTCTCAGTATATGGACAGACCAGGCCTCATGTGAAGATCAGAACCTTCAGAATCTCCTCCCTGAGCTGCAGAGGCTGCACTAGCACTGACTCATGACTGGTGCAGGTGCTGGGGTTTAGGGAGTGACGGATCAGCTCAGAGAGAGGCATTTTAAGATTAAACACAATGGATTTCAGCATTGAACCTGGCAAAACGAATGAGAAAGTCATGTGAGACTTGTTCTGTTTTCTGATGACCTCAGCTGCAAAGTATCAAAGTAGTAATAGCATTTGTATTTCTTTAAGTTACATGATGTGACCGTTCCTGTACCTTGTCCTTCCTATTACAGTGATCTCGTATTCCTATAGTCTGGCATCCCCATGTGGACTGTGTTGGGGTAAAGTGCAGAGTCACGGTGGCGTCAAGGTGGGTGGGCTGCTCACTCCAGGAGTGCTGGCCATCCTGTGGCCTCATAACGCTGAGGCGGTGATGGGGGCGTTAGCTTCACTGTAAAAGCTAATCACCAAGGAGGGAAGCACTGTATAAAAGGACATCTATATCTGTCCCATGTGTGTGTGTGTGTGCGTGTGTGTGTGTGTGTGTGTGTGTGTGTGTGCGGAGACACTGAGAGACAGGGCAGATGCTAGAATAATGATCCTACGGTCCACTATGCTCTGCTTATGTTAAAATGCATGAGAGCAGGGAGACATATTTCAGTCAAACTCAGTTAACAACAATCAATCATCTTGCCTGTAGTTGAATCATTTATGAGAGATTTATAATGTTACTGAAATACTTCTGGACACAAGCAGCAGATGTGACATTCATGGAGGTGATTTCATAACTGTTACCGAGCAACCATAATCCTAAACAACAGTCAAAATTAATATAATATATACATAAATAGATAGATCGTATTTCAGGCAGCATACTGTACATTACATAATACAATATATAACATCGATTTATATACAAGGTGTCCCAAAAACTTTGACAGCATTTCACAGGCCATTTTAGCAATTCTTGTTGAAATAACCTCAAATTTTTAACAGAATATATAGAAATAGATCGTTTTATATTTAATGTTTTATTTTATTTTTTTTCAGGTTAAGCCTAACCCACTCCAGAAGAGAAGTAATTTTGCTTCTGGGATAGAAGTGTAACGATATCCAAGTCTCATGATACAATATCATGTATGAATCTCACAGTATGATATTTATTATGATATGATGGGAAAGCTCACGATATTATGATATTCTACAGAATAACAAGACAAACATTCTAAAATGCTTTGACCAGTGACTCTATAAAGTGTCTGGTTCCTCAAAGCTCTCAGGTCTGAAGGTACCGCATGGCGACAGCTGGTTGGCAACAGTGTCTGGAGAGAATTTTCCCATACTGCACCCGTTGGTGGGTTTTTTGCTCTGGCACCAAGGATCGTGTTGTTCATTGAGAGACTGAGGATGGGACAATGTGTTTGCTGATGTCTGTGTCAGATTATGTGTCCATGTTTTTCACTGTGAAGCCCATTGAGGCAACTCTTGTTGTGATTCTGGACTATATAAATAAAATTTAATTGAATTGAATTTGGTACAACATTTATTCCATTAGGGATGGAACGATATCCAAATCTCTCTGTACGATATTTTCACCATATACATCTCACCGTACCTGATTTATTACAATATTTTGTGGAGGCACAAAACTGTGAATCTGGTCCTTCTTCCTCTAAAAAATGCTTCGCAAGACTTAATCCAAACAATGAAGATTTCAAAGTGCTGAGAACAGTTATTTTCTCTGCACTGAAACGGAGCAAAGGATCATGGTCTATGTAGTACCCTCTGTTTTTTTAGCTATTTCTGCATCAGAACTGTTCATTTAAGCAAAGAGATTTGGGATTCGATATATTGTGATGGTTCACGATATTATTGTGAGACCTTTGACGATACGATATTGCCAGATTTCGATTATCGTTACATCCCTAGTCTTGGAATATGCTCGCACACAGTCACCTCAGGCTGTGCAGCGTGAAAACTTCACCAACTGCAAACAAAGTCTTATAATAAACTTATAATGTTCAACACCTAAAATGTTTCATTTCAGAGCTCGACTTAGTAGTTTTCAAGATAACTGCTATTTTGGGGCACCCTGTACATTTATTAAATTATAATAAATGATGTAATGTCTACATGACACAATAATTCTGATTCGACTAATACAAATAAATGACAACTCCTGGATTTAGTTTACTGAAGGTTCAAACTGTAAATGATCACATTTTTATGCAGCGCTATTCCACCTTCAAAGTTATCAAAGCACTTTACAATAAGAACCACTCCATTCACACACACATTCATACACCAATGTACTCAACCACTAGGGACAAGGTGGGTTAAGTGTCTTGCCCAAGGACACAACAACAGCATTCATCTGTGGGAGCAGGAATCGCACCAGCCAACCTGACCACCAATGATGTTTATGTGGAGAAACACTACCATCTGAGCTACTGTCGCCCAAAGTACCAGAAAAAGTCCTTCATTGTTACTTTTTTCCCCCACAAACTGTCACTTCACTGATGTAAAACTATGATAAATATTCACCACAGAAAGTACCCATCAAACCAAGTCACAGTGAGACAAACATGAAGCTGCCATCTGCACGGTGTCCCTGTCATTCTAAAGTGTGGACTTCTTGTATCGTGTCCATGCTGCTGGGCTAAAACAACAGGAGACTTTGTATGAATGTGTTTCAGAAGACTTAAGGTGAGACACTGCAAGGGAAGACAAACAAATTTTCAATTTAGAGCTATCATTTTAACACAGGTTCTTAGGGTTGCCACCTATGTCTGACAAAAACCTGGACATTTTGGCTGATCAATCAGCCTTTTTGCTTATAAGAAGCCATGTCCTTCATATGTATCTGAAGCATTGCACCACATTTCACAAATAATAATAACACAGTTTTGACTTGTATCTAAACTAGAAGTGCAGAGCTCTGATCTTTAGAACACTTAAGAGTCTCAAAGCGAGTGGTTTTACAGGAAAGAGCTGACGCTGTCGCACAATTTTATAGCTATGGTCCACAGACATATCCAGCTGCTCTATACCTACCAACCTATGATCTGCTGCATTCAGCACCATGGACAGCGAGAGACGTAAAATATGATATGTCAGAATATTGACACAAAAAAGTGTCAGAAAAGCGGCATGTTTAAATAGAGACGTGTCGTAATACTGGGTTGTCTAAAGGTTGACATGATGGAATGAAGGGATGTCAGTGAAAACCATGTGGATAAACGAAGGCTACAGATGACATAGTAGATTAAACAGAAACACAAATTTTACGCATCATGTAAAAAAAAAACTGGGACATTCAGTGTCCCAGGAGAATTTTTTATTATTTTTTTTTCCCAGGACAGACTATTAAAATCTGTGACAATCAGGTAAAACGGGCAGGCAACACTACATGGTCTGTAGTTTACTCACAGAGATGTCATATAAAATGTATGTACGTTTTTCATCAAGTCATATTTTCATATAAAAATAAGGCATTTTTATGTGTAAAACTGACCATTTGTGGGACATTCAAAACTGAAAAATGTTGTTGTTGTTGTTGTTGACAGATATTTTTAAAAAGACATACAGAGGAGATTTTGTATCTTATTTCATTTTTGAGAAAACTAGACCTGACTGAAAATTTGCCTTTCATGTTAAAATTTGAATAAATCAGCCTTTGGTGTTGACACTATAAAAAATGGTTCTGTACGTTTGGTCCAAATCTTGTTCAGTCCAAACTGTGCAGTGTGGTGTGTGTAGGGCTCCTTCTGTCCCTACGGGGAAATACATTTGGAGAACACACAGTGACTCTGTCCTGTAGAACTGTGAGGCTGATGAAATTAAATATTAACCGTTTCAGAGCAGAATGGACAGTTCTGTTGTGTTCACATGAAAGCACAAACACACAGTTTTTTCTGCAGTGTCTCACCTTAAATATTTCTGTTTCTGTGTGTGTGTGTGTGTGTGTGTGTGTGTGTTCCTTTCTTTCTTTCATTTTATTTAGATTTCATTTTAGTATCCAGATATTAGAAAACTACTCCCCTAATTTGACTTGTTTTATAATGGGTGTCATTTCATTTGACAAGCTCTTCTAATTTTATGGAACACTGATACTGAGATATTTAAAGCCTTTTAGGGGAACTTTAAGCGGCTGAAGGATTGTAACATTTGAACTCCGGCTGTAGTGAGGCTGGTGACTTTCTCATGTCGATATTTTTTGCTCTGGCACCAAGGATCATGTGTTCATGGAGAGACTGAGGATGGGACAATGTGTTTGCTGATGTTTATGTCAGATTATGTGTCCATGTTTATTCACTGTGAAGCCCATTGGGGAAACTCTTATTGTGATTCTGGGCTATAGAAATAAAACTGAACTGAACTGAATTGAAATTTTGTGTTCACCAAATGTCCCAGTCATTTCCACAACATATGGAGCTGATTTTTTAGGGTTGTCGAGAAAAAGTAAAATATCGTCCGAATATGAGGACATGATATGTTCAAGTTTTCCACTGTTAATGGAAGTGAGTCCTCTCTCCCCCTCTCTGTCTCTCTCCCCCTCTGTCTCTCTCCCCCTCTCTGTCTCTCTCCCCCTCTGTCTCTCCCCCTCTGTTTCTCTCCCCCTCTGTCTCTCCCTCTCTCTGTCTCTCTCCCCCTCTGTCTCTCTCCCCCTGTCTGTCTCTCTCCCCCTCTGTCTCTCCCCCTCTCTGTCTCTCTCCCCCTCTGTCTCTCCCCCTCTCTGTCTCTCTCCCCCTCTGTCTCTCTCCCCTCTGTCTCTCCCCCTCTGTCTCTCTCTCCCTCTGTCTCTCCCCCTCTGTCTCTCCTCTCCTCTGTCTCTCTCCCCCTCTCTGTCACTTTCCCCCTCTGTCTCTCCCCCCCTCTGTCTCTCTCCCCCTCTCTGTCTCTCTGCCCCTCTGTCTCTTTCCCCCTCTGTCTCTCTCCCCCTCTCTGTCTCTCTCTCCCTCTGTCTCTCCCCCTCTCTTTCTCTCTCCCCCTCTGTCTCTCTCCCCTCTCTGTCTCTCTCTTCCTCTCTCTGTCTCTCACCCGCTCTCTGTCTCTCCCCCTGTTTCTCTCCCCTCTCTGTCTCTCTCTTCCTCTCTCTGTCTCTCTCTTCTTCTCTCTGTCTCTCTCCCCTCTTTGTCTCTCGCTTCCTCTCTCTGTTTCTCACCCTCTCTCTGCCTCTCCCCCTCTGCCTCTCTCCCCCTCTCTGTCTCTCTCTCCCTCTCTGTCTCTCCCCCTCTGTCTCTCTTCCTCTCTCTGTCTCTCCCCCTCTGTCTCTCTGTTCCTCTCTGTCTCTCTTCCTCGCTCTGTCTCTCTCTTCCTCACTCTGTCTCTCTCTTCCTCTCTCTCTTTCTCTCTCCCCATCTCTCTCTGCCTCTCTCCCCCTCTGTCTCTCTTCCTCGCTCTGTCTCTCTTCCTCACTCTGTCTCTCTCTTCCTCGCTCTGTCTCTCTCTTCCTCTGTCTCTTTCTCTCTCCCCCTCTCTCTCTCCCTCTCTCTGTCTCTCACCCCCTCTGTCTCTCTTCCTCGCTTTGTCTCTCTTCCTCACTCTGTCTCTCTCTTCCTCTCTCTGTCTCTCTTCCTCACTCTGTCGCTCTCTTCCTTTCATTGTCTCTCACCCCCTCTGTCTCTCTTCCTCACTCTGTCTCTCTCTTCCTCTCTCTGTCTCGCTCTTCCTCTCTCTGTCTTTCCCCCTCTGTCTCTCTGTTCCTCTCTCTGTCTCTCTCTTCCTCTGTCTCACGCCCCCTCTCTCGCTGTCTCTCTCCCCCCTTCCGACTCTCTCCCCCTCTGTCTCACTCCCCCTTCTCTCGGTCTCATTCTCCCTCCCTCTGTCTTTCTCCCCCTCTCTCTCCCCCTCTTCCTCTCTCTCTTTCCCTTCCTTTCTCTGTTCCTTTGTCTCTCTCCCTTTCTGTGTCGCTCTCTTCTTCTCTCTCCCTCACTCTGTCTCTCTCCTCCTCTCCCTCTCAGTCTCTCTCTCTCTCCTCTTCTCCCTCTCAGTCTCTCTCTCCCCTCCTCTCCCTCTCAGTCTCTCTTTGTCTCTCTCTCCCCTCCTCTTCTCAGTATTTCTCTCTCTCCTCCTCTTAGTCTCTCTCCATCCCTCTCACTCTCTATCTCTATCTGCTCTGTTGTTCGGGGCAGAGGTTGAATAGAGGAAATGATTAAATGAAGAGCAGTGGACGGCATCATTTAGAAATCACACTTGGATCAATTGCACACCTCACTCTCTCCTCTTTCTCTCCCTCTTCTCTCTCCTTTTTGCTCTCTCTCTCCTCTCTTTCTCTCTCTCTCTCTCTGTGTGCAGTCTGGCCATGGCTCTAATCTAAGCAGATGTCTGTTTAATTGATCGAAACAAATTACCTCCACATCGATCTGAGTCGGGGAGCGCTCTGGGATCGCTCTCTCTCTTCATCTCTCTTTCACTATCCCTCCACACTGCACACTGCACACATGTGAAGAATGTGAGGGTGTGAGGACAGGGGGCGCTCTGGGACACTTCTCCATTTGCTTGTTTCCTGACTTTAATAATTCAGGTTTTAATAATTCTGTTCAAAGTTATATTTAAGCATGTCCAGAAATATTTACAAAAACAAATTACATTTCACAAAGGCAGACATTTTTGCTGTGCTATAATTTCCACCTTTGTGACTGGCTAATTGCTTCCGTTCAGATAGCGATTTCAGTTCAGTTGCAATGTGTCTGTTCTGAGGAGCTCTGGGAGGCGACTGCTGTTGTGTTTTTGGGCTCTGCAAAAATACAATAACACAGATGAGAACATGCAACAGAGCTGGGTGGTAAAAACACATGTCCTCTGTCCTGCCCCTGTGTCTCAGATTCCACCCCCCCACATCCCCTCTCCTCCCCTTTATGCTCCCAGGCTCTCTCCAGAAACAGGATTAAATCATGAAAAACTCGGTGCTCCTCTCTCCTCTGACATGGGAAATAAATGAGCGCAGGAACCATCATACTAAAAGCCCTGCATGCTAACGGAGCATTCTTTTAGGTTAAGTGCACGAACACACAAGACCCTATGAGGAAACAGCTGCACAGACTCAGGGATTATTGCAGAGTGTGCACTTGTGTAGATTTACAACGTGTGTGTGTGTTTATTTGTTTTCAAAGAATCAAACCAAAAACCACCTTGCTGTGAGGTGACAAGGCTAACTACTCTGCCACCATTAAGTTCTATGCATTTAATGAATGTACCTACATATTTATCCCCAGTGTACGCTGACTGCAGGTGTTTGGGTTTGGTGCGGTTTTACTGCGACTTGTGTGGCCCACTGACTGCGCTCTCTGCTGCTGTGCAGTTGCGGTGGGTTGAAGACACTCTGCTCAGGAGTTCACACAATAGTTTAGCATCAATGGATCCATAGATTAGCAGGTACAAGAAGTCTTGTGGGTAAACAACAGCAGCATTTCACACAACAACCACCTTCTTGTGCTTTTGGAGACCATTTTCTCATGCTTTAGAATACCGCAGATATCTACAATGGGTAAGAACATTTGTGAGTGTCCAGAGATATTTCATTTTGAAATTCTCCGGATCTGTCAGTCCTGCGTGTTTGACTTCCTGTTTTGTTCATGTGATTTTGTCCGCTTGATGTCAGAGACTACTGCGGGCCTGCAGATTCTTTCCGCACGCCTGCGCCCCACCCGCTCCCGCATCAGTGTGGCAGGGTGCTACTGATTTAATAAA
The DNA here is from genome assembly GCA_034769755.1 of Odontamblyopus lacepedii. Lineage (NCBI taxonomy): Eukaryota > Metazoa > Chordata > Actinopteri > Gobiiformes > Gobiidae > Odontamblyopus > Odontamblyopus lacepedii. Next base: position 40,711,327 of record CM068345.1, on the reverse strand, counting down.
ACAAACATTAAACATTAAAATCAGTTTTAAAAAGGTGAGTCTTGAGCAGTTTTTTGAAGGTGGGGAGGTCAGAGCAGGATTGGTCGTGTAGGTCGTGGGAGTGAGTTCCAGAGGGTGGAGAAGGCTCTGTCACCCCAGGTTCAGAGTTTGGTTCTGCAGGGGAGGGACAGGAGGCATCAGAGGAACAGAGGGAGCAGGATGGGGTGTGGCGGGTGTGGCAGTGCAGCAGGTCAGAGGGATGATGGGAGGGACAGGAGGCGTCAGAGGAACAGAGGGAGCGGGACGGGGTGTGGCGGGTGTGGCAGTGCAGCAGGTCAGAGGGGTGATGGGAGGGACAGGAGGTGTCAGAGGAACAGAAGGAGCGGGACGGAGTGTGGCGGGTGTGGCAGTGCAGCAGGTCAGAGGTGTGATGGGACCAGGTTATGGAGGCTTTGTAGGTCATCATGAGGAGGACTTTGAATTGAATGCGCTGAGGGATGGGGAGCCAGTGGAGGCTTTGAAGGACAGGAGGATTTGAATGACTTTCTAAGTCTTGTAGGACTCGCATGTGTCCGGTACCACACCTGCAGTCAGTGTACACTGGGCGTCAGACTAACATGTATAGCCTCTTTTAATTTAGCAAAAAAATTCATTGAAAATCAAGACAAATGACAAGTTTTCAGTCATTTCTTTTCCTGTACTTATTATGTATGTATTCTGCAAAAGATTTAGTCTGAATTGGTTTTAGCATTATCCTGTACAAGTCTCCACCCACAAGCTGAGATAGCCGATGCTCCTACATGACATTTTTACATAAAAACACAAAATCATGATAAAAAACTGTACACAGCAACTGGCCAAACCTGACGTGATGTGCAGGACTTTCATTAGTGGAATGATTGTGCTGCTCTGAAGGGGGAGTGACTTTTAACTCAAAAACTAAAGTGAAACTTATAAAATATATGAAAATGTTTTTAATCGGAGTAGGGGGAGCAGTAGGCGCCACAGTTTTACTTGTCTAGTCCCCTGTCCCACCAGATTTATTTAAAGCCAGTGATTCGTCCCAGTTTTATACAAGAAATGTCCCTGGTGTCCCTATTTTTGACCAATCTGATCCCTGCCAACAGTAAAGAGAGGCATAAACTGTCACTTGTTTGGGTAAAACACGGAAAAGCTGCTTTAAAATGATCAAAACACAAAGAAAATGTGACTATATGACTGACTCATCAGAAATGTTTTCTTTAATTACGCATAGAGTGACCAGATTTTCAAAATTCAGTTTAAATTGTGTCAGTCATGATCCAGAGAGCTTCTGTTGCTGCATTTTTATTTTATTTTTTTTTATTTTTTGCTTTATGGTCATTTGCAAACAGATTTCTGTGTTTTGGCCAAACAAATGACAATTTATGCTCCTCTTTACTGTTGACAGGATCAGATTAGTGAAAAAATGTGATAGTCCTGTTTTAGTCCTGGTTGAGACATCCTGGTTTAGTCTTAGTTTAGTCCTGGATTAGATCAAATTGGTCCAAAATAGGGACATCTGGGACATTTCTTGTATAAAACTGGGACAAATCACTGGTTTTGGATACATCTGCTGGGACAGAGGAAACAGGGCTCAAAACTGGGACTGTACCTGGGAAACAGGGACGTCTGGTCACCCTTATGACCCACAGTTATTAGTTATTACCAATCACCAAAAAAACGGGGATGTCCTAGTTTTTTTTTTTATTATTTTGAAATTCTGATCAGCCTAAATGAGTCACAAAAATGTCTTATTTTTAGAAATTATTCTCATAAATGTTGAACAGTTGCACAGTAAACTCCAGTTGGTGTTGAAATGTCTCCCTCGCATTTGGATATGGCGACTCTAAGTTCAGGTTAGCGTTAGCGAGTGGCTCACAGACTTGTAGCTGAGCATTTTATCAGTCGCTAACAGGAAGTAGCAAATCAAATGGAGCCTTAAGCGCTTGGATTAGCGCTGGACCCTACAAAGCCCAGCCTCTCTGTACATTAGAATAACCTCATATTCTCTCCATATTCTCACAGGTATTTTTGGGTGCTTCAATGTTCCACATGAGTGCTCCGAATGTAGCGCGCTAAACTAATCCCTGCAGCCAGGATTACAGCTCTGCCCAATGTGCGGCAGTCACGTGCTAGCCCCAACTTCAGCTATGGTGACCACCGGCATGACTCTGAAAATAAGGACACTTAGGCCCAAAAGTGAGGATAAAGGCCCAAAGCTGAGGACACTACCGGAACCAGGGGGTAACCACAGAGCATAACAAACTGGCTAAAAACAACCGCTTTAATTATTATTATTATTATTATTATTATTATTATTATTATTATTATTATTATTATTATTATTATTATTATTATATGTCTATTTATTAAAATGTATTATTATATTTATTCTATGTGTCCAGTGAGCCCAGTTTTTCCGCAGTTTCGGTGCTGATGAAAGTAGTTTGGCAAGTTGGCTGGAGTCATGAAAATAAAGTGTTTTTCTTCTCTAAACAATCTGTGGTCAAAAGAGTGATACATTTGCATCACAAAACGTGAATGGAAAAAAAGTCAGACCTCATAATTGCTTGATACTATTTCCTCAACATGTGGGACTACAACACCGACGATGAAGACATGGCCTTTAGCACAGAGCCAAGGGGAGATCTTTATGAACCCGAATATCCTGATGCCCAAATTCACCAGATGGAGTCAGAACAGCAGAGACAGAGAGGAGGGACAGTGGGACAAGCTGAAGCTGGATTTTTGTTGTTCCTGGAGAATCACAAGTCTGCACCATTTTTGTATATATTCTTATATAGCTTATACAAGTTTATATACTTATGGCTGTAGTGCTCATGTTACTGAAAAAAGTGTTGGATTTGTGAGCGGCTTCACCTGGCAGCAGCGCAGTGATATGAGTTGAGAGAAAATAGTACCAAGAGGTTATGAGGTCTGACTTTTTTCGTTCACGGTTTGTGCTGCAAATGTATCACTCTTTTGAACACAGATTGTTTTGAGAAGAAAAACACTTTATTTTCGTGACCCCAGCCAACTTGCCAGACACTTTCATCAGCACCGAAACAGGGGGAGAACTCGTCTCACCGGACGCTGTCAGGAGGTAAGTTAGTGTTGATGCACGACACTGCTGCCATACAGATTCCCTTTAATTGCGTGAAACAGCTTGGTGAGCTCAGCAGCAGTGGTTTTGTCATCTGTTGTGTTGTTGTTGGTGGATCAAAAACAGATGTTAAAGAAGAGTGCAGCACTGCAGCATTCTCCTTGTGGTTTTCTGTGTCTGAGTGTTGCTCTGACGCACCTTTACCTCAGCTGCTCACATCAGTATCAATACGGCAGAGCTCACAGAAGGCACAGGATTCTCCTTTGGTGCTCTGGAAAAACGATGCTCTGAGCACCAAGCATGTCTGAAGGAAGGAGTAACAAGCATATATTCCTTTTTGGCATTTGCTTTTGTTCAACAGCAAACAGGTTCAAACACTTTCAAACGTTGCTATCGCAGCATCGCAGGTGCAATATGGGCGGGGATTTGTGGTGATGCAACAGTGGAGGCTGAGGGTCCAAAATGAGAACAAAATGTCAAAAATGAGGATGCATAAAAGAGGTCCAGACTGAAGGCTCTAAAACCTAAGATTGTCTGGCCAAAATCTGGATGAATGGTCACCCTCACTTCATCTGCTCAAGAAATCTCAAAGACAACAATTATTTTGGTAATACAATGTTCACTTAAGTGTCCCTGTGTGTCCATGGGTCTCATGCTGTTTAAAACCTGATCTGATCTAGCCAAGATCAGGTTATTCATCTTGTTCCGGGTTATTCATCTTGTTTTCAGGTTTATTTAGGGATGTAACAATAACTGAAATATTGTGATACCATATGGTCAAAGGTCTCACAATTATATCGTGGACCATCACAATATATCGAATCCCAAGTCTCTTTGCTTAAATGAACAGTTCTGAAGCAGAAATTGTTAAAAAAAAACAAAAACAAAAAAAAAACAGAGGGAACTACATAGACCTTTGCGCTGTTCAGTGCAGACGACATGAAGAAATAACTGTTCTAAGCACTTTTACATCTTCATTCTTTGGATTAAGTCTTGTGAAGCATTTTTAGAGGAAAAAGGAGCAAATTCACAGTTTGAGTCTCCACAAAATATTGGTGAAATGTAAGATAAGATAAGATAGGATTTTATTGATCTCGCAGGGAAGAAATTCAAGAGTCACAGTAGCTCCAGGACAGTTTAGTGCAAAAAAGGAAAAAAGTGTGCATGTATATGGTGAAAATATTGTACAGAGAGATTTGGATTTCATTCTATCCCTAATGACAATAAATGTTGTACCAAATGACTGGGCAAAGCATTTTAGAGTCAGTCTTGTTTTTCTGTAGAATATCGTAATATCATGAGCTTTCCCATGATATTGCAATAAATATCGTACCGTGAGGTTCATACCGCGACCATATCGTATCATGAGACTTGGCTATTATTACACCCTTAGGGTAATTATTTACTTACTTGTTCTGAATTGGTTGTATAATCTTTGTCACATATATTTCTTTCATGACTCAACTCGTCAGAAAATCTTAAATTTAAGCATTAAACGTAAACATAAAATAAGCTAGAATCCATTTCCCATAGTTTGCTCTGCAACACTTGACTCGCTTTTAGATTCAGTGTTACAGATGTATTTGATACTCAAGTGCGTTTATCTCAAACTTAGCATTCATAAACTTATTTCCAGGCCATGAACACTCACAGAGATGCTTCATTCTCGTCTAGAGGGAGTTTATTTTAAGAGAACTTGTCAAGTAAAATGATCTTTCTGCATGGACAGATTATTTCACTACATTTAATCATGTTCTGATAGATTTAAGCGTTTATATCTTAATTTTTGGCCAAAGTTTTAAGCAGTGTACACACATGTTCTGAGATGTATGGGACTCTTGATGAGTTTAAAGTTCAGACATGGAAGAACGTGTCACAAACCAGTCGGGTCTACATGAAAGTGAAGAATCAGATGCTACGTCCAAAACAGTTACTCTTACATGACTCATTTCTTGCAACATTTTAGTTTGGGTAAATGGAAAATGATTAGAAATTGTATGTCATTTTTAAAGGTTAATTTGAGAGGGATAGAACTTGTGTGAGAGAGATTTAAGAGTTTTGAGCCTGGTTGTGGGTCAGTTGTGGGTCTCATTATTGGGTCTGCTTTTGGGCCCTGCTAGTTTATTTTTAGATCGGTTGTGTGTGTCACAGGTTGTGGGTCTGGTTGTGTGTCCAGTTGTGTGGGGTCGGTTGTCTGTCCGGTTGTGGTGAGTCTGACTGTATAGGGTCGGTTGTGTGTCTGGTTGTGGTAGATTGTTGTGGTGGGCTGGTTGTGTGTCCAGTTGCGGTGGGCTGGTTGTGTGTCCAGTTGTGTGTCCGGTTGTGTGTCCGGTTGTGTGTCCGGTTGCAGGTGGGCTGCAGCGTTTCCTCTGTCAGCACAGATGCATATTTAATGTCCTGATGAGCTTCACTGCTGACACAGACAAAGACACACAACAATACCCATGAGCCTCTTCTCCCCCCTTCCTCTCCTCCTCCCCCTCTCTCCTCCTCCCCCTCTCTCCTCCTCCCCCTCTCTCCCCTGTCTTTCCCTCCCTCCTCTTTCTCTCCCTCTCTCCTCCATCCTTCTTCTCACCCTGACCTCCACACATCCATCTCAGCTCAAATCATGACAACTACACAACACCGTTAAACAATACCTAATCTCCTCTTCTCTTCCACTTCTCTCTCTCTCTCCTTCTCCCACTCTCATCTCACTGCAAGAACTTTCTGGCTTCGACTGTGTAGAGTTTGCATGTTCTCCATGTGTTTAGGCACTTGATTTTCCTCCATCAATCCTGTCCTGACCAAGACTATCTCAAGATCTGCAGATGGGTCCCACTGCTCCTGACAGGTTTAACCCAGAGACACTGAAGGATGGGTCAAATACAGGTTTAACCCAGAGACACTGAAGGATGGGTCAAATACAGGTTTAACCCAGAGACACTGAAGGATGGGTCAAATACAGGTTTAACCCAGAGACACTGAAGGATGAGTCAAATACAGGTTTATCCCAGAGACACTGAAGGATGGGTCAAATGCAGGTTTAACCCAGAGACACTGAAGGATGGGTCAAATACAGGTTTAACCCAGAGACACTGAAGGATGGGTCAAATGCAGGTTTAACCCAGAGACACTGCAGGTTTAGCAGACACTGCAGGTTTAACCCAGAGACACTGAAGGATGGGTCAAATACAGGTTTAACCCAGAGACACTGAAGGATGGGTCAAATGCAGGTTTAACCCAGAGACACTGCAGGTTTAGCAGACACTGCAGGTTTAACCCAGAGACACTGAAGGATGGGTCAAATACAGGTTTAACCCAGAGACACTGAAGGATGGGTCAAATGCAGGTTTAACCCAGAGACACTGAAGGATGGGTCAAATGCAGGTTTAACCCAGAGACACTAAAAGATGGGTCAAATACAGGTTTAACCCAGAGACACTGAAGGATGGGCCAAATACAGGTTTAACCCAGAGACTGAAGGATGGGTCAAATACAGGTTTAACCCAGAGACACTGAAGGATGGGTCAAATACAGCTTTAACCCAGAGACACTGAAGGATGGGTCAAATAGAGATTTATACCAGAGACACTGAAGGATGGGTCAAATACAGGTTTAACCCAGAGACACTGAAGGATGGGTCAAATACAGGTTTAACCCAGAGACACTGAAGGATGGGTCAAATACAGGTTTAACCCAGAGACACTGAAGGATGGGTCAAATACAGGTTTAACCCAGAGACACTGAAGAAGGGTCAAATACAGGTTTAACCCAGAGACACTGCAGGTTTAGCAGACACTGCAGGTTTAACCCAGAGATACTGAAGGATGGGTCAAATGCAGGTTTAACCCAGAGACACTGAAGGATGGGTCAAATGCAGGTTTAACCCAGAGACACTGAAGGATGGGTCAAATGCAGGTTTAACCCAGAGACACTGAAGGATGGGTCAAATGCAGGTTTAACCCAGAGACACTGAAGGATGGGTCAAATACAGGTTTAACCCAGAGACACTGAAGGATGGGTCAAATAGATGTTTATACCAGAGACACTGAAGAATGGGTCAAATACAGATTTAACCCAGAGACACTGAAGGATGGGTCAAATACAGGTTTATACCAGAGACACCGAAGGATGGGTGGTCAAATACAGGTTTAACCCAGAGACACTGAAGGATGGGTCAAATAGAGGTTTATACCAGAGACACTGAAGGATGGGTCAAATACAGGTTTAACCCAGAGACACTGAAGGATGGGTCAAATACAGGTTTAACCCAGAGACACTGAAGGATGGGTCAAATGCAGGTTTAACCCAGAGACAATGAATCTTGGGCCAACTGCAGGATCGAAGATGGTGTAGAGTCTTGCCCATATCTATAAATATTTCCACTCTCTCTCTCTCGTCTCTGTCCATCTTCCATTAGAGTCTTTTCCTTTGCTCTGTTTACTGGAAAATTCTGTCTATTCACAAACAGCAACTCAACAACAAAGTTCTCAGACACAGACAGAGGAGTCTCCAGACCTGCACACTTAGAGAATATTCAAATTACACTTCATTAATAAACCAATTAGGAGAATGGACTGCGCTCGGGGATGAATGAAGTTGTGTTTTGTGTTCAAATGCAGTTCCTCTACTACACACAATACTTATATACAGAATACATGTGTTGGCTTCAATATCTATGATCCACCCCAACTTCAACTCATCTGAAAATGAAAGATTAAATATAGACAGTTCTCTACATTTATAATCTTTATATTCAAATGTAGTATTGTTACAAACTACTAAAGTGGTACAAATCCTGTGCGCCGTGTATTTGTTCTCCATTACTTTAGCCACCAAGACACCTGCAAAACTAGACCATTTTCCATAACTTTCAGGGAAAATGAAGCTGGTAAGTTGGCGGTTTGTCTGTAGTTGTCCTGTCCTGGGATACAGACTTATTTACATTTTTGGTCTGTATTTGGGCCAGTTTAGTTTGCCTTGTTCTCCTGTCTGCTCTTTAGTATTTATTTGTCAGTAGTTTTGGGTCAGTAATTCTGTATTTGGGTCTGTAGTTTGTCTGTAGTTAGCATAGTTGTCCTGTCCTGGGATACACTTTAGTTCTGTATTTGGGTTATTGTCATTTGGGTTATTGTCAGTAGTTTTGTCAGCATATACAGTGATCAGTATATTGCTGGAGTCTGTAGTTATCGTACTTGTAGTTTTTGGTCTGTAGTTTTGTATTGGTGTCAGTTGGGTCTGTCGTTCTCATAGATTCCTGTCTTGGGATACATACTTCTTTGCAATTTTGTTCTGTATTTATTTGTCCGCAGTTTGGGGTAAGTAGTTTGTGATAATTGTTGTAGTAGTTTGGGGTCAGTACTTTGAAGTTGGTCAGTAGTTATTGACAGTAGTTGTAGTAGTTTGGGGTCAGTACTTTGTCTGTAGTTGGTCAGTAGTTAATGGTAGTAGTTGTAGTAGTCTGGGGTCAGTAGTTTGTATGTAGTTGGCCAGTAGTTAGTGATAGTAGTTGTAGCAGTTTGGGGTCAGTAGTTTGTCTGTAGTAGTTAGTGATGGTAGTTATAGTAGTTTGGGGTCAGTTGGTTAGTAGTTACTGATAGTAGTTGAAGAAGTTTGGGGTCAGTAGTTTGCCTGTAGTCCACCAGTAGTTACTGACAATAGTTGTAGGAGTTTGGGGTCACTACTTTGTCAGTAGTTGGTCAGTAGTTAGTGGTAGTAGTTGCAGTAGTTTGAAGTCAGTACTTTGTCAATAGTTGGTCAGTAGTTAGTGGTAGTAGTTGCAGTAGTTTGAAGTCAGTACTTTGTCAGTAGTTGGTCAGTAGTTAGTGGTAGTAGTTGCAGTAGTTTGAAGTGAGTACTTTGTCAGTAGTTGGTCAGTAGTTAGTGGTAGTAGTTGCAGTAGTTTGAAGTCAGTACTTTGTCTATACTTGGTCAGTAGTTAGTGGTAGTAGTTGCAGTAGTTTGAAGTCAGTACTTTGTCAGTAGTTGGTCAGTAGTTAGTGGTAGTAGTTGCAGTAGTTTGAAGTCAGTACTTTGTCAGTAGTTGGTCAGTAGTTAGTGGTAGTAGTTGCAGTAGTTTGAAGTCAGTACTTTGTCTATACTTGGTCAGTAGTGAGTGGTAGTAGTTGCAGTAGTTTGAAGTCAGTACTTTGTCAGTAGTTGGTCAGTAGTTAGTGGTAGTAGTTGCAGTAGTTTGAAGTGAGTACTTTGTCAGTAGTTGGTCAGTAGTTAGTGGTAGTAGTTGCAGTAGTTTGAAGTCAGTACTTTGTCTATACTTGGTCAGTAGTTAGTGGTAGTAGTTGCAGTAGTTTGAAGTCAGTACTTTGTCAGTAGTTGGTCAGTAGTTAGTGATAGGAGTTGCAGTAGTTTGAAGTCAGTACTTTGTCAGTAGTTGGTCAGTAGTTAGTGGTAGTAGCTGTAGGAGTTTGAAGTCAGTACTTTGTCTATACTTGGTCAGTAGTTAGTGGTAGTAGTTGCAGTAGTTTGAAGTCAGTACTTTGTCAGTAGTTGGTCAGTAGTTAGTGGTAGGAGTTGCAGTAGTTTGAAGTCAGTACTTTGTCAGTAGTTGGTCAGTAGTTAGTGGTAGTAGTTGCAGTAGTTTGAAGTCAGTACTTTGTCTGTACTTGGTCAGTAGTTAGTGGTAGTAGTTGCAGTAGTTTGAAGTCAGTACTTTGTCAGTAGTTGGTCAGTAGTTAGTGGTAGTAGTTGCAGTAGTTTGAAGTCAGTACTTTGTCAGTAGTTGGTCAGTAGTTAGTGGTAGTAGTTGCAGTAGTTTGAAGTCAGTACTTTGTCTATACTTGGTCAGTAGTTAGTGGTAGTAGTTGCAGTAGTTTGAAGTCAGTACTTTGTCAGTAGTTGGTCAGTAGTTAGTGGTAGTAGTTGCAGTAGTTTGAAGTCAGTACTTTGTCTATACTTGGTCAGTAGTTAGTGGTAGTAGTTGCAGTAGTTTGAAGTCAGTACTTTGTCTATACTTGGTCAGTAGTTAGTGGTAGTAGTTGCAGGAGTTTGAAGTCAGTACTTTGTCAGTAGTTGGTCAGTAGTTAGTGGTAGTAGCTGTAGGAGTTTGTAGTTGTCCTGTCCTGGAATACATACTTCTTTACATTCCACAGCTGCTGTTCATATGGGCTATAAAGAAGTATGTGACCCAGAGCAGGTTTCTTCAACACCACAACAAATCTGCAAGTGTCAGGCAACGTCACAGCGCCCCCTCTCATGCAAACAAGGAACTACAGACTGGAAATCATTCCTTAAACCAGTTCCTGCTCAGTTGAGTGTTTAAATGATCGCATCTCCATAATTGATCAGTGGAACTACTTTGTGACGAAAGATCTCTTCTCTCTTCTCTTCTCTTTCCCTCCCTCTCTTCCTCTCCTTCACTTGCCCAGCCTGATCTCTCAGTTTTCAACACAAGCGGAGTGAAGACAAGACAAGACCCGCAAGATACACATCATTTAGCTTGAAATTCAGTTCAAGTTTAACTTTTTTTTTGGACTCTTGAGGGAAGGAGGGAGAGGAGAGAGAATGGAGGAATGAGATGTAGATAAGCGAAGGAGGGGAGAGAGAGAAGAAAGGAGGATAGAGAGGGAGGGAGGAGAGTGATAGGGAAAAGAGTGGATGTTTCCCTCTCTCAGAAAAGGAGGAGGGGTGAGGGAGAAAGTGAGAAAGAGGATGTAAAAGAGAAGGGAAGATAGAGGGAGAAAGGGATGGTGGAGGGGTGGATGAGGGAGGAGAAAGATACCTCCTTTTGGAATGCTGCGCCAGATGAAACCCACAGTGTTCTGGTTTGTTTCCTCTCTGCAGTCTCCCTCTTTTTCCATCTCTCTTCTTTTCTCTATCTCTCTTTCCTCTTCTCTCTTTTTCTACCCATCCTTCTCTCCATCCCTCCCTTTCCCTTCACCTCCATGAGTTCTTCCTTCTTCTTTTCGCTACTTCACTCCAAGCTTCAAAAGTTCAATTCTGTCCGAGACAAAATCGCAACATCTGTCCCTCTCTCTTTTTTCCTCTCCTTCTCTCTCCATCCCTCTCTCTTTCTCCATCCTAAATAGGAGTGCAGTTCTTAAGGGTCTCCAAATCTGAAGAGGACTAGAGGAGACTTTTATATATATTTTTGTCTCATGCCAAATCTCAAACTCTCTTTGCTCTTTCTTTCTCTCCATCACCACCCTCTCTCCCTCTCTCTTTCCTCCCTTCTTCCCTCTCTCTCCGTAGCTTCATTAGGGCCCTGACGTTAGCGACGGGTCAATTCATTTAAAGCGCGACTCAGCCTTTGTGCATTTGCCTATAAATTGGTATCGATCGTAGCGGTGAGGACAGGAAAGAGGGATGGGGGATGGAGGGATGGAGAGAGAGAGAGAGATGGAGGAGTGGGGGTCAGGATGGACAGCACTGCACACATAAGCTTATTTTCAGCCAGTTCTATAGGCTCGACTTCATGGCTGCGATGATGTTGTCCACTGTAACGGCCTCATTAAACCAAATTACACAGGAGCTGAGCGTTTGTCCACAGATCTGAAGGTCAGTGGTTCGAATCCCACTCTCCCTAACCCTAACCACCTTTTACCATAATACACGACTCTGTATGTTCCAGTGACTGAAATAACGTGTTATTCCTGAGTGTTTCATAACATAAAAACACAAAATGATCCAGTATGACTGAATATTGTATGAAATGTACATTTTTGTACTGCAGTGAGAATATGTAAGAATGAAAGGAGACAAAAATAACTAAATGAAGATTAAAAGAGGAATAAACCAAGGCCACTCCAGCATTTAAACTGGACTGAACAAGTGCTAAACCAGGACTAAAAGAGGACTGAACCAGGACTAAAACAGGACTACACCAGGACAGGACTAAACCAGGACTAAAACAGGACTACGCCAGGACAGGACTAAACCAGGACTAAAACAGGACTGAACCAGGACTTAAACAGGACTACGCCAGGACAGGACTAAACCAGGACTAAAACAGGACTGAACCAGGACTAAAAGAGGACTGAACCAGGACTTAAACAGGACTACGCCAGGACAGGACTAAACCAGGACTAAAACAGGACTGAACCAGGACTAAAACAGGACTACTTTAGGATTAAAACAGGCCTAGTTTAGGATTTAAACAGGATTACACCAGGATTTAAAGAGAACTATGTCAGGATTAAAACAGGACTGAACTAAGACTTAAATAGGAGTAAACCAGGACTAAAATAGGACTATACCAGGACTAAAAGAGGACTATATCAGGTCTAAAACAGAACTGAACCAGGACTAAGACAGGACTACACCTGGACTAAATGAGAACTGAACCAGGACTGAAACAGGACTCAGGACTAAAACAGGACTACACCAGGACTAAAACCGGACCACATCAGTATTAATACAGGACTAAACCAGGTCCAAAGAAAGACTAAAACAGGACTGAACCAGCACTAAAACAGGACTACGCCAGGACTAAAACAGGACTAAAACAGGACTAAACGAAGACTAAAACAGGACTAAAGCAGGATGAAAGCAGGACTAAAACTGGACTAAACCAGGACTAAAACAGGACTATAACAGGACTGAACCAGGACTAAAACAGGACTACATCAGGACTAAAACAGGACTACATCAGGATTAAAACAGGACTACATCAGGATTAAAACAGGATTACACCAGGATTAAACCAGGATTAAAACAGAACTACACCAGGACCAAACAGGACTACGCCAGAACTAAAACAGGACTAAAACAGGACTAAGCCAGGACTAAACCAGGACTAAAACAGGACTACACCAGGATTAAAACAGGACTACACCAGGACTAAAACAGGACTGAACCAGGACTAAAACAGGACTGAACCAGGACTAAAACAGGACTGAACCAGGACTGCACCAAGACTAAAACAGGACCAAAGAAAAAGCTTCATGACAAGCAACAACGATTTGGCAAATTCTGACAAAATTCTTAATTGGAAAGTCATTTAAATTTATGAGAAAGACAGGAGGAGGGGACAGGAGGAGGGGGAGGGGACAGGGGGAGGGGGGAGGGGGGCGGGAGGAAGAATCAGAGGAGTAAATACAGAGAGGGGGGAGGGCAGGGGTCTCAGGTGAATGAGACTCACTGAAGCTACAAGGACAATACTGGACTGAGCAGAAACGCTGACACAGCCTCAGGAGAGAGGGAGGAGAGGAAGAGGAGGGGGGAAAGGAGGGAGAGAGTGAGAGAGAAGAGAGGGAAAGGGGAGACGCAGGGTGAGAATAAGAGAGAGGGAAGAGGCGAGGAGAAGACAGGAGGGGAGTGAGCGAGGAGGAGAAGAATATGTTATAAGAGCGGGCACACGAGGTCAGATAATTCAAACATTTCTGATATCAATTCTAAAACACAACCCACATTCATTCTCTGCATTTGACCCATGCGTCTGACCCACAGTTCACTTTTTAATAGCAGTGTGCACAATATTTGACATCCCCCATACTGGATTTTTTTTTTTTGTGTCTCGGCCATTTACAGATATACAGAGTGTCCCAGTAAACATTGAAAAATTTAAAATCATTTTGGCAATTTTTGTTGAAATTTGTGAAAATTTTCACAGAATGTATAGAAACAGATCAAGATTTTATATTTAATTTTTTCAGGTTGAGCTGTTCACTCCCAAACAGAAATCATTTTGCGTCTTGGCTCCACACACTCACCCAACACTGTGCAGCTTTCAGTGCAAAATTTGGAAAAACTGGCAAACAAAATCCCAAAATAAACTTAAGATGTTCAAGACCTAAACTGTATGATTTCAGAGCTTGACTTAGTAGTTTTCAAGATAATTGTGTTTAAAATTATGTCAAATTTTGGGGACGGGCTGTATTGTTCAAACCGTATGTGTCTCTGTGTCTGAGTGTAAAGCATTTTATTGTCCCATCAAACAATATCCAAGTCTCACGATACATCATCAGGGTATGAACCTCATGGTACGATATTTATATTTTTATTTATATTGTGGGAAAGCTCACGATATTACGATATTCTACAGAATAACAAGACTGACATTCTAAAATGCTTTGACCAGTCATTTGTGACATTTGTGACATTTACTGTCATTAGGGATGGAACGATATCCAAATCTCTCTGTACAATATTTACAGCAACATTTTGTGGAGGCACAAAATTGTGAATCTGCTCCTTTTTCCTCTAAAAATGCTTCACAAGATTTAATCCAAAGAATGAAGATGTAAAAGTGCTTACACAGTTATTTCTTCATGTCGTCTGCACTGAAACGGAGCAAAGGATCATGGTCTATGTAGTTCCCTCTGTTTGTTTGTTTTTTTTAGCTATTTCTGCATCAGAACCAGTGGCGGCTGGTGGTCTAATTTTTTGGGGGGGGAGGCGCATAAGTCAAAATTATAAATATGTATTATAAATATATGTATTATGTATGGCAATATAAAATTAAAACAAATGCCAGAAACATTTTAGTCACTATTGGCTGAACTTTATCAGGAGCACAACGCACAGCCAAGCGCAAAGTTTACACAGCAAAACAACCTGAAGTGCCTGCTCACACCCGACCCAAACAATACAAAGTAACATGCCGTAACACACCATCCTCCCATGAGCAGACGCTGACCAGACTTTAGCTCTACCCCTCTCCACTCACCTGTCTAGATGGAGCCCTCACCTGCCTGGATGGAGCCCCACCTGCTGGTTGAAGCCCTCAACCCAAATTAGCTGATGGCCAGTCCCCCACACGTCTGCCTGTCCGTCTGAACCCTGCTCTTTATAAAGTAACTGGGTCCTCAAAGCTCTCAGGTCTGAAGGTGCCACATGGCGACAGCTGGTTGGCAACAGTGTCTGGAGAGAATTTTCCCATACTGCACCTGCCGGTGGGTTTTTTGCTCTGGCACCAGGATCGTGCGTTATCGAGAGACTGAGGATGGGACAATGTGTTTGCTGATGTCTATGTTAGATCATGTGTCCATGTTTCTTCACTGTGAAGCCCATTGGGGCAACTCTTGTTGTGATTCTGTGCTATAGAAATAAAATTGAATTGAGTTGAATTGTAATACAGTGTAACATACCGCTCACAGCCCCCGTACGTCATGAAAATGCAGCAAAACTTAGGCTGGTTCTAAAACTCATCATAATCCCATGTCAGTCTGAAAGTTACACCAGTCCATATTAGCACCAGGACACCGGGTGTACTTAAGACCTCTGCACGACGCTTTTACATCCAGATGCCCTGCCGGCAGCAGCGAGCGACTTCCCCAGCTACGGCAACGACGGTCCCGGTCCCGGCAGCAACGGCCCCAGGACCCAGTCTGTTGCTCTGCGCTTTAGGTCTCTCCTCTCCTGTTTCAGTTTAGGCGAAAATAGCGGCCACAGCACACAGCTCTGTAGTTCTCCATTCATTAGCCTGTAGCATTAGCATTAGCCTGTAGCATTAGCATTAGCCTGTTGGGCTGAGGCGGGAAAGAGCAGCTGAATCCTCATAGGTCAGAATCGTAATAATGTTTCTAAAGACCAATCACTTGATTTGAGTCGCCCCCACCCTGTGCACTACGACATTTTTCAGGGGCTGCAATACTAACTAATGGGCAAAAGCAACGTAATGATGTCACATTTTCTGAATGTTTCACCTGCTCCATAGACCTGCTCCTTTGGGGCGCAGAGACTGTGTGCACTCAGATGCACCATGTGACTCAAATACAGAGATATGAGCACATTTAACATGATAAAAATATGTGTATGCAGATACACGTTCAGTTTTAAACAAAATATTTTTTTATATTTCTTTTTTTACTCGAGGTTAAGTTAGGGAGTGCGGTGCACTTGCGCCTCTATTCACCAGCCGCCACTGATCAGAACTCTTCATTTAAGCAAAGAGACCTGGGATTCCATATGTTGCGATGGTCCACGATATTATTGTGAGACTTTTGACGATACGATATCAGCCTATTTCAGTCATTGTTACATCCCTACTGATTATCAGGAAGTGCACCATTAACATGCAAGTTGCTGTTGTTGCACCGAGACACCGAGTCATTTCAGTCACGTTTTTTAAATAACTTTAAATGAAATATTGGAAGTAGAGGTTGAAATTTGTTTTCTTTTTTTGTTTGACACTAAAACAGAATAATAAAATAACAACTGTTTTCCCATTGTTATTGTTTTTTGTTTTTAATAGAAATTCAAAAGAACAAACAGTACATGAAACCATTCCCCTTAGACTTTTCAAAAACGTAATAACACATTTCGGAGGGAGTGTATTTATTCATTTATTTATTTAATTATTCATGTATTTATTTATTCATTCATTCATTTATTTAAGTATTAATTTATTTACTGATGTATTTATTTATTTATTTATTTATTTATTTTTGATCATTCTTGAACTTTGAAAATGAGAACACACAACAAAAGTTCTATCTCTGACAAAAGGCCTTTGTCTCTAAAAATAATGGAACCTAAACCCTGTTCTGTTTCACTTGCTCGTTTTGATCACACTTTAGATGGAAAACGTTCTGCAAAATTATTCTTTATAAAGATGAAAATTGAATCAATCGAAATGCAAATATTCTAACTTAAAAACAGCTCACGATTAGAACTTTAGCTTTTTTTTCCTGAAGCGCGCTGACCGACGGCTGATCTGTGTGTCTGCAGGATGGAGAGATAGAGGAAGAAGAGAAGAGAAGAAGGGACAGCAGCATGTTTGTGGAGGACATTTTTTAAATGTTCTCCGAATGAAGGAGGAAAAGAGAGATGACGGAGAGACGCAGAGAAAAAGAGGAAGAGAGACAGAGCGGAGAGTGTGAGTTCTATAGATAGAGAACGTTCTCTCCCCTGGGACTGAGATTATGGCTGACATTGTCCTCTCTTCTCCTCCACCTCTTTCTGCTCCTCTCCTCCTCCTCTCCTCTGCTGATACTCCTCTTTTCCTTCCTCTGCTCCTCTTCTCCTCTTTTGTTCCTGTTCTCCTCCTCTCCTCCTCCTCCTCTTTTCTTCTCCTCCTCCTCTCCTCTTCACCCACTTCTGCTCCTCTTCTCCTCTTCTTCTCTTTTGCTCCTGTTCTCCTCCTCTTCTCCTGCTCTCCTCTGATCCTCGTCCTTTCCTCTTTCTCTCCCCCTCTGCTCTTCTCCTCTTTTGCTCCTGTCCCCCTCTGCTCTTCTCCTCTTTTGCTCCTGTCCCCTTCTGCTCTTCTCCTCTTTTGCTCCTGTCCCCCTCTGCTCTTCTCCTCTTTTGCTCCTGTCCCCTTCTGCTCTTCTCCTCTTTTGCTCCTGTCCCCTTCTGCTCTTCTCCTCTTTTGCTCCTGTCCCCTTCTGCTCTTCTCCTCTTTTGCTCCTGTCCCATTCTGCTCTTCTCCTCTTTTGCTCCTGTCCCCTTCTGCTCTTCTCCTCTTTTGCTCCTGTCCCCCTCTGCTCTTCTCCTCTTTTGCTCCTGTCCCATTCTGCTCTTCTCCTCTTTTGCTCCTGTCCCCCTCTGTTCTTCCCCTCTTTTGCTCCTGTCCTCCTCTGCTCCACCTCCTCTGCTCCTCCTCTTCTCCGTGTGGTTTCTGGTTTGTATCTGTAATTCCTGGTCCTGTCCACATGAAACAAAAACTGGCACAAAGTTCAGCGTCTCTGAAACAAAAGTCAAATGATTTTTCTGATTCTTCCACTCGGGTCCAGCGCCAGAGAGACTCGACACGAGAACGATTTCAATTAAAATGAATTAACAAATAAAAAGGAGGGGCTGGACTAAAGCAGGACTAAAGCAGGCCTAAAGCAGGACTAAAGCAGGACTAAAACAGGACTAAACTAGGACTAAACTAGGACTAAACCAGGACTAAAGCAGGACTAAAGCAGGAATAAAGCAGGACTAAACTAGGACTAAAGCAGGACTAAAGCAGGACTAAAACAGGACTAAAACAGGACTAAAGCAGGACTAAATTAGGACTAAATCAGGACTAAAACAGGACTAAAACAGGACTAAAGCAGGACTAAAGCAGGACTAAAACAGGACTAAAGCAGGACTAAACCAGCACTACACCAGGACTAGAACAGGGCTGGACCAGGACTAAAGTAGGACTAAACCAGGACTAAACCAGGACTAAATGAGGACTAAAGTAGAACTAAAGCAGGACTAAAGCAGGACTAAAACAGACCAGGACTGAAAGAGCATTGCAGCACGACTAAACCAAGACTAAAATGGGACTAAACCCGGACTAAACCAGGAAAAGGCGTGGACAGGGGCACAAAGACACAATAGTGATTGACTGCTGTAAGCTGCTCTGGGAAAGCATAAAACAAGCAAACCAAATGAACTGAAAATGAAGCCAGAATGATGTGAATACTGTTAGCAGCAAGATTAAAAATGTCTCAAAAGAACAGCATTCACTAAAGATCGTAAGGTCAAAATGTACTTCAATACACCACTGTACACACACTGCATCAAACCAGGACTGAACCAGGACTAAAGCAGGACTGAACCAGGACTAAAGCAGGACTGAACCAGGACTAAAGCAGGACTGAACCAGGACTAAACCAGGACTAAACCAAGACTAACACAGGACTGAACCAGGACTAAGGCAGGACGAAATCAGGAATAAACCATGACTAAACCAGGACTAAATCAGGAATAAACCTGGACCAAACCAGGACTAAATCAGGAATAAACCTGGACCAAACCAGGACTAAAACAGGACTAAAGCAGGACTAAAGCAGGACTAAACCAGGAATGAACCAGAACTAAACCTATATCAAAGCTACTCTCAAAATTAATTTGCCATTTACTTAAATCACATTAAATCTGAAACTAACCCAGGACTAAACCAGGACTAAAGCAGGTCTGAACCAGGACTAAAATAGGACTAAACCAGGTTTAAACCAAGACTAAACCAGGTCTAAACCAGGACTAAACCAGGATTAAACCAGGTCTAAACCAGGACTAAACCAGAACTGAACCAGAACTAAACCAGGACTAAAGCAGGACTAAAACAGGACTAAAGCAGGACTGAACCAGGCTTGAACCAGGACTGAACCAGCACTAAACCAGAACTAAGTCTGAAACTAACCCTAGGTCTAAAGCAGGACTAAAGCGGGACTAAAGCAGACCTCCACCAGGTCTACATCAGGACAAAACCTGGGATCAAACCAGGACTTAGACGAGGACACGAGCTCAGCCGCACACACTTCACTGTGCAAACTGCTGAGTGGCTCAATCCATTTCACATTTTTATGAAATACTCAGACGTTGTGTTCAAATGTGTCATGTCACGTTTCATCTGGATTCAGCAAAAATGACCCACTTATTTAAGCTTATTTAACTATTTATGTTTCTATTTCTGAACATTTGAAAAGCCAAATGCAGTGAATGCGCAGTGGGAAAGTGCCGAGCTCAGCTGAAACCTGCACGTTTCGCTCACACTTTTTCTGCACATCTATGACTGTTCAAATGTTCAGCACAATTACAACTGTTTGAACATGAAATTATTAATTCACAACAAAATTACATGTTTTGTTTTTCTCTAGCAGAACTTAAATGTGATTTTGTATTATAATTTTGTGTAAAAATTGGAAGACTGAACCAGGACTAAACCAGGCGGGACAAAACTGAGACAAAAACAGAACAAAGAAGGACAAATATGGAATTGTACAAAACTCAAACTACGCCAAAAGTGATTTCCCGCTTGCGCCGCAGTTCACCGAACATCCCAGCACGTTCACAAAAGTCCTTCATCAAAGTCCTGGTTCAGTCCTGGCTTAGTCCTGGTTCAGTCCTGGTTTAGTCCCAGTTAAATCCTGGTTTAGTCCCGGTTTAATCCTGGTTTAGTCCTGGTTTAGTTCTGGTTTAGTCCTGGTTTAGTTCTGGTTTAATCCTGCTTTAGTCCTGGTTTAGTCCTGGTTTAGTCCTAGTTTAGTCCTGGTTTCGTCCTGTTTTTGTCCTGCTTTAGTGTTGGTTTAGTCCTGGTTTAGTCCTGGTATAGTCCTAGTTTAGTTCTGGTTTAGTCCTGGTTTAGTTCTGGTTTAGTCCTGGTTTAGTCCTGGTTTAATCCTAGTTTAGTTCTGGTTTAGTCCTAGTTTAGTTCTGGTTTAGTCCTGGTTTAGTCCTGGTTTAGTCCTGGTTTAGTCCTAGTTTAATTCTGGTTTAGTCCTGGTTTAGTCCTGGTTTAGTCCTGGTTTAGTCCTCTCATATCTTCCCCGTCCCAAACAAAGCGTCCCATCCAAAAGTGCTTTCTAGCTCCCGCTTCCTCCTCCCGCTTCCTAACTCCAGCTTCCTAACTCCCGCTTCCTACCTCCTAACTCCTCGTGTCCTCGTGTTCTCCGGACAGTCCCGGGGAACACGCTGAAGGTGGAGCGGGACGAGCCCCTTGGAACCGACACGGATTTAAAGTGGAGTGTGTGGAAAAATCCACACTTCCTGGTCGAACGGCAGCACGCACGCGCTTCCAGAGGACTTACCGGACGAAAGACGAGATCCGAGATGGGACAGGACAGAGGGAACATGCGGAGGAGAGCGAGAAGAGAGAGAAGAGGAGAGCAGGGAGAGGGAGAGAGAGGGAGCGTGGTGCAGAAAAGCCTCCTCCTCCTTCCCCCTCTGAGCAAAGACGAGCTGATTCAGCGATGGAGAGTTTAAGGATGCGGAGAGGAAGAGAGGAGAGGGGGAGGAGGGGGGAGAAAGAGACAGAGGAGATGGGGGAGGAGAGGAGGGGATGGGTAAAAAGAGAAAGGGAAAAGAGAGGGAGGAATAGAGGAGAGGGGAGGAGGGGATGGGAAAACGAGAGAGAGAAGAGAGGGAGGAGGAGAGGAAGGGGAGGAAGAAGGAGAGAGGGGAGAGGAGATGGAGGGGGAGGGGAGGAGGGATGGGAAGAAAGAGAGAGAAGAGAAGGAGGAGGAGAGGAAGGGAGAAGGGGAAAAGAGGATGGGAAAAAGAGAGAGAGAAGAGAGAGGAGAGGGGGAGGAAGAGTGGGAAAAGAGAGTGGAGAGGGTGGAGAAGGAAGTGGGGAGAAAAAGAGAGAGGGGGGAGAAGAGGATGGGAAGACAAAGAGAGAGGAGGGGGGACGAGAGGAGAGGGGAGGAGGGGATGGGATGAAAGAGAGAGAAAGAAGGGGGGAGAAGAGGAGAGGGGGAGGAGAGGAAGAAAAAGAGAAAAAGAAGAGAGGATAGGAAGAGAGGATAGGAAGAAATAGAGAGAGAGGAGAGTGGGGAGAGGAGAGGAGGAAAGAGAGAGAAAACAGGGGAGATGAGGGGAGAGGGGGAGGAGAAGATAGGAAGAAAGAGAGAGAGAGCGAAAAGAGGGGAAAGGAGAGGAAGGGAGCGGGGAGGAGGGGATGGAAAAACGAGAGAAAGAAGAGAGGAGTGGATGAGAAGAAGAGAAAAGAGGGAAAAATAGAGAAGAGAGGGAAGAGAGGAGAGGGTAAGAGAGGGGGAGAGAAAAGGAGAGAGGGTGAAGGGGATGGGAAGAAAGAGAGAAGAGAAGGGGAGGTGGGAGTGGGAGAGGAGGAAGAGGGGAGAGAAGAAGAGAGGAGTGGATGGATGAAGAGAGAGAGAAGAGGAGAGGAGGAAAGGAATAGAGGAGAGAGGGAATAGTGGAGTTTTGAAAGAGAGGGGGAGAGAAGAGAGGAGGGAAAAGAGAAGAGGAGCAAAGAGAGAGGGAGGGACTAGTTGCTACTAAAGTGAACGACTGGGACCTGACTCTGGGACTGAAGGAAAAACCAAACCAGGACTAAACCAGGACTAAACCTAGACTAAACCTGGACTAAACCTGGACTAAACCAGGACTAAACCAAGACTAAACCAGGACTAAACCAGGACTAAACCAGGACTAAACCAGGCCTAAACCAGGACTAAACCAGGCCTAAACCAGGACTAAACCAAGACTAAACCAGGACTAAACCAGGACTAAACCTGGAATAAACCTGGACTAAACCTGGACTAAACCGGGGCTTAACCAGGACTAAACCAGGACTAAACCTGGACTAAACCAGGACTAAACCAGGACTAAACCGGGCCTTAACCAGGACTAAACCTGGACTAACCGGGGCTTAACTAGGACTAAACCAGGACTAAACCAGGACTAAACCAGGACTAAACCTGGACTAAACCTGGACTAAACATGGACTAAACCAGGACTAAACCAGGACTAAACCGGGGCTTAACCAGGACACGGTTGGACACAGTCGCTCACACGTCACAATAAATGCTAATAACAGAGTAAAGAGTAAAAATCTAAATGCTGGTGATAAATCCTGCATAAGTAACAAAACAGAGCAGAGCCTGAGGCAGAATTATAGACATGTCAATAAAACAAAGCACACTGCAAAGACCAAAACACATTCAAATATTTATATTTAAAAACAATCACACTGGATTTGAGTTTATTCATTTATTCACCAAGCAGATGGCATTATTTTAAAGCTACAGTCACTTTTTAGATTTAAAGCATGTTTTTTTTCATGTTGGCTCATTGATGTTTGTAGCACTGGAAACCACAGAAACACGTGCGTCCTTACTGTGAGTGGGCTTGCATCTCCACAAACCTGACTTTTACCTGATTTATGTGTAGACTCGTATTGGCCTGGGGGAGGGACTCCTGCTTGTTCCCATGGAAATGTTTGGCTTAATATTCCACATTATGACATAAAATAAAGAAAAACTTTTGACTTGTTAGTTCATTTTTTATTATGATAATTTAATTTAGCTTTGATTGAGAGCGAGAAAAGTAATTCAAATTTTTCATATGTGCATATGAAAATTTGCTTTTTGAATCTTTGAATCTTTAAATCTTGAAAATGTATCCGTCTCTACTTTTAGCTTTGATTATTTCCATGGAATCAGGCAAGGAACAAGCCGCCTTCTAGAAAGTTACTCACTCGTTTTGCACAAAAGTAGCCATCTACCACTGGGAAAAAATTGGGAAAATACATTTTAGGGGGAAAAAAATCAAATAACTAATTAATATAAATATTGAAAATTAGCATGATTTTAACAAATGGCCACCCTTTATTTTACATCATTATTATGTAACAGCATGATACGATGATGTAATTACATGGTAATAAAGGCTGAGGTCGTACATGTTATTACATGTATGTACTGAGTTAGATTCCTTCCACTGAGAGATTATTTACCATGAAATTAGGAAACCAAAAATACTGACACACCTCAAAACACCTCGGCCCCCTAACTGAAGAAACTCATTTATATGATTCATCTGAACTATCTGAACAAATATTAATACAGTGGACAAACTAACAGATCTTCCTCAGACTTCCATGTTCTCCAGTTCATGATCGTTTTCTCAGCCACAGCCTGGGTGATGAGGAGTGACTTTTTGTCAAGGGGATTCAGGTTAGTTGTGGATGTGTGGTGGAATATGGAGGAGAAGGGATGGAGCACTGAGGACAGGAGCCACGTGGCCAAGTCCCACAGACTGTAGACCTCCATGCAGTACCAGGAGGATGTGGCCATGTCCCACAGACTGTAGACCTCCATGCAGTACCAGGAGGATGTGGCCATGTCAGACTGTAGACCTCCATGTAGTACCAGGAGGATGTGGCCATATCAGACTGTAGACCTCCATGTAGTACCAGGAGGATGTGGCCATGTCCCACAGACTGTAGACCTCCATGTAGTACCAGGATGAGTTAGTGTAGGAGTCTGGGGGGTTCTGGTTCCAGTTAGTTCAGTTAGTGGACGTGCAACCTGTTTGGACCTTTGTCTGGTGTAGTTTGTTCTGTGGATATTTTGTATTGAATCAGTTAAACATTTGTGTTTTCTGTCATGGCACAGTCTGGTTTATAGCTTAGTCCTGGTTTAGACCTGGTTTAGTCCTGGTTTAGTAATGGTTTAGTTCTAGTTTGTTTCTGGTTTTGTTCTAGTTTAGTCCTGGTTTAATTCCAGTTTAGTCCTAGTTTAGTTTAGTCCTGGTTTGGTCCTGGTTTAGTTCTAAGTTACTCTTGGTTTAGTTATGGTTTAGACCTGGTTTAGTCCTTGTTTAAACCATGTTTAGTCTTAGTTTGGTCCTGGTTTAGACCTTGTTTAGTAATGGTTTAGTTCTAGTTTAGTCCTAGTTTAGTTCTAGTTTATTCTTGGTTTAATCCTGGTTTAGTTCTAGTTTATTCCTGAGTTAGTCCTGGTTTGGTCCTGGTTTAGTTCTAGGTTAGTCCTGGTTTAGTTATGGTTTAGACCTGGTTTAGTTCTAGGTTAGTCCTGGTTTAGTTATGGTTTAGACCTAATTTAGTCCTGCTTTAGACATGGTTTAGTCCTGGTTTAGACCTTGTTTAGTAATGGTTTAGTTCTAGTTTAGTCTTGGCTTAGGTCACGGCTTAGTTCTAAGTTAGTTCTTGTTTAGTTCCAGTTTAGTCCTGGTTTAGTTCTAGTTTAGTTCTAGTTTAGTCCTAGTGTAGTTTTAGTTTATTCCTGGTTTGGTCCTGGTTTAGTTCTAGTTTATTCCTGGTTTAGTTCTAGTTTAGTCTTAGTTTAGTTCTAGTTTATTCCTGGTTTAGTCCTGGTTTAGTCCTGGTTTAGTTCTAGTTTAGTTCTAGTTTATTCCTGGTTTAGTTCTAGTTCCGTCCTGGTTTAGTTCTAGTTTAGTCTTAGTTTAGTTCTAGTTTAGTCCTGGTTTAGTTCTAGTTTAGTCTTAGTTTAGTTCTAGTTTAGTCCTGGTTTAGTCCTGGTTTAGTCCTGGTTTAGTCGTAGTTGATAAAAGAGAGAGAAGAGGAGGTGCTGACAGCTGCTTTTTCCGTGTCGGTAAAGTTAGACTCGGACAGCTGATGGACACCACCACAGAAGGAGAGGAGGAAGGAGAGGAGGAAGGAGAGGAGGAAGGAGAGGAGGAGAGTCAGAGCTTATACAGAGGGAAGGAGGAGAAATGCAAAGAAGAGACGAGAGAGAGGAGACAGCAGAACTTGCTTGAGCAGATCTTGGTCAGAAGTAGCATGAACTTTTCGCTTTCTTTTAGATTAAAACAGTTCTCTTCAGATCCGCTCCAGAGCTGCTGTGATGTGGATCTGATGTTGAGCTGAGCGGAGGGAGGAGCAGGTGCAGGTTCAACACAAATACTTCTGAGCTAAGTCTTATCTCACTTTACATCATTCTGCAAACTGGGCATTTCAGAGCTTGAACCAGGACATTCTTCTCACAGACTCTCTGAAGTTGTATTTGGAATGATTTGTGCATGTTTGATTTATTTGCATATTTCCACCAGTACACGCCCACTGTGACATACGTCCTTCTCCAGTTTGATTTGCTTAAGCAGGGATACTCGTAGGTTTCAAATGTAAAAAAAATGCTTTGCTCTAGTGTGATGTGCAGCTCTCCACACGATGCGGCACTTTGTTTGTCATGACATTTACAGTGACGTCAGCTCCCGCTGGACACCACAGGAGGTCACTATAGGTCACTTTAGATGAAAAATCCTGATACTCATATGAATAAATGAGGCTTTAGGATATTAGAAATGATACAAAGGGTCACTCACGTTATAATGCAGAACTACACTGGTATGTAGTACTCTTCAGTATTCGCTCTGACCCAGCAGCTGAATCACTAGAGTGACCAATACCACTTAGTACAGGACCAAAAAGAGTCAAGGTGCGGACTACTCACTGATATTTACTTGAGTAACTTTTTCAAAAATGTTACTTTTCTATTACCATACTTTTACTCTATTTCAGAAATATTTGATTGAAGTAACGGTACTCTTACTTGAGTAATATATTGTACAGTGTAATAATACTCTTACTTGAGTAATATATTGTACGGTGGAACAGTACTCTTACTTGAGTAACAGTACTCTTACTTGAGTAATATATAGTACAGTAATAATACTCTTACTTGAGTAATATATAGTACGGTGGAACAGTACTCTTACTTAAGTAATATACTGTACAGTGTAATAATACACTTACTTGAGTAATATATAGTACAGTATAACAGTACTCTTATTTGAGTAATATATCGTGCAGTGTAACAGTACTCTTATTTGAGTAATATATTGTGCAGTGTAACAGTACTCTTACTTGAATAATATATCGTGCAGTGTAACAGTACTCTTACTTGAGTAATATATAGGACAGTGTAACAGTACTCTTACTTGAGTACAAGCTGTACTTCCTCTCTGTCCACTGTGAGTGAGTCTAAAATGGCCAAAGAACATTTGTGTTTCTTGCAGTTCCTTCAGGTCTGATTTAGTTTAGTCTTTGAAAATGGAGTCATTTCTTGCACCACTACTTTGTACTTGTTGAGTAATATTCTTCTGAAGTAGCATGACTCTTTCTTGAGTACAGTTTTGGCTACTGTAGCTGTCCCTGTGCACATGTGAGCCCTGAAGTGAAAGGTGAACAAATGTGTGATACCAAACACACAGCAGCTCTTACATCATCACACAGACACTTTGTCACTCTCGTTTCTGGGGCCACTTACTTGAATTGTTGCTGCGTCTTTGGCTCCAGTTTTCCAAGTTTTCTAAACACATCGTCCACAACAAATCCCCCAAGTTTTTGATCAAAAGCAAATGCAAAGTTTTCAGCTGATCAGCCTAGTATAAACTGACTGAGAGAGGGAGAGGGTGGAGGTAAGAGCCATCAGACCAATGCCCCTCCATCCCAAGCCTTTTATACCCCAACCCCCTGTGACGCTGCCCCCTGCAGGCCACCCCACATCCACAGACACACAGCCTTATTTAGAGACGAGCAGCAAAAATAGACCAGAGAATGCAGAGGGAGGGGCTGGGAGCGGGGGGGGGGGGGTGTCCACTAAAACCTGAAGGGGAGGGGGGAGAGGGGGAGATAGCTGTATACATGTATCTCGGCAAGCAGGGCATGAAGGGTAGGGGGGGTGGGGGTGGGGGGGTCCTGATCTATCAGTTGGAATTGCATCTGCTCCACAGCCACAGCTCCCTGTCAGAGCCTGATCTGGTCACATCTATTTTGCTGAGCCAACAGTTTCCAAAGTGCTGCACAAATACATAGTAATTACAACAATCATAATATAATGAGAAAATAAATGCTCAGATTTAAACATACTAGTTTTAAAACAATAAAACCAGTAAAAAATCAAATAAGACCAAAACCATACAATAGCAATAAATAAATACAGTGGTCCCTCATTTATGGTCGTCTGCGTCTTTTTCCACTGAAGATCTTGGTGCAGGTGTCTTTTTTCCGAGTGAAGAACATAGTTATGGTAAGTTATTGGCACTGTTTTTTTTCTTCTGGGCGAGAAGATTCTTATAAACAGACATGCCACCTTCAGTTAAGCCGAACAGCCAATCAGGACGTAGAACACAAAAGCATGCAAAATTGCACACAAAAAAAAATCTGCGAACCAAGAAGGCCTCGAAAAGTGAACCATGTTATAGTGAGGGGCGACTGTAAAACCAATTTTAAAAATTTGTATAGTTACAAGCATGACTGCATGTCCAACGTTGACCTGTTAGTGGCGCTAGATCTCTTGACCTATTGACCCCAAATTGGCTGTGAAGGATCATGAGACTGCCCTGAATCAGTGTGCAAAATTTCAATGGGCTGCCATAGACACCCCAGTATATAATAATAATAATAATAATAATAATAATAATAATAATAATAATAATAATAATAATAATAATAATAATAATAATATGATCCCTTGGATGAAGTCCTGCAGCTACACTGTAAGGCCCCCAATAAAAGACACAGAGGACCACACAACTCATGCGGTGTTAAAAGCCCGAGAATAAAAGAAGGTCTTAAGATGAGACTTAAAACAGTCCACCAGGTCTGGTCAGGACTTGGACGGGAGACCGCTGACGTGCAGGTGCCTCAGTGCAGCACCGTGTCCTTGGGCAAGGTTCTTCACCCACATTATGAATATGATGTGTATGAATGTGGTGTGTGTATGTGCTGTGTGTATGTGGTGTGTATGCGCGTGGTGTGTGTATGAATGTGATGTGTGTATGCATGTGGTGTGTGTATGCGTGTGGTGTGTGTATGCGTGTGGTGTGTGTATGAATGTGGTGTGTGTATGCATGTGTGTATGGATGTGTTGTGTGTATGCATGTGTGTATGTGTTGTGTGTATGCATGTGTGTATGTAGTGTGTGTATGCATGTGTGTATGTGTTGTGTGTATGCATGTGTGTATGTGTTGTGTGTATGCATGTGTGTATGTAGTGTGTGTATGCATGTGTGTATGTAGTGTGTGTATGTAGTGTGTGTATGCATGTAGTGTGTTTATGAATGTGGTGTGTGTATGTGGTGTGTGTATGCATGCGGTGTGTGTATGGATGTGTTGTGTGTATGCATGTGTGTATGTGGTGTGTGTATGCATGTGTGTATGTGTTGTGTGTATGCATGTGTGTATGTAGTGTGTGTATGCATGTGTGTACGTGTTGTGTGTATGCATGTGTGTATGTGTTGTGTGTATGCATGTGTGTATGTAGTGTGTGTATGCATGTGTGTATGTGTTGTGTGTATGCATGTGTGTATGTGGTGTGTGTATGCATGTGTGTATGGATGTGGTGTGTGTATGCATGTGTGTATGTGGTGTGTGTATGCAGGTGTGTATGTGGTGTGTGTATGCATGTGTGTATGGATGTGTTGTGTGTATGCATGTGTGTATGTGGTGTGTGTATGCATGTGTGTATGGATGTGTTGTGTGTATACATGTGTGTATGTGGTGTGTGTATGCATGTGTGTATGTAGTGTGTGTATGCATGTGTGTATGTGTTGTGTGTACGCATGTGTGTATGGATGTGTGTATGGATGTGTTGTATGTATGCATGTGTGTATGTGGTGTGTGTATGCATGTGTGTATGGATGTGTTGTGTGTATGCATGTGTGTATGTGGTGTGTGTATGCATGTGTGTATGTGTTGTGTGTATGCATGTGTGTATGTGGTGTGTGTATGCATGTGTGTATGGATGTGGTGTGTGTATGCATGTGTGTATGTGGTGTGTGTATGCATGTGTGTATGGATGTGTTGTATGTATGCATGTGTGTATGTGGTGTGTGTATGCATGTGTGTATGGAAGTGTTGTGTGTATGCATGTGTGTATGTGTTGTGTTTATGAATGTGGTGTGTATGCATGTGTGTATTGTGTGTTGTGTGTATGCATGTGTGTATGTGGTGTGTGTATGCATGCGGTGTGTGTATGGATGTGTTGTGTGTATGCATGTATGTATGTGTTGTGTGTATGCATGTGTGTATGTGTTGTGTGTATGCATGTGTGTATGTGGTGTGTGTATGCATGCGGTGTGTGTATGCTTGTGGTGTGTGTATGGATGTGTTGTGTGTATGCATGTGTGTATGGATGTGTTGTGTGTATGCATGTGTCTATGTGTTGTGTGTATGCATGTGTGTATGTGTTGTGTGTATGCATGTGTGTATGTGGTGTGTGTATGCATGCGGTGTGTGTATGCTTGTGGTGTGTGTATGGATGTGTTGTGTGTATGCATGTGTGTATGGATGTGTTGTGTGTATGCATGTGTCTATGTGTTGTGTGTATGCATGTGTGTATGTGTTGTGTGTATGCATGTGTGTATGTGTTGTGTGTATGCATGTGTGTATGTAGTGTGTGTATGTATGTAGTGTGTGTATGAATGTGTGTATGAATGTGTTGTGTGTGAGTGTGGGAGGGAGAGGCAGAAGGTGCAGAATGGTAGTCTCATATCTGACACAAAAAATAAATTAAAAATAATAATTAAAAAAATTAAATAAAATTAAATATAGCCAAGTTAAGATTGTTTGAATTAAGAAAGTTTTATCATGACTGGGTAAGTTTTACTTGACAAGTAAAATGATCTGCCAACAGAACAAGACTTTTTGTATTTAAAATATAAAAATACATCATACTACACTTCAAATAAGAAACAAAATCTAATGTTTCTTGAATAAAGAAAAGGCATGCTTGGTAGATCATTTTACATTTCAAGCTGAATCCACTCAAATAAATTCAAATGTTCTTAATTCATTTAAATCATTTTAACTCACCTAGATATTGTTTTCTGCAGTATGAATAAAACAGAACATTTGAAAGCAAGCGTGGAAAGTAACAAATTACATTTACTCTACTGTAATTGAGTAGGTTAGTTTTTTATGAATAATTTGCACTTTTTTAAGTCCTTTTTGAAATATGGAATTTTACTTTTTCTGGAGTACACAGCCCACAGGAGGGTGGACGTCATGGTCCTTGATGTTAGTTCAGGTGCTGCATCTTTTAAGTTGATGGGGGAAACCGGAGCCCGGAGGAAACCCATCCAGACACGGGGAGAACATGCAAAATCCACACAGAAAGATCGAAACCACAACCTTCTTGCCGTGAGGCATGAGTGTTGCCACTCAGCCACCGTGCCGCGGTTTTGGTTTAATTTTCTTTTTTTTTTATTGTAGTGTTGTGAGTTGGACCATATAATTCAAAATGTGTTACATTGTTAATTTGTTTAATTTGTTATGCTGTTAAAGTTCTATAAAGTTCTATAAAAAGAAGGAAGAGTGTTAGTCTGTGCTAGGAGCTCAGTGTCTTTAAAATGTACAAAGTTTGAACTGAACAAATTTTTGCATGTATATTTTAATTAACATTTTAATGAAGTACTTTTAATGAAGTACTTTTTTACTTTTACTAGAATTTTAGATGGTTAATTTTACTCAACTCTCAACTTTATTTCTAGAGCACTTTAAAAACAACACAGCTGACCAAAGTGCTGTACACAAACAGATAACAAACAGTGACAATTCCAGTGACAGGTACAGATAAAATATAATACAAAACAAATACTGGCAAAAAGTCAATCCTCAAACTGTGTTAAAAGCCAAGGAGAAGAAGTGTGTTTTTAAAAGGGACTTAAAACAGGCAGTGAATCGGTCGGTGATGTGCAATGGGAGCCGATTCCACAGCCTTGACCTGAGAGCACGAGAGGGGGGTGAGGTACGAGCAGGTCAGACAGATAATGAGGGGCCAGACCATGGAGGCATTTAAAAGCAAATTAAAGAATTTTAAAATCAATGCAATGGTGCGCGGGAGGCCAATGAAGTGCCTGAAGGACATGGGTTATATGGTCAAATTTACATGTTCCAGTTAAAAGGCGAGCGGCTGCGTTCTGCACTAGCTGCAAGCGAGAAAGTGACATTTTACTGAGACCTGTGTACAGTGAATTACAATAATCTAAACAAGAATTAATAAAAGTATGGATTAAAATTTCAAAATTGTGATGAGATAAATAATAAAATCTGTTTCCCTTTGGCCTTTTTTTCACTTTTACGTTTACTTGAGTAGGAATTAAGCAAAGTAAAGATACTTTTACTTTATAATAATTTGTCAGTACTTTTCCACTTCAGTTTGAAAGTAACTGTGTGTGAAGGGCTGTGTGCTGTGGTCAGGCTCCTCTGGAGCCTTTGCATTTGAGGCAGACTCTTGACAGACGCTTGACCAGTTATGTTACATAATGCATCTTTAATTGGGCCCTAGCCACATATTAAACATACATCTGAATGAGGGTTATCTCAGGATCTTCAGCGTTTCTCCGACTGTGGTACCTGTCCTGGTGGTACATGAGCTCCTTCACGTGGGACTTGGAGCTCTTCAGTTTGTTAGTTTGCCTCATTTACACTTCATTTGACCTACTTTTCCGTTTTTCTGTTTAAACTACACTGGAAATGATGTAGTCCACTTTTAGACCCGGAAAAGGCCTGTTATAGACCTGGGTTAGTCCTAGATTAGACCTGAAAAAATCCTTTTATAAACCTGGTTTAGTCCTAGATTAACCCTGGAAAAGTCCTGTTATAGACCTGGGTTAGTCCTGTTTTAGGCCTGGTTTAGTCCTTGATTACACCTGGAAAAGTCCTGTTACAGACCTGGGTTAGTCCTGTTTTAGACCTGGTTTAGTCCTTGATTAGACCTGGAAAAGTCCTGTTTTAGACCTGGGTTAGGCCTATATCAGACCTGGTTTAGTCCCAGATTAGACCTGAAATAGTCCTGTTTTAGACCTGGGTTAGTCCTGTTTTAGACCTGGGTTAGGCCTATATCAGACCTGAGATAGTCCTGTTTTAGACCTGGGTTAGGCCTATATCAGACCTGGTTTAGTCCCAGATTAGACCTGGAAAAGTCCTGTTTTAGACCTGGGTTAGACCTGGTTTAGTCCTGTTTTAGACCTGGTTTAGTCCTAGATTAGACCTGGTTTAGTCCTTGATTAGCCCTGGAAAAGTCCTGTTTAGACCGGGTGTAGTTCTTTTGTTTGGCGGTACTTGGTGTGAATAGTTTGAGCCTATCGTTTATATCTATGGAAACACTCACAGACACCCCACCCTCAGCCCCGCCCCCCTGGATCAGACAGCCCCCACACACACACACACATACACACACACACTCTGCCCCGCCCCTCCTCCTTGGCACCGCCCTTTGCTCCTCTCAGTATTTTTAGCTGAGACAGAAAAAGACGTGTCAGGCCTCGTCTCCCGGTGCCTCGCCCTGACCCCCTCTGTCTCTCTCTGCAGTGAAGGCTTTAATCTTTCACTGAGCCTTTCCCTTTCGATTGGTCATCTGAGAAACCATGAAAACATTAAAGCCCCGCTGTGTAACTTTTTAGCACAAATAACACATGAAATAATGTGGTTTTGTTTTTGTTTTTTTTGTTTTTTTGGTGCAATAAACATAAAAAATTGTTTTTTATGTTTATTGCACTTTCTTCTTTGGTGATACATGTAATCTTGGCATTTTTAGTTTTTTTTTTTTTTTAATCCACTGACTAAATCTAAACCTAAATCCACTTTTAAATCTTTTAAAAATTCTGCAAATTAAATCCACTTTTTTAAAATCCACTGCTGTCTGTGATCTGCAGCCATCCAGACCACATACTGTATAAACATCAAACTATATCCTCTGTAGGCTTTATTCACGCTTACACAAACCAGGAAGATGTTTGGAAACATGCGATGACGGCTTCCGGTGTAGTTCCTGACACTGGGCTCGAGTGACTGTGATCAAACCCACTGAAGTAATGGTTGTGATGGTTGGTAAAATGAGGACTGCACACGTATGTGCTGTTTGGAATCATCTTTGGCATCCTCGTCTCTTCTACTCACATGTACCCAGTGCACTTGGAGTTGTGTGTCAGTGGGGAAA
Organism: Odontamblyopus lacepedii; assembly: GCA_034769755.1. NCBI lineage: Eukaryota > Metazoa > Chordata > Actinopteri > Gobiiformes > Gobiidae > Odontamblyopus > Odontamblyopus lacepedii. The sequence goes on along the minus strand of CM068345.1, from coordinate 40,678,202 downwards.
TGATGAAAACTGAGGTATGGTTAGATGTAATCTACAATGACATGTAGATGAGGAAAACTGGGACATTTTCTCATTTTTTCTACATTGTCAGACTTACTACTGTAAACAGAGCCTGTTGGAAGTTTTGATTGCATGTTTCCAAACATCTGTAACATACACAGTGTGGTGTGTTTGGACCAATCACAGCAAGAGCTGCTAGAGTTGGCTCAAAGCGGGGCTAAGCTAAGTCTTACAAAGGTGACTTTTAGGTACTATGAGGAGTTAAACCCTTTAAACAGTTTATTTTGTGAAAATTAAAAGAATCCTACAAAATCTGACCTTTGTGAAAGCCGGATTCCCTGTCAGAACACGAGTAGTTTGAGTTCTCAAAATGCTTTGTGCTTCTATGGGAGAATTCTTTCTAGGCCTGAGTTGCCGGGGGCTGCAGTACCTGGAGCGGCCACTAGTTGGTCTGGAGCTGGGACAGCGAGGGAGGGGCTTATCCAGGTTTTATTATAGATCCATATGTATAAATTAGTGCTGTCAATCGATTAAATTAGTGCTGTCAATCGATTAAAATATTTAATTGTGATTATTCTCATGAATGTCATAGTTAACTTGTGATTAATCGCAAACTGAATGCACATTTTTTGCCTCTTGAATCATCATTGCTTGATTGTCTGGGCTTCTGTCTTCTTCCTCGCCCGGCCTCCTCTTCCTCGCCCGGCCCTCCTCCTCCTCGCCCGGCTCCTCCTCCTCGCCCAGCTCCTCCTCCTCGCCCGGCCTCCTCCTCCTCGCCCGGCCTCCTCCCCCTCGCCTGGCTCCTTCCCCGGCTCCTTCCCCACCTGGGTAGCTGTGGCCATACCGAACTGGCCCACGGGCCTGGACATCTACAGCCTGTCCGTCCCTAGGAGTGGATCTCTCCTTCACTGTAGTTCTCCCCGAGGTTTCTTCTTTTTCCCAGGACCCTGGGTTTTTTGGAGTTTTTCCTTGCTGAGAAGGAGGGTCTAAGGACAGGGGATGACTGGACGATGTTTCATTTGCTGCTTTACATGAATGTTGTTTATTCCTGTTTTGATATGCCTGTGTGTATGTTTTACTCATCCAAATCTTGGAACACCCTTAGAGGCAACTTTTGTTGCGATTCTGGGCGCTACAAAAATTAATTGAATTGAATTGAATTGAATTGTTCGCGTTCGCACCTGCTGCCACAGTCGATGGTGTTATTGTATGCTGCTGTTTGTTTGGATGTCGCGCAGTAGACCTGGTGTTTTTAATGGAGAGGGTGGGTCCAGTGCCATGCGGTGTCTACTGAGTGGTGGGACTGATGTGGGTCTTGCTCCTCTGTGGGTTTGTGGATGTGGTGGTGGTGCAGGGGAGTAAGGGCGGCTGGGGGAGAAAGGTTATGGGGCTTCTGTCTCTGTCCGTGGTCCTTGTCTGGGGTGGGCGCGGATTCGCTGTATGTTTTGGAGCAGACTTTGTTTTGTGTTTTTCTTGTGTGGGTGGCATCAGTGCATGTGCAGGACTTGTATGGTGAAGTCGTGCATGTGTGCACACATGAGCACCCGTGTTGTGCTTTGGCCACCAGAGTCTCAGCCGGGACTTGTAGTTGTACTTGTAATCCCATAGTTTTTCTAACGTTACTCTCAGTGACCACAGCTTTTGAAAAAACAAGCTCACAAAGAGCCTTAATCTTGTGATAAATAAATAACAAAGTTAAAATAATTTTGCCTTAATTTGTTAATAGCATGATATTTTTGACAGCACTAGTCTAGTGCTAACCTGCTAGCCGCAATGCTCCAAACAGGAAGTGAGCATGGGTGTGATTCGGCTTCGGTCAGACTAATTTTGGTCTTAAAATGCTCATCTTAACCTCTATATCTACAGGATCCTGTTTTTTGTCTGTTTGTTTTCACTATTTTGTCTTTAAATCAAGATATGAACATTAATATCAGTGGAAGTCAGCGCACTCGTTTCCTTTATGAAGACGTTTTAGATCGATATTGTGATTTCATAGGTAGTCACAGAGGAACTATAGAGGACACATGCACTATAGGTCTGATTTAAGGAAGAGCTGTGCTTATGAATGAAGCCACATGCTATAACAGGCTGATGACAAACATAGACCCATATGATTGTGAAAGTCCCTGTAGGATTCCTCCATGTGTGAGCAGAATGTGGACATATATGTAGAAGAAGATCTTGAGGTTGAAGTCCTAAAGTTATTTGATTTTGTAAAATATAAAACTGCTCTGATAATGTAGAAAGCAGCATTTGGAATATATTCAAAGAGGATTATGGATGAAGAGATGATTTAAATTAAAGACTTAATTTTAAAGTAAAAGTAAGAACAACAGTTGGAGTATGATGATAAGTGGAGGAGATTTATGGAATGGACTTGAAGATATGTATAAAAAAATGACAAGGGCAACTTTTTGGAGACGTATCATCAGGAAAGCAAATATTCATGACTTGTTCTCAAAAAAGTTATTACTGATAATACATCATAAAACTGTGTCTGTAATGTGTGTGTGTTTTTGTTTTTTTCCATCTATCCATTTTCTTCCACTTATCCGGGGCCGGGTTGCAGGGGCAGCAGTGTAAGCAGGGACTCCCAGACTTCCCCCACCCCAGACACTTCCTCCAGCTCCTCCACGGGGGCCCCAAGGTCCCAGGCCCAGAGACATAGTCCCTCCAGTGTGTCCTGGGTCTACCCCGTGGCCTGCTCATGGTGGAACATGCGTGGGACACCTTCTGAGGGAGGCGTCCAGGAGGCATCACAACAGATGCCCCTCAGCTACTCCTCTCGACATGGAGGAGCAGCAGCTCTACTCCAAGCTCCTCACCCTACCTCTAAGAGAGCACCTGGCCACTCTGCGGAAGAAACTTGCTTATATCTGCAAGCTCATTCTTTCAGTCATTACCCAAAGCTCATGACCATTGGCAAATCCATCTAATTTTCCATCTAATTTATCAAATGTCTAAAAATGTAGTGTAATGTACTTCACTACTGAACATCGTATAGATGAAATATTGTAAATTGTTGGGGTAGGATTAAAATAAGATCTGCTTCTTCCTATTCCTTTTTTAAACATTGAATGTTTTTAACCATTTTGTTCTCTTTATTTTGTTTGTTTGTTTGTTTGTTCTTTGTTCTGAGAGCACGTAGGATATATGTTATGCCTTCATATCTTTTAAAAAACAGTTAAATAAATAAAGTAACTAACTCTAACTGTTGAGGTCAAAATAAGTCCACTGTGTACTGTCTGCATCTCATTATTATGTGTTTTATTGTCTGCAAATTAGGAAGTGTGTGTTAGCATGCTAGCTGAGGGCAGTAGGATAGAGAGATGTGGAGGAGGAAGAGAAAGGAGAGAGATGAGGACAGGAGGAACAGAGCGGTGCAGAGATGGACAAAGAAAGGATATTGATCTGATCGTTTAAAGAGGCAATCTCCTGCTGCGGCTCCGGGGACTGCGCAGTGTACGGAGAGAGGGAGGAGGAGGAGAGAGGATGAAAGAGAGAGAAAGTGAGTACGATGAAGAGTGGGAGGGGGAGAAAAGAGAAAAAAGAGGGGTGAGAAGGAGAGAGATGGAAGAGAGAGGTAGAGAATAACCTGAGTAGAAAGAGAGAGAACACATCAAACAATAAATACTAAATACCACTAAAATACAATACTAAATACAATAAATCAATGAAATACTGTCCCACTGTAACTGTAGGCTTTTAACTGTATGTTTTAATCATATTTAAATTGTTTATGTTGTTGTGAGGTGACCTTGTGTCCAGAAAGGCGCCTAATAAATCGCTGAACTAAAGGTAAAAGGAGCTGTTAACTTGAAAACGACCATATCACAAGGTGGACCAGAGCATTTAGAGTGTTGGAGATGCAGACAGACTAATAATAAAGAGTCACTCAAACATGTGTGAATGAAACAAAACACAAGTCCAGGTCTGTTTTTGACGAGGTAACAACATTCTAACATGGCTTAAAGCTCAAGAGAGTTCATGTTCATGACAATACAGTAGGACCTTCACATAAATTCACATCATCTGTGTGCAGTGTGTGCAGAGTGTGTGTAATGCACTGCAAATTTCTCTGATCTGGCCAAGATTTTCAAACTTATATCAGGTTATTCATCTTGATTTCAGATTTATTACCTACTTAGTAGTTCAGAGACTGCTTCATTATAGTCTAGAAGTAATTTATTTTAAGATAACTTGTCAAGTAAAATGATCCTGCGGCATGGACAAATCTTTCACTACTTTTAATTACTTTTTTGATAGATTTAAGTGTTTATACTGTACTGTATCTTAAATTTTGCTCAAGTTTTTTTGCTCTGTAGAAGGTTTAATTTCAGATCTGAGGAGGTTTCTGGTCTGATCCAGGTCATACACTGTAGAAAGGAGTGGACTAAACGCTGCTACACACTACAGGATTTTCGGTCTTTAACTATTTTAAAAGTGCGAGAAAATGTGCACACCACAGACATGAGGAGAAGGTTATGAGACTTAAAATCTCCAAATGCAAAGACTGCAGTGGGATATGTCTGCAGACCACAGGATATAAAGCTGTGAGCGTGATGGCGTCAGCTGTTTCCTGTCTACAGTAAAACAACTCACTCTGAGACTCTGAAGTGTTCAAAGATCAGAGCTCTGCACTTCCAGTTTAGATACAAGTCCAAACTGTGGTATTATTATTTGCAATACTTTAGATGCAAGATTTTTAAATTGCCGATAAAATCCACAGGAAGTAGAGAATCTGCAGCTTCACCTCGATCCGTGTGCTGTGTGGATAAACAGATACACGTGAGGAGCTACTTTTGCATTTTTACTTTCAAAGAACGCCTCAAACTTGATTAATAGCACGGTTTTGTGGACTGGGTGTATTATTTGTGGAGGATAAATTCTATGAATAATGTGGGTGAGATGCTGCACTTTAAATTTACCACTTTATGAGAGGTGAGGAATGAAGTCTTTATTTTTGGTTTGTATGTTGCATCTCTGTGTCCCTCACTCCTCTGCCCCTGACACACCTTATTTTCGGCTGTTACTGTAGCGTTGCTGATGTTTGGTGGTTGCGATCTGATGCTGACACCACACACATGAGAAGTGCAGCGGCTTCAAAATCGCACACAAAGACAAAAAGTCGGGTCACGCCTGCTCGAACTCGAATTGGGCAAATTCCCCTGTAGTGTGTGGCGGGTCAAATGAAGCTCTTCGAGGTTGTATCAGTTATGGGGTGAAATTGGAGACAAGTTCCAGTACCAAAGAGCCAATTAGTAGTGAAGGTGCTGAAGGTAATGTTCCTTCTTGCCCGCACCACTGGTTTGGCAGTGAGAGGGCGCTTAGGAACACTGTCAATTAAACCCGTTGCTAAAGCTGACAGAAGAGACCTCGGGGAAAGAAGGTGTCCGATTGGCCTGCTGCTAAAGCTCATATCTTGATTTTGGCATGAAATAGTGAAATAAAAACACCAGCATCATGTAGAGCAGGCTAATACAAATATTTTGAGACCAGTTGACAAGTCAGAAAGCAGCAGTAACAGAGACCACATTTTCAACAAAAAGTCAAAGTGAATTGGAGCCAGTGGATCCTAAATTCATGCTTCATAAGACATAAGACATAAGTTCTTGCACCCAGAGCCTTTTTGGCAGTTCTTGTGGCTTGTTCTTGACACCTCAGCTGAGCAGAACTTTGTTTGGCAGTGCTGTTTGACACCTTCGCTCTGATTGGTTATTTATGTGGTCACACACAGCTAATAAATTAATAGCATGGTGGAGTTTGTTGGTTCTGGTACATAGATCGTGTTTCCAAATACTAATTTCCAAGTTCTACACTGCATCAGATTAATCAGTAAAATCTTCTGCATAAATAAACTCAACTTTACAACATATAAACCAACTACGAGAAACCACATCAGCCTGTTTGAGATTAGAATGTGTTTAATGCAGCTTTAGCACATTTGTTTAAGTCTTACAGAAACAAAACTTAAAACCACATGGCTCATTTGCATAAATTATAAGCACTAAAGAAAACAGCCGCTGTGTACTGTGTACTGCGGCCAGCTTCTGTTGGAAAAAAGGACACGAGGAGCAGAGCAGAGGTGCAGAGGGACCAGAGCAGCAGATCCTCTCGTCTCGTGACATTTCCAAACAGTAAAAGTCACACAGCTCGTCTCTGTGGACAACAGGAGGAGACAGGAGGGACTGGCTCTGTGTCTGAAGTCATCTGTTTGGAGGAGCCATGAGGGGTTGTGAGGGGCTGCAGTGTTTTCAAACTCCACAGTGCACCCGAAGCAAAACTATTAGAACTCCAGACTGTCCATGTGAATGTCTGTGTCCATAGAATAATGTTTGAAATAAAACTAACCTTGCATCACATGAATCGTCGCATGTTGAGGGACTATTTTCTCATATACCAGTCCACCTCTGCTGAGCTTCTATCAGGAAGTACAACTCACTGCTGCTGCTCAGACAGAAATCCTTCAAACACAAGGTTGGTTTTACTTCTAAAATGACTCTGTGGACACAGACATTCACATGGACAGTCTGGAGTTCTAATAGTTTTGCCTCAGGTGCACTGTGGAGTGGGTCAGGCTGTTTTTAATGACAGTACAACTATGGCCATTGACATGCACTAGCCTAGCACCAGCACCTCTGCAAATACAAGGACTGGATGGAAGTTTTTTATTTTTTTTAAAGTGTCTAAAGAACTGTTGAAGTGTTAGAAATGCCTTACTTTGTGTGAAAAGGGGGTAGATATTACAAGTCTGTACTTCTTTCTGCTCCTTTTCATTCACATTGATGCATGAAACATAAATATTTTGTATTCATCTTTTTTGATGAATGAAACAAATTAAACAAAAAATGAAATGAAGTCTATTTTTTGCAGCTTTAAGAAAACATGGAAACTAGCAGCTCCTCGATCTTGTGCATTTAATCAACGGACCAAAGAGGCTCATGGGACAAATGGCTAAAGGGAAATCTACAGTATCCAGTCAAAGAGTTCATAATATCTTCTCCGTTAATAGCTTTGATTTCTAATGTGGAACATACTGCTATTAAGAATGGCTTTGTGTTGTGCTGAGGCTAACTGGCCCTTATGCACTTATAACATTCAGAGCTATAGAAATTGCATGCAGCGTTGCCGTTGTAGATTGGCGTCCTGTGGGTCTGAAAGTGTTTTAAAGAAAGTATCCAGTATTTTACAGCTTGGGCTGTTTTTCATTTATGACCAATGTTTGTATCGACTGCAATAAAACACCACATCGACCGGACCATATATAAGTTTGCATTAAGAACGCACTCAGATTCTGCGCTTGTAAATCAGAGCATGTTTCTGAAATGCACATGTACTGAGCATATGCAAAGCAGGGGACACAGGGCTCAAAACTGGGACTGTCCTGGGGAAATAGGGACGTTTGACCACCCTTAAAAGATGGTACTGTTAGTGAGAGCCTCATCTCCTCAGGCAGGTCGTTCCAAAGCCAAGGCGCCCAGACTGAAAAGGCTCCATCGCCCTTCGTCCAGAGCCTGGACTTTGGAACAGTTAACAGGGCTCTGAGGCTCAAGAGGAACAGCAAAGAGGGACCTGCCTGAGGATCTAAGGGCACTGTCACAGCGTGACGATTTAGCCAGCGTATGCCAACGTACCAAAATTTCCCTAAAACGCTGGCATACCCTGAACTATGGATGTTTTTTTGTCAATTTTAGGCATATACAGTCATGTGAAAAAGTTTGGGCACCCCTGATCATTTGCAAAATTTTCCTTTATAAATCATTGGTTGTTCGGATCAGCAATTTCAGTTAAATATATCATATAGCAGACAAACACAGTGAAATTTGAGAAGTGAAATGAAGTTTATAGGATTTACAGAAAGTGTGCAATAATTACTTAAACAAAAGTAGGCATGTGCATAAGTTTGGGCACCCCAACAGAAAAATTACATCAATATTTAGTAGATCCTCCTTTTGCAGAAATAACAGCCTCTTAACACTTCCTATAGCTTCCAATGAGGGTCTGGATTCTGGTTGAAGGTATTTTGACCATTCATCTTTACAAAACATCTCCAGTTCAGTCAAGTTTGATGGTGCCCGAGCATGGACAGCCTGCTTTAAATCGCACCACAGATTTTCAATAATATTCAGGTCTGGGGACTGAGGTGGCCATTCCAGAACATTGTACTTATTCCACTGCATAAATGCCTTAGTGAATCTGAGCAGTGTTTAGGGTCATTGTCTTTTTGAAGTATCCAGCCCTGGCGCAACTGCAACTTTGGCACTGATTCTTGAACATTGTTCACAAGAATCTGCTTATACTGACTGGAATCCATGCAACCTTCAACTTTAACAAGATTTCCAGTCCCTGCACTGGCCACACAGGCCCACAGCATGATGGAACCACCACCAAATTTTACTGTGGGCAGCAAGTGTTTGTCTTGGAATGCTTGGAATGCATACCGCCCCTTGTTATGTCCATATAACTCAATTTTAGTTTCATCAGTCCACAGCACCTTATTCCAAAATGAAGCTGGCTTGTCCAAATGTGCTTTAGCAAACCTCAAGCGACTCTGTTTGTGGCATGTGTGCAGAAAAGGCTCCGTCGCATTACTCTCCCATACAGCATCTTCTTGTGCAAAGTGCGCTGAATAGTTGATCGATGCACCGTGACACCAACTGCAGCAAGATCATGTTGTACGTCTGTGGAGCTGGTCTGTGGGTTGAGTTTGACTGTTCTCACCATCCTTCGCCTCTGCTTATCTGAGATTTTTCTTGGCCTGCCACTCCGGGCCTGAACTAAAACTGTGCCTGTGGTCTTCCATTTCCTCACTATGTTCCTCACAGTGGAAACTGACAGCTGGAATGTTTGAGCTAGTTTTTTGTATCCTTCCCCTAAACCATGATGTTGAACAATCCTTGTTTTCAGGTCATTTGAGAGTTGTTTTGAGGCTCCCATGTTGCCACTCTTCAGAGAAGATGCAAAGAGGAGAACAACTTGCACCTGGCCACCTTAAATACCCTTTCTCACGATCGACTTCACCTGTGTTTGTAGGCTAAGGGTCAATGAGCTTACCAAACAAATTTTGTGTTCCAATAATTAGTGCTAAAGGTATTAAAATCAATAAAACAACAAGGGTGCTCTAATTTATGCACATGCCTACTTTTGTTTAAGTAATTATTGCACACTTTCTGTAAATCCTATAAACTTCATTTCACTTCTCAAATATCACTGTGTTTGTCTGCTATATGATATATTTAACTGAAATTGCTTATTCGAACAACCAATGATTTATAAAGGAAAATCTTGAAAATGATCAGGGGTGTCCAAACTTTTTCACGACTGTACATAGCATATTCACAATGAGTTGGACGTATACAAAACATTTTAGTAATTTCTATCAAACGTTTTGATAATTTATAGATAACTTATACTAATGCTTAGCATGTTGCTGGCATCCACAACTTACGCCCAATGGTAGTCTAACTAATACACAGCGCACAGAGGGTATCGCCGAAGATCATGTGTCGTCACCTATAAAAAAAGGCTGCCACTCGACGACTTAAATCATAAATGCATGAGATATCACAGTAGCAACATTATAATCAATGTCATGCTGAAGAAAACTCCTTGCTCTATTGGCACGCAACTGGTACAGGGGGTTTTCCCTGCCTATTCTGACATCTCAACCTTTAGACAACCCGGTATTATGACATGCCTCTATTTAGACATGCTGGTTTTCCAACACTTTCTGGGATTGCTATTCCGACATGTCATAGTTTATGTCTCTCGCTGTCTATGGTGCTGAATGCAGCAGATTGATCAATAGGTGGGTTGGTATAGAGCAGCCGGATATGGCTGAAGACCACAGGCTGTAAAGTTGTGAGCGCAATGGCGTCAGTTGTTTCCTCTCTACAGTAAAACTACTTGATTTGTGATACTCAAGTGTTCAAAGATCAGAGCTCTGCACATCGAGTTTTGATACAAGACAAAACTGTGTTATTATTATTTGTGAAATGTGATGCAATACTTCAGATACATGTTTTTTAAAGCATAAAATATTGGAGATAAAGTCCACAGGAAGTAGAGTCACTATCGCTAATCTGCAGCTTCACACACGGCTGGATGTAAACAAAACACATGTGCTACTCTCGCTTTTTTACTTTTAAAGAACGCCTCAAATGGGATTAATATCGCAGTTTTGTGGACTGAATGTCATTATTTGCAGAGGACAAATTCTATGGACAATGAGGACGAGTAATAAAGACTTTTCATTGAGCTGGCGTAATGAATTGATTAGTTATTTAGGCTATGTGGTGTTCTTCACCAAATTGCAGATCCAATTTACAATTCCCCTAAACGCTGCCAACAGGTCATTATACCTATAGCTATAAGTTAGAAACACGTTCAGTAAGTTCTCTGTACGTCCATATGCGCTGGAGATAAGTTTGGTATAAGTTACACACAGGTTCAATTCAATTCAGTTTTATTTCTATAGCCCAGAATCACAACAACAGTTGTTCCAATGGGCTTTACAGTGAATAAACATGGATACATAATCTGACATAGACATCAGCAAACACATTGTCCCATCCTCAGTCTCTCCACGAACAACACGATCCTTGGTTCCAGAGCAAAAAACCCACCGGCGGGTGCAGTAAGGGAAAATTCTCTTCAGACACTGTTGCCAACCAGCTGTCGCCATGCGGCACCTTCAGACCTGAGAGCTTTGAGGAACCAGTCAGTTTATAAAGAGCAGAGGTTTAGACGGACAGGCAAACAGGTGGGGGACTGGCCATCGTCTCATTTGAGTTGAGGGCTCCAACCAGGCAGGTGGGGGCTCCATTCAGATAGGTGGGGGCTCCATGCAGGCAGGTGGGGTCTCAACCAGACAGATGAGGGCTCCAACCAGACAGATGAGGCATCCATCCAGACGAGTGGAGAAGGGTAGAGCTAAGGTCTGGTCAGCGTCTGCTCACGGGAGGACATCTGAAACATCTGAAACATCTGAAACATCTCCACTCCCCAAGGGGAGCGGAAGAGAAGAAGAAGAGAAACACTGGTGAAGAGCAGTGAACTGATTTGTCTGTGTAAAACATGAGGTTATGGGACAGAGATGAAGGAGAAGGAGCAGTTTGAATAAGAGGACAGAGGCTCAGGGTACCATACTTCCCCCAGCGTCTAACTCCTAGAGCAGCCTGACTTCAGCTGTAGAGTTAACCCTGCTCCTAGCTAACCTGGCCATAAGCTTTCTCATAGAAGAATGTTTTAAGCCTAACCTTAACTGTAGAGACTCTGTTTGCCTCTCTGACCTGAGGTGGAAGCTGATTCCATAAAACAGGGGATTGGTAACTAAAAGTTCTACCTCCCATTGTAAGTTTTTTAAATCTGGGGACCACTAGTCGCCCTGCATTTTGTGAGCGCAGTTCAAAGCACGTTACTCATAAGTCATGGGTACGCTAGACATTATCTCAAAGTATTTGGACTTATGAGTAACTTACAATTAACATGTGTGAACCTGCATCAACGATCTCATAACTTACCTACAACTTATGGCGCACATATGCAGGACATATAAGCATACGCTGACATACGTCAAGAAATTTTAAGCATGCTGAAAATTTTTCGGCGACCTTGCTGTATGTGGATGTACGTCAGCGTGCTTCAGCGTGCTCATAACTTATACAAAACTCACCTTTAACTTATCTGACCTACGACAGCATATTTGCCAAATCTTTCATGCATTGGCAATACGCTGGCTAAATCGTCAAGGTGTGACAGCCACTTAAGGCTGTGAGAGGGCTCGTACCGGGTTAAAAGTTCTGAAATGTAACTTAGCCCAACACCTAAACGAGCTTTAAAAGTGATCAGTAAAATATTAAAGGGGAATGCCGGAAAGTTTGAAGCTAAAATCCATTGCTAGAGGTGGTCGAATACTGTCAGAAGCCAAAAAACAGCACAGATCAGTGTTGTCTCAGCAGAGATCTCACTGTGGCAGTGAGTCTGTCAAGGCAACAAACTAGTGTAGTGATGGGGGCAAGTTCTTAACATCCACATAAAATGTCAATTTGCTTCACACTGAAGAAGCTTAACACTGCTTTCTAGCCCATCTTACAACATAGCCACGTCTCTATGTTATAAAAGAACTTTTATAAGTGCACCTCATCTCACAGCAGAAGGTTCCTTTGACTCCCAGGCCTCCCTCTGTGGAGTTTGCATGTTCTCCTTGTGTCTCGGTGGGTTTCCTCAGGTTTCCCAGGCCACATAGACTTAGACAATTTATTGATCCACAAGGGAAATGACTTGAACAAAGTAGCTCACAAATCACATTCTATTACAATAACAAAGAGTAAAAGAATATAAAAATTGTTTAAAAAAAATCTAAATAAGTAGCAATAAAAAAGACATAAATTATATAAATGTATGTGATACAAATACAGTATAGATGAGAGGGAGAGAGGTGAAGGAGGGGTGAGGAGAGAGGGAGAAGAGGGGGGCAAGGGGAGGAGAGGTGGAGGTGGGGGTCCTCAGGGGGAGTCCCGAGAAAACAGCTCTGACACAGTGATGGATCTCAGTCCTGCTTCACAAAATACACTGCACCGACCACACGGGGATGGAGAGAGGAAGAGGAGGAGAAGTAAATACTCAGGAAAGAGAGAAAGAGGGGAGAGAGGGAGGGGAATTCTCAGGGGACAGAGCGAAGAGATAAAGAAGAGAACGCAGGGATGAACAGGCCGAGTGAGAGAGGACAAAAATAGTGGGATTGGAGAAGAAGAGAGTTGAGTTGAGTAAGAGCTGGATTCAGAGAAGAGGAAGAGATAGTCCTTTTTCAGAGTTCATTCAAATATAGCACTTCCTCACCTTTTCAGTTAGAGGCTGGATCCTAATGCTCACATTCCAGTAGAAGTCTGCATTCATCTTCACTGAGATTGACTTTTCCTCTGGTGAGCTATGTTTACCAAACCAAAACACCAGAGCGACTTATTTTTAACAGTCACGACATTAGATAGGGACATTTAGAGGCCTATAAGGCCTAATCCAGTCCTTAGTGCACAAAGACGTCAGCATGATACATGTACAATGGTAACAGGTATTTTTATTTATCAAATTAGTAGCATCAGAAGTCCATCGGGGAGTAGCTCCCAAGCTACAGGCTGGAGACCCCTGGATGATAGAATCTTATATCTGAAAATACGGCCATTTTCATATTCCGTTTAAAAACCTCAGAACACAGTGTGCTGCTCCACCAGCGGCACTGACTGCAGCTCCTGTAAGTCTGTGGAGCACAAAACCATCAACCCCAACAGAGAAGCTTTTAATTCATTATAAATTATAGCTATCAATAGCTGGTTAGCAGAGCTAGCTCCATGCAGGGTCGCCATGGATACGGGAAAAACACAATAGCCCTGAAGTTCCTTCTTTTGTTCTGCAAGTGCTGCATTTGATAATCAGCTGATCAGAAGTTGATCAAAATCCCAAAATATTAAGTAAAAGAATTAAGATGAAAAAATTTAAAGTTTAGAAACTGCTCAACCAGTCAGCCACAAGAGCAACCAGCCATGACCATGGAGGTGGTGTTTGGTGTGATGTTTGGTGTGGTGGTGTTTGGTGTGGTGATATTTGGTGTGGTTTTTGATGTGGTGTTTGGTGTGGTAGTGTTTGGTGTGGTGTTTGGTATGGTGGTGTTTGATGTGGTGTTTGGTATGGTGGTGTTTGATGTGGTGTTTAGTATGGTGTTTGGTGTGGTGTTTGGTATGGTGGTGTTTGATGTGGTGTTTAGTATGGTGGTGTTTGATGTGGTGTTTAGTATGTTGTTTGGTGTGGTGGTGTTTGGTGTGGTAGTGTTTGGTGTGGTGTTTGGTGTGGTGTTTGGTGTAGTGTTTAGTGTGGTGTTTAGTATGGTGTTTGGTGTGGTGTTTGGTGTGGTGGTCTTTGATGTGGTGTTTGGTGTGGTGTTTGATGTGGTGTTTGGTGTGGTGGTGTTTGGTGTGGTGGTGTTTGATGTGGTGTTTGGTATGGTGGTGTTTGATGTGGTGTTTGGTGTGGTGTTTACTATGGTGATGTTTGATGTGGTGTTTAGTATGGTGTTTGATGTGGTGTTTGGTGTGGTGTTTGATGTGGTGTTTACTATGGTGGTGTTTGATGTGGTGTTTGGTGTGGTGGTGTTTGATGTGGTGTTTGGTGGATTTTTTGATGTGGTGTTTGGTATGTAGTAGCAGTGAAATTTGAGTCCATGTTGGCGGATGATGTGACCGAGGGGAAGCATGTAGAGGATGAAGAGGAGGGGACCGAGCACCGAGCCTTGGGGGACTCCGTGAGTGACCGGTGTGATGTGAGATGAACAGTTATTGATGGAAATGTAGTGGGATCTATTTGAGAGGTAGGAGGTGAACCAGGAGAGAGCAGAACTGGTGATGCCAATGGAGTGAAGACGGTGGAGGAGAATGGAGTGATCAATTGTGTCAAAGGCGGCGGAGAGGTCAAGGAGAAAGAGGATGGAGAGAGATCCGGAGTCTGAGGCGAGGAGGTCATTTGTAACATTGATGAGAGCTGTTTCTGTGCTATGATGGGTGCGAAAACTGGACTGGAAGGATTCGTATAACTGATTGGAGTGAAGGTGATCCTGAAGCTGAGTGGATACAGAATGTTCAAGGATTTTGGATAGGAACGGGAGGTTTGAGATGGGGCGGAAGTTGTTAGGGTCTTCAGGATCCAGACCAGGTTTTTTGAGTATGGGGGTGACTGCAGCAAGCTTGAAGGTGGGGGGAACAGTTCCAGAGGTAAGGAATGAGTTTATAATGTCGAGGATGAGTGGGCTGAGGCAGGGGAGACATGTTTTGATCAGAGGAGAGGGGATAGGATCTAGTGCACATGAGGACAATTTGCTCTTGCTGAGGTATTTGGTGAGGTCGGAGGTTGAGATGGGTGATAATGAAGACAGGCAGTTTTGTGGGGTATTGGGCAGGACAGGTTGGGAGTCAGGACTGAGAGGAGTGAAGGTAGAAAGTTGCTGGTGGATGCAGTTGATTTTGGAGTGGAAGAAAGAGAGGAAGGTGTTACATTTGTCTGTGGTGAAGGAGTGGGAGATATTGTCCATGGGCTTGAGCAGGTTGCTTATAGTATTAAACAGTGAGCGGGGATTGGAGGAATCATTGAGGATTATGCCAGAGTAATATGAAGTGCGGGCGGCTGAAAGTGCGGTTCTGTAGAGGTGGGTGTGGTCTTTGTAAGCTTGAGTGTGTACTGTGAGTCCGGTTTTCTTTGAGAGGCGTTCAAATTTCCTGCGTTGTTTTTTGAGTTGGTGAAGTTCAGGGGTGTACCAGGGGGCAGAGTGAGTAAATGACACCAGTTTGGTTTTGACAGGGGCAAGAAAGTCAAGGCAGGAGGAGAGTGTGTTGTTGTAGTATGTGACCAGGTCCTCGGTGGTTGGGTTATTGGGGAGGGTGGATGTAGCAATGGTGTTGGAGATGTGGGTGCTGAGGGTGAAGGGGCAGAGCGATTTGAGATTGCGGAAGGATATGGTACATGTTTGTGTTGGTTTGGGGCCGGTTATGTTGATGGTGCAAGTTATAGCAAGATGGTCTGAGATGGCAAGGTCAGTGTGTGAGAGTGAGTCAGTGACAATACCAGAGGTGCAGATGAGGTCCAGAATGTGTCCGTGGGTGTGGGTAGGAAAATTAACATGTTGGATGAAGTGGAAGCTGTTTAGGATGTCTATAAAGTCATGTGCAGTGTTACAGGAGGGGGAGTCAATGTGGATGTTGAAGTCACCAAGGAGCAGAGTGGGGGTGGAGTATGAAGAAAGTTGTGTGACAAATTCTGCAAAGTCTGACAAAAAGGGAGGGTTAGATTTGGGGGGGCGATAGATGATGGCGATGGTTAGTGGAGTAGGGCCAGGGAGTTGAAAAGTGAGATGTTCAAATGTGGGGGCTGGAGGGATAGGGAGAGGGCGGGGCCTCAGGGTTTGTTGGAAGATGGCGGCAGTACCGCCACCCTGGCGATCAGGGCAAGGTTTGTCGAGGTAGGAGAATCCAGGAGGGGTGGCTTGGTTGAGGGAGAAGTAATCCAGGGTTTTTTGCCAGGTTTCAGTGAGACAGAGTAAATCCAGTTGAGAGTCCAGAATGAATTCATTGATGATAAGGCTTTTATTGCTGAGGGATCTTGTGTTGAATAGTCCGATTTTCAGAGGCTTTAGTTGAGAAGGGCTGAGGGAGGGAGTGGGTATGGAGCGAAGATTGAAAGCGTTCAAGTGCCGGGTGCTCTGATGACGTAACCGGTTGTCGTGGCGACGGGACGCCGAAGTGTAATGGAGTACAGTCCGAGTTGTGGGGAAGCTGTCATTTATGGTGGAAATATGAATTAAATTGTGGCGCGAGCCTCTGTGGATGTAGCGGGGGCGATGAAGGAGTCCGGAGATGGTGGCGTGCAATGGTGTAGACTGAGAAGCTGCCGGGCACTGTATCGGAGAGCCATGGATGTGGTGGTCGGGATTTCCAGCAAACGGTATGCCACCACCAGACCATGCCACCAGCCATGGTATGGTGGTGTTTGATGTGGTGTTTGGTATGGTGGTGTTTGATGTGGTGTTTGGTGTTGTGTTTGATGTGGTGTTTGGTATGGTGGTGTTTGATGTGGTGTTTGGTGTTGTGTTTGATGTGGTGTTTGGTATGGTGGTGTTTGATGTGGTGTTTAGTATGGTGTTTGGTATGGTGCTGTTTGATGTGGTGTTTGGTGTGGTGTTTGATGTGGTGTTTGGTGTTGTGTTTGATGTGGTGTTTGGTATGGTGGTGTTTGATGTGGTGTTTAGTATGGTGTTTGGTATGGTGCTGTTTGATGTGGTGTTTGGTGTGGTGTTTGATGTGGTGTTTGGTATGGTGGTGTTTGATGTGTTTGGTGTCGTGTTTGATGTGGTGTTTGGTATGGTGGTGTTTGATGTGGTGTTTGGTGTCGTGTTTGATGTGGTGTTTGGTGTCATGTTTGATGTGGTGTTTGTTTAGTGGTGTTTGAGGTGGTGTTTGTTGTGGTGGTGTTTGGTGTGGTGTTTACTATGGTGGTGTTTGATGTGGTCTTTAGTATGGTGTTTAGTGTGGTGGTGTTTGATGTGGTGTTTGGTGTCGTGTTTGATGTGGTGTTTGGTGTTGTGATTGATGTGGTGTTTGGTATCGTGGTGTTTGGTGTCGTGTTTGATGTGGTGTTTGCTATGGTGGTGTTTGATGTGGTGTTTGTTGTGGTGGTGTTTGATGTGGTGTTTGGTATGGTGGTGTTTGATGTGGTGTTTGGTGTGGTGTTTACTATGGTGGTGTTTGATGTGGTGTTTGGTATGGTGGTGTTTGATGTGGTGTTTGTTGTGGTGGTGTTTGATGTGGTGTTTGGTGCGGTGGTGTTTCATGTGGTGTTTGGTGTGGTGGTGTTTGATGTGGTGTTTGGTGTGGTGTTTGGTGTGGTGTTTACTATGGTGGTGTTTGGTGTGGTGTTTGGTATGGTGGTGTTTGATGTGGTGTTTGGTATGGTGGTGTTTGATGTGGTGTTTGGTGTGGTGTTTACTATGGTGGTGTTTGATGTGGTGTTTGGTATGGTGGTGTTTGATGTTGGTGTTTGGTATGGTGGTGTTTGATGTGGTGTTTGGTATGGTGGTGTTTGGTGTCGTGTTTGATGTGGTGTTTGGTGTGGTGGTGTTTGATGTGGTCTTTGGTGTGGTGTTTACTATGGTGGTGTTTGATGTGGCGTTTGGTATAGTGGTGTTTGATGTGTTGTTTGGTATGGTGGTGTTTGATGTGGTGTTTGGTATGGTGGTGTTTGGTGTCGTGTTTGATGTGGTGTTTGGTGTGGTGGTGTTTGATGTGGTCATTGGTGTGGTGTTAACTATGGTGGTGTTTGATGTGGCGTTTGGTATGGTGGTGTTTGATGTGGTGTTTGGTATGGTGGTGTTTGATGTGGTGTTTGGTGTGGTGTTTACTATGGTGGTGTTTGATGTGGTGTTTGGTGTGGTGGTGTTTGATGTGGTGTTTGGTGTCGTGTTTGATGTGGTGTTTGGTATGGTGCTGTTTGATGTGGTGGTGTTTGATGTGGTGTTTGGTGTGGTGTTTGGTATGGTGGTGTTTGATGTGGTGTTTTGTATGGTGGTGTTTGGTGTCGTGTTTGATGTGGTGTTTGGTATGGTGGTGTTTGGTATGGTGGTGTTTGGTGTCGTGTTTGATGTGGTGTTTGGTATGGTGGTGTTTGATGTGGTGTTTGGTATCGTGGTGTTTGATGTGGTGTTTGGTGTGGTGGTGTTCGATGTGGTGGTGTTTTGGTGAGTTCTTGTCGTCATGGAAGCCTGTTTGAAACAGCCCACTCAGCGGCTCATTAGAATATCCGCTCTGTAGTTTTCTTAAACGATTATTGACAAAATGAAATGAACCAAAATGGCCCCAAAATCCCCAAATCCCCCTGTGTCAGCGCAATTACTGTCCCCACCTCCTCTCCTCCCCCTCTCCCCTCTCTCCTCCTTTTCCTTCCTACTCCTCCACCTCTCCTCTTTCTGTCTCGTGTCCTCCCCCTCTCATTTCTCAGTTTTCTCCTCTTTTTCATCCTCTGTCCTCACCCTTTTCCTCCTCATCCTCCTCCACTGTCCCTGTCTTCCCTCCTCTTCCCTCTACTGCCTTCCCCTCTACTCCTCCTCTCTTCTCTCACTCCTACAGTATGAACACTTCCACTAATACTCTAATAATCTTTAACTCCTAAAATGTGTTGAATGAATGAAATTGATTTCTTAAGTACGTTGGACACAAAAAACTAAGTTGGCAGCGTTTTCTTGTAAATTGAATGAGTTTGTACAAGCAGCAAATGAGCGCGTGATTGGTCGATGAGCAGCGGTGACACTGTAGCCAAATATTTTAATTAAACGTATTACGAGTGGAACAAGTAGAAGTGTTAAGTGGTCATCCATGAAATTAGTCAAATGATACTAAAAAAGTATTTGGAAAAGTACTACTACTACTGCTCACTCCTCTATTGCACACTCCTCTATTGTACACTCCTCTCCTGTACACTCCTCTATTGTACACTCCTCTCCTGTACACTCCTCTATTGTACACTCCTCTCCTGTACATTCCTCTATTGTACACTCCTCTATTGTACACTCCTCTATTGTACACTCCTCTCCTGTACACTCCTCTATTGTACACTCCTCTCCTGCACACTCCTCTATTGTATGTACCTTCCTCTATTGCACACTCCTCTATTGTACACTCCTCTCCTGTACACTCCTCTATTATACACTCGTCTCCTGTACACTCCTCTATTATACACTTGTCTCTGGTACACTCCTCTATTGTACACTCCTCTCCTGTACACTCATCTATTGTACACTCCTCTATTTTACACTCCTCTCCTGTACACTCCTCTATTGTACACTCCTCTTCTGTACACTCATCTATTGTACACTCCTCTATTTTACACTCCTCTCCTGTACACTCCTCTATTGTACACTCCTCTCCTGCACACTCTATTGTACACTCCTCTATTGTACACTCCTCTCCTGCACACTCCTCTATTGTACACTCCTCTATTGCACACTCCTCTATCATACACTCCTCTATTGTACACTCCTCTATTGCACACTCCTCTATCATACACTCCTCGATTGTACACTCCTCTATTGTACACTCCTCTATTGTACACTCCTCTATTGCACACTCCTCTATTGCACACTCCTCTATTATACACTCCTCTCCTGCACACTCCTCTATTGTACACTCCTCTATTGTACACTCCTCTATTGTACACTCCCTTATTGTACACTCCTCTATTGTGTACACTCCCCTATTGTACACTCCTCTATTGTACACTCCTCTATTGTACACTCCTCTATTGTACACTCCCCTATTGTACACTCCTCTATTGTACACTCCTCTATTGTACACTCCTCTATTGTACACTCCTCTATTGTACACTCCTCTATTGTACACTCCTCTCCTGCACACTCTTCTATTGTACACTCCTCTATTGCACTCTCCTCTATTGTACACTCCTCTCCTGCACACTCCTCTATTGTACACTCATCTATTGTGCACTCTCCTATTGTACACTCCTCTATTGTACACTCCTCTCCTGCACACTCTGTTTGTGTATATAAAGAAGAGTCTCAGACATGTGTTGCTGACTCTGTGTTTAATCGTAACAGCCAAGTCATAGCACAGCATACAACAACGGTACTGAACGGACCGTACCATTTCTGAAAACAGAGGGGGTTAGCCCGTAACATCTCCCCTTTTATAGTTGACATGTAAACAATGACTTATGGCTCCTCTTAGCTTTGTGCAATACTGAACAATACCAAAACAAAGTTCTATCAACCTTTTACTCTTATTATTATTATTTTTATTTATTCACCCAAATCTTACAGACTCAGTCTTTTAGGTGGTTTGACCAGTCTCCCATGTCTTGTTCTATACTCCTGAGCAACTGGGGATTGGGCACCGGACTGGTCAGCATGCTCATCAGTGTGTACGTATGTATCCTTATCTCCAAGCATTCGCTCATCACTGTCCTGATCAGAATTCTTACTGTCCAGCGTCTCTGATGCATCCCGCTCCGCTGGTCTTAGGTCCACTCGGTTGCGCCTGTAAAGTGTCCCTTCAACATCCACCAAGTATGTGCGAGGTCCCACCTGTTGAAGACACACCCCTCTTCGCCATCTGCCTGTTCTGTCTCCAGGCAGAGGCTGCATTCTGATCGGCTGGCCAATGTTAAGTTCAGGTAAATCCCTGGCTGGCTTGTCGTACCAGAGCTTAGTTCTCTGGTGCCTGACCTTCAATTTCTCTGACACGTCAGTGACCACACATGGTTTTAGCAGTGCATCAGAAACAGGCAGAGGAGTTTTGAGCCTACGAGCCATGAGCCTCTGAGCTGGACTGCAGTGTACATCCTCGGTGGGTGTATTTCTCCACTGCAGTATGGCCAACCATGGGTCTGTCCCAGCACTGGCTGCACGCTTACACAGGTTTTTCACAATCTTCACAGCAGATTCAGCTTTTCCATTTGAATTTGGGTGTCTGGGTGAAGACATGACATGCTCAAAACCCCAGTCTTTTGCCATCCATCCATCTTCTCCCGCTTAATCCGGCTGGGTCGCGGGGGCAGCTTGCTGCCCAATACTCATAGCACCTGACCCCCCCTATGAACAGAAACATGTGGGCCCTCCTGTGGGCTCACCACCTGCAGAGGGGCAGGTGGTGAGCCCACAGGAGGGCTCACCACCTACACCAGTCTTTTGCAAACTTCCTAAATGTCTCATTATCAAACTGGGACCCACAGTCTGTGATTATACGATCAGGTTGGCCGTATATGGCAAACTGTGTTTTGCACTTGATAACTGTGGTTTCTGCTGTGAGGTCAGGTAACTGCTCTACTTCCCAGAAGTCAGAATAGTGGTCTACCATTATTAAAAAGTCCTTGCCAGCCTGTCTGTACAAATCCATGCTAAGGATCTGCCATGGGCGCGTGGGAAGCACATGCGACATCATTGTTTCCTGCTGCTGTCTGTGCGAGTATTCGTTGCAGGCAGAACACTGGCTAACAAAGTCTTTTATTTCACCCTGCATATTGGGCCAGTACAGTGTGTCTTTCGCCTGTCTACAGCATGCTTCACCCCCAATATGACTAACATGAATGCGTTTCAGCATTTCAGGGTGCAGTGACTTTGGGATGATTACTCTCTGTCCCTTGAATAGCACTCCATCCTGCACGCTAATCTCGTCTCTAACAGACCAGTACTCTCTGACAGCTATGAGTGCCTCATCTTTGTGCTCAGGCCAGCCCTGCAGGACAACTGTTTTTAGCATTTGGAGACAACTGTCCTGCTCTGTGTGCTTCCTAATCTGTGCTAGGCGCTGGCTTGTCACATTTAGGTAGTCTGACTGATTGATGTTTTCAATGGTCTCTTGTGCCCTCTGCAGGAGGCATACCGAATGACGGTTAAATGTCTCACCAAGTGTCTTTACAGAAACTGTGGCCCTGCTTGGAGTGTCACTAATATGCATGTCTGGGCCGAGTTTGTATGTTACCTTCAGGTTGTAGTTTTGCAGTATAAGGAGCATGCTCTGCAGGCGCTTAGGTGCGCTCAGGAGAGGCTTGCTGAAGATTGAGATGAGCGGTTTGTGGTCTGTTTCTGCTGTTATCTCCTCTCGGCCATAGAGGTAATGGTGGAATTGCTGACATGAGAACACTATGCTCAAATACTCCTTCTCAATTTTTGCATAGTTCTGTTCAGTTTGTGTTAAAGCTCGAGATGCAAATCCAACCGGTCGCTCATTTTGCAGGAGGCAGCATCCAAGTCCCTTCTGGCTTGCATCACTCTGGATAGTGACTGGCTTTGTCACATCATAGTACTTTAAGACTGGTGCAGCGGTGACCAGTTTCTTGATCTCCTGCACAGCCACATCATGCTTGGGAAGCCAGGGAAACATCACATCTTTGATAGTCGTGGCAGGAACTTGGCAAGATAGGTCACAAATCCAATGAACCTTTGTACTGCCTTAGCATCAGTGGGGTGGGGCATGTCCAGAACTGCTCTCATTTTCTCAGGGTCAGGCCTTAGACCCTCCGCTGACAGAATGTGCCCATGGAACTTGACTTCTTTGACCTTGAACTGCAATTTTCTTATGCTCAGCCTCAGTTTTATGTCACTACATCGGTTCAGAAGGGCAATTAGCTTGTTGTCATGGTCAACCATTGCCTCCGCGTCTGTGGCCCCACACCCTACAATGAGTATGTCATCAGCTATCGGTTCAACACCGCTCAGCCCTGATAAATGTTCATGTTGCTTGCGTTGGTAGACTTCCGGAGCTACAGATACTCCAAAGGGCAGCTTAAGCCAGCGGTACCTGCCCCACGGGGTCCAGAATGTCGTCATGTAACTGCTTTCTCTGTCAAGCTTACATTGTAGGAAAGCATCATGCGCATCCACAAGTGTAAAGACTCGAGCTTTCGGGAGTTTGTATAGGACATCATCCAGTGTGGGCATTTGGTAGTGGGAGCGCCTCAGGGCTTGATTGAGAGACTTTGGATCGATACATATCCTGAGCTTTTCTGGTTGCCTAACTATAACCATATTGCTTATCCACTCTGTTAACTCAGACACTTGCGTTATATGGCCATTTTTCTCATATTTGTCCAACTGCGCCTTTACAGCACTTCTGAGGGCCACTGGGACGTTTCGGGGTGAGGCTTGTACAGGAGCTACACTGCTGTCCAACTCAAAATGCACTTCACCCGGGAGCGACTGAACAGGCCCAGTAAACACATCTGAATAAGTGTCAATGAGCTGCTGCTTAGTTAAATGCACTGAGGTGACCTGTTCTATCTTATTCAGTTCATCAGGGATGGTGAAATGCATCAGGCCCAGCTCCACGCTTGTTCTACCTGACAGGAGGGGCCTCTGGTGACATCTGACTATTTCAAAGTCAAGTGAGTGTCTCCTACCCTGTACTACACACTCAGTTCTGAATATGCCAATAGAGGTCAATGTTTCACCTGAATATAGCCTAAGTCTGGCTTTGCTGGGTAGCAGTGGTGTATTAGGTGCTAGCCTTCTCTTATCTTTAATGCTCATGACATTGCATGTTGCCCCCAAGTCCAGCTGGCATCTTTGTGAACCCCCATTAAGCTTAAGTGTGGCAAACCATTTTTTTCCTTCCCCGTTCACAGCTCCGATAGTCTCTGATGAGTAGATCTGGTTCCCCGTATCCTCTTCCTCACTGTCCAGGTCCTCTGTAGCGTTCACTCTTTGATCAGAGCGTGCCTTCTTCATGCACACTTTTGCAAAATGGTTTTGTGTACCGCATCTGCGGCACATTTTCCCATAAGCCGGGCAGGCGTCACGTCCTCGCTTGTGTGCACCACCACAGTATTTGCATGTATTCACAATGAACTCACGTTGCGGGTCTGGGGCATTGTCAGTGCGCTGCAGTGGCCGCTGCAGTCTTCTGTTCATGGCATGAATGCTTTCAAGTGGTCTTTCTTGAGTCATAATTTTCAACTTAATGTCAGTCATTTCAGCTGCTCTGCAAATGTCGATGGCAGACTGTAAGGTAAGATCCTTTTCTCGAAGCAGAGGCCGCCGCACGCTTTCATCACAAATGCCTAGAACGAGCCTGTCCCTTATTAGCTCCTCTCTCAGTAACCCATAGTCACATGAAGCAGCCTTTTCTCGCAATTTCGTAACAAATGAATCAACGAGCTCGCCTTCATCTTGCTTACAGCTTCCAAATATATATCTTTCAAATATGACATTCTTCTTTGGCTTGAAGTAGCACTCCAGCGCATCCAGTATAGCTTTTGCGTCTCCCCGCTGCTCCGCTGACAGGGTGAAGTTGTGCATGTAGACATTACATACAGGCGGCACTCGCTGCCTTTACATACAGGCGGCACTCGCTGCCCATCACGCGTCTCAGTGTGGCAGCTTGCACCTTTTCGTCTTTCTCGGCAAGCCCCGATGGCAGAGAGTAGTCCTCAAACTCAGTTCTGAAATTGTCCCAATTGGTGGCCACATCTCTGGTTAGCTTCATTTCCTCGGGAGGCGGAATACTCGTTGCCATGTCTGTGTCTGCTAGCCTAGCCACCACCTAGCGTCAACGAAAACCCGCCTTGAGAAAAATAACATTTTTCGAGCTGTCAAAGTTCTGCTCCCAGCTTCAGAATACAGCTGCAGGCGACAGGTGAACCGGTACTTCTGACACCATGTTTGTGTATATAAAGAAGGGTCTCAGACATGTGTTGCTGACTCTGTGTTTAATCGTAACAGCCAAGTCATAGCACAGCATACAACAACGGTACTGAACGGACGGTACCATTTCTGAACACAGAGGGGGTTAGCCCGCAACACACTCCTCTATTGTACACTCCTCTATTGCACACTCCTCTATTGTACACTCCTCTCCGGCACACTCCTATATTGTACACTGCCCTATTGTACACTCCTCTATTGTACACTCCTCTATTGTACAGTCCTCTATTGTGCAGTCCTCTATTGTACACTCCTCTATTCTACACTCCTTTATTGTACACTCCTCTATTGCACACTCCTCTATTGTACACTCCTCTATTGTACACTCCTCTATTGCACACTCCTCTATTGTACACTCCTCTCCTGCACACTCCTATATTGTACACTCCTCTATTGTACACTCCTCTATTGTACAGTCCTCTATTGTACAGTCCTCTATTGTACACTCCTCTATTGTACACTCCTTTATTGTACACTCCTCTATTGCACACTCCTCTATTGTACACTCCTCTATTGCACACTCCTCTATTGTACCCTGCTCTATTGTACACTCCCCTATTGTACACTCCTCTCCTGTACACTCCTCTATTGTACACTCCTCTATTGTACACTCCTCTATTGCACACTCCTCTATTATACACTCCTCTATTGCACACTCCTCTATTGTACACTCCCCTATTGTACACACCGCTATTGTACACTCCTCTATTGTACATTCCTCTATTGTACACTACTCTCCTGCACACTCCTATATTGTACACTCCTCTCCTGTACACTCCTCTCCTGCACACACCTATATTGTACACTCCTCTCCTGTACACTCCTCTATTGTACACTCCTCTATTATACACTCCTCTCCTGCACACTCCTTTATTGTACACTCCTCTCCTGTACACTCCTCTATTGTACACTCCTCTATTGTACACTCCTCTATTGTACACTCCTCTCCTGCACACTCCTCTATTGTACACTCCTCTATTGTACACTCCCCTATTGTACACTCCTCTATTGTACACTCCTCTCCTGTACACTCCTCTCTTGTACACTCCTCTATTGTACACTCCTCTATTGTACAGTCCTCTCTTGTACACTCCTCTCCTGCAGACTCCTCTCTTGTACACTCCTCTCCTGCAGACTCCTCTATTGTACACTCCTCTATTGCACACTCCTCTATTGTACACTCCTCTATTGTACCCTCCTCTATTGTACCCTCCTCTATTGTACACTCCTCTATTGTACCCTCCTCTATTGTACCCTCCTCTATTGTACACTCCTCTCCTGCACACTCCTCTATTGTACACTCCTCTATTGTACACTCCTCTATTGTACACTCCTCTCCTGCACACTCCTATATTGTACACTCCTCTATTGTACACTCCTCTCCTGCACACTCCTCTATTATACACTCATCTCCTGCACACTCCTCTATTGTACACTCCTCTATTGTACACTCCCCTAATGTACACTGCTCTATTGTACCCTCCACTATTGTACACTCCTCTCCTGCACACTCCTATATTGTACACTCCTCTCCTGTACACTCCTCTATTGTACACTCCTCTATTGTACACTCCTCTATTGTACTCTCCTCTATTGCACACTCCTCTATTGTACACTCCCATATTGTACACTCCTCTATTGTACACTCCTCTATTGCACACTCCTCTCCTGCACACTCCTCTATTGTACATTCCTCTATTGTACACTCCTCTATTGTACATTCCTCTGTTGCACACTCCTCTATTGTACACTCCCCTATTTTACACTCCGATATTGTACACTCCTTTATTTTACACTCCTCTATTGCACACTCCTCTATTGTACACTCCTCTATTGTACACTCCCCTAATGTACACTGCTCTATTGTACACTCCTCTATTGTACACTCCTCTATTGCACACTCCTCTATTGTAAACTCCTCTATTTTACACTCCTCTATTGTACACTCCTCTATTGTACACTCCTCTATTGTACACTCCTCTATTATACACTCCTCTCCTGCACACTCCTCTATTGTACACTCCTCTGTTGTACATTTCTCTATTGTACACTCCTTTATTGTACACTCCTCTGTTGTACACACCTCTCCTGCACACTCCTATATTGTACACTCCATTATTGTACACTCCTCTATTGTACACTCCTCTATTGTACACTCCTCTATTGCACACTCCTCTATTGTACACTCCTCTATTATACACTCATCTCCTGCACACTCCTCTATTGTACACTCCTCTATTGTACACTCCTCTATTGTACACTCCTCTATTGTACACTCCTGTCCTGTACACTCCTCTATTGTACACTCCTCTATTGTACACTCCTCTATTGTACACTCCTCTATTGTATACTCCTCTCCTGCACACTCCTGTATTGTCACAGCTACCCACCTGGGTAGCTGTGGCCATACCGAACTGGCCCACGGGCCTGGACATCTATAGCCTGTCCGTCCATGGGAGTGGATCCCTCCTTCACTGTAGTTCTCCCCGAGGTTTCTTCTTTTTCCCAGGACCCTGGGTTTTTTGGAGTTTTTCCTTGCTGAGAAGGAGGGTCTAAGGACAGGGGATGACTGGACAATGTTTCATTTGCTGCTTTACATGAATGTTGTTTTTTCCTGTTTTGATATGTCTGTGTGTATGTTTGGCTCATCCATATCTTGGAACGCCCTTAGAGGCAACTGTTGTTGCGATTTTAGGTGCTACAAAATAAATTGAATTGAAAATTGAAGATGTACACTCCTCTATTGTACACTCCTCTATGGTACACTCCTCTATTGTACACTCCTCTCCTGCACAGTCCTCTATTGTACACTCCTCTATTGTACACTCCTCTATTGCACACTCCTCTATTATAGACTCCTCTATTGTACACTCCCCTATTTTACACTCCTCTATTGTACACTCCTCTATTTTACACTCCTCTATTGCACACTCCTCTATTGTACACTCCTCTATTGTACACTCCCCTAATGTACACTGCTCTATTGTACACTCCTCTATTGTACACTCCTCTATTGCACACACCTCTCCTACACACTCCTATATTGTACACTCCTCTATTGTACACTCCTCTATTGTACACTCCTCTATTATACACTCCTCTCCTGCACACTCCTCTATTGTACACTCCTCTATTGTACACACCTCTCCTGCACACTCCTATATTGTACACTCCATTATTGTACACTCCTCTATTGTACACTCCTCTATTGTACACTCCTCTATTGTACACTCCTCTATTGCACACTCCTCTATTGTACACTCCTCTATTATACACTCATCTCCTGCACACTCCTCTATTGTACACTCCTCTATTGTACACTCCTCTATTGTACACTCCTCTATTGTACACTCCTCTTCTGCACACTCCTATATTGTACACTCCTCTATTGTACACTCCTCTATTGTACACTCCTCTATTGTACACTCCTCTATTGTACACTCCTCTATTGTACACTCCTGTCCTGCACACTCCTATATTGTACACTCCTCTATTGTACACTCCTCTCTTGTACACTCCTCTATTGTACACTCCTGTCCTGTACACTCCTATATTGTACACTCCTCTATTGCACACTCCTCTATTGTACCCTGCTCTATTGTACACTCCCCTATTGTACACTCCTCTCCTGTACACTCCTCTCCTGTACACTCCTCTATTGTACACTCCTCTATTGCACACTCCTCTATTATACACTCCTCTATTGCACATTCCTCTATTGTACACTCCCCTATTGTACACACCGCTATTGTACACTCCCCTATTGTACATTCCTCTATTGTACACTCCTCTATTGTACACTACTCTCCTGCACACTCCTATATTGTACACTCCTCTCCTGCACACTCCTCTATTGTACACTCCTCTATTGTACACTCCTCTATTGTACACTCCTCTATTGCACACTCCTTTATTGTACACTCCTCTATTGTACACTCCTCTATTGTACACTCCTCTCCTGCACACTCCTATATTGTACACTCCTCTATTGTACACTCCTCTATTGTACACTCCTCTATTGTACACTCCTCTATTGTACACTCCTCTATTATACACTCCTCTCCTGCACACTCCTCTATTGTACACTCCTCTGTTGTACATTTCTCTATTGTACACTCCTCTATTGCACACTCCTCTATTGTACACACCTCTCCTGCACACTCCTATATTGTACACTCCATTATTGTACACTCCTCTGTTGTACACTCCTCTATTGTACACTCCTCTATTGTACACTCCTCTATTGCACACTCCTCTATTGTACACTCCTCTATTATACACTCATCTCCTGCACACTCCTCTATTGTACACTCCTCTATTGTACACTCCTCTCCTGCACACTCCTATATTGTACACTCCTCTATTGTACACTCCTCTATTGTACACTCCTCTATTGTACACTCCTGTCCTGCACACTCCTATATTGTACACTCCTCTATTCTACACTCCTCTCTTGTACACTCCTCTATTGTACACTCCTCTATTGTATACTCCTCTCCGGCACACTCCTGTATTGTACACTCCTCTATTGTACACTCCTCTATTGTACACTCCTCTATTGTACACTCCTGTCCTGCACACTCCTATATTGTACACTCCTCTATTCTACACTCCTCTCTTGTACACTCCTCTATTGTACACTCCTCTATTGTACACTCCTCTTCTGCACACTCCTATATTGTACACTCCTCTATTGTACACTCCTCTATTGTACACTCCTCTATTGTACACTCCTCTATTGTACACTCCTCTATTGTACACTCCTGTCCTGCACACTCCTATATTGTACACTCCTCTATTGTACACTCCTCTCTTGTACACTCCTCTATTGTACACTCCTGTCCTGTACACTCCTATATTGTACACTCCTCTATTGCACACTCCTCTATTGTACCCTGCTCTATTGTACACTCCCCTATTGTACACTCCTCTCCTGTACACTCCTCTCCTGTACACTCCTCTATTGTACACTCCTCTATTGCACACTCCTCTATTATACACTCCTCTATTGCACATTCCTCTATTGTACACTCCACTATTGTACACACCGCTATTGTACACTCCCCTATTGTACATTCCTCTATTGTACACTCCTCTATTGTACACTACTCTCCTGCACACTCCTATATTGTACACTCCTCTCCTGCACACTCCTCTATTGTACACTCCTCTATTGTACACTCCTCTATTGTACACTCCTCTATTGCACACTCCTTTATTGTACACTCCTCTATTGTACACTCCTCTATTGTACACTCCTCTCCTGCACACTCCTATATTGTACACTCCTCTATTGTACACTCCTCTATTGTACACTCCTCTATTGTACACTCCTCTATTGTACACTCCTCTATTATACACTCCTCTCCTGCACACTCCTCTATTGTACACTCCTCTGTTGTACATTTCTCTATTGTACACTCCTCTATTGCACACTCCTCTATTGTACACACCTCTCCTGCACACTCCTATATTGTACACTCCATTATTGTACACTCCTCTGTTGTACACTCCTCTATTGTACACTCCTCTATTGTACACTCCTCTATTGCACACTCCTCTATTGTACACTCCTCTATTATACACTCATCTCCTGCACACTCCTCTATTGTACACTCCTCTATTGTACACTCCTCTCCTGCACACTCCTATATTGTACACTCCTCTATTGTACACTCCTCTATTGTACACTCCTCTATTGTACACTCCTGTCCTGCACACTCCTATATTGTACACTCCTCTATTCTACACTCCTCTCTTGTACACTCCTCTATTGTACACTCCTCTATTGTATACTCCTCTCCGGCACACTCCTGTATTGTCACAGCTACCCACCTGGGTAGCTGTGGCCATACCGAACTGGCCCACCGGCCTGGACATCTATAGCATGTCCGTCCATGGGAGTGGATCCCTCCTTCACTGTAGTTCTCCCCGAGGTTTCTTCTTTTTCCCAGGACCCTGGGTTTTTTGGAGTTTTTCCTTGCTGAGAAGGAGGGTCTAAGGACAAGGGATGACTGGACAATGTTTCATTTGCTGCTTTAGATGAATGTTGTTTTTTCCTGTTTTGATATGTCTGTGTGTATGTTTGGCTCATCCATATCTTGGAACGCCCTTAGAGGCAACTGTTGTTGCGATTTTGGGTGCTACAAAAAAAATTGAATTGAAAATTGAATATGTACACTCCTCTATTGTACACTCCTCTATGGTACACTCCTCTATTGTACACTCCTCTACTGTACACTCCTCTCCTGCACACTCCTCTATTGTACACTCCTCTATTGTACACTCCTCTATTGTACACTCCTCTATTGTACACTCCTCTCCTGCACACTCCTCTATTGTACACTCTATTGTACACTCCTCTCCTGCACACTCCTCTATTGTACACTCCTCTATTGTACACTCCTCTATTGTACACTCCTCTATTGTACACTCCTCTATTGTACACTCCTCTCCTGCACACTCCTCTATTGTACACTCCTCTATTGTACACTCCTCTATTGTACACTCCTCTATTGCACACTCCTCTATTATAGACTCCTCTATTGTACACTCCCCTATTTTACACTCCTCTATTGTACACTCCTCTATTTTACACTCCTCTATTGCACACTCCTCTATTGTACACTCCTCTATTGTACACTCCCCTAATGTACACTGCTCTATTGTACACTAATCTATTGTACACTCCTCTATTGCACACTCCTCTATTGTACACTCCTCTATTTTAGACTCCTCTATTGTACACTCCTCTATTGTACACTCCTCTATTGTACACTCCTCTATTATACACTCCTCTCCTGCACACTCCTCTATTGTACACTCCTCTGTTGTACATTTCTCTATTGTACACTCCTCTATTGTACACTCCTCTATTGTACACACCTCTCCTGCACACTCCTATATTGTACACTCCATTATTGTACACTCCTCTATTGTACACTCCTCTATTGTACACTCCTCTATTGTACACTCCTCTATTGCACACTCCTCTATTGTACACTCCTCTATTATACACTCATCTCCTGCACACTCCTCTATTGTACACTCCTCTATTGTACACTCCTCTATTGTACACTCCTCTATTGTACACTCCTCTCCTGCACACTCCTATATTGTACACTCCTCCATTGTACACTCCTCTATTGTACACTCCTCTATTGTACACTCCTCTATTGTACACTCCTGTCCTGCACACTCCTATATTGTACACTCCTCTATTGTACACTCCTCTCTTGTACACTCCTCTATTGTACACTCCTGTCCTGTACACTCCTATATTGTACACTCCTCTATTGTACACTCCTCTATTGTATACTCCTCTCCTGCACACTCCTGTATTGTCACAGCTACCCTCCTGGGTAGCCGTGGCCATACCGAACTGGCCCACGGGCCTGGACATCTATAGCCTGTCCGTCCATGGGAGTGGATCCCTCCTTCACTGTAGTTCTCCCCGAGGTTTCTTCTTTTTCCCAGGACCCTGGGTTTTTTGGAGTTTTTCCTTGCTGAGAAGGAGGGTCTAAGGACAGGGGATGACTGGACAATGTTTGATTTGCTGCTTTACATGAATGTTGTTTTTTCCTGTTTTGATATGTCTGTGTGTATGTTTGGCTCATCCATATCTTGGAACGCCCTTAGAGGCAACTGTTGTTGCAATTTTGGGTGCTACAAAATAAATTGAATTGAAAATTTAATATGTACACTCCTCTATTGTACACTCCTCTATGGTACACTCCTCTATTGTACACTCCTCTATTGTACACTCCTCTATTGCACACTCCTCTATTGTACACTCCTCTATTTTACACTCCTCTATTGTACACTCCTCTCCTGCACACTCCTCTATTGTACACTCCTCTATTGTACACTCCTCTATTGTACACTCCTCTATTGCACACTCCTTTATTGTAGACTCCTCTATTGTACACTCCTCTATTGTACACTCCTCTCCTGCACACTCCTATATTGTACACTCCTCTATTGTACACTCCTCTATTGTACACTCCTCTATTGTACACTCCTCTATTGTACACTCCTCTATTATACACTCCTCTCCTGCACACTCCTCTATTGTACACTCCTCTGTTGTACATTTCTCTATTGTCCCATCCATCCATCCATCTTCTTCCGCTTATCCGGGGCCGGGTCGCGGGGGCAGCAGTCTAAGCAGGGGCTCCCAAGCTTCCTTCTCCCCAGCCACTTCCTCCAGCTCCTCCGGACGGACCCCGAGGCGTTCCCAGGCCAGCCGAGAGACATAGTCCCTCCAGCGTGTCCTGGGTCTTCCCCGGGGCCTCCTACCGGTGGGACATGCCCGGAACACCTCCCGAGGGAGGCGTCCAGGAGGCATCCGGACCAGATGCCCGAACCACCTCAGCTGGCTCCTCTCGACGTGGAGGAGCAGCGACTCTACTCCGAGCTCCTCCCGTGTGACCGAGCTCCTCACCCTATCTCTAAGGGAGCGCCCGGCCACTCTGCGGAGGAAACTCATTTCGGCCGCTTGTATCCGCGATCTCGTTCTTTCGGTCATTACCCAGAGCTCATGACCATAGGTGAGGGGAGGAACGTAGATTGACCGGTAAATCGAGAGCTTCGCCTTTCGGCTCAGCTCCCTCTTCACCACCACGGTCCGATACAGCGACTGCATCACTGCCGACGCCGCACCGATCCGCCTGTCAATCTCGCGCTCCATCCTCCACTCAATCGTGAACAAGACCCCGAGATACTTGAACTCCTCCACTTGAGGCAGAGACTCCCACCCACCCGGAGAGGGCAAACCACCTTTTCCGGTCGAGAACCATGGCCTCGGATTTGGAACAGCTGATTCTCATCCCAGCCGCTTCACACTGCTGCAAACCGCCCCAGTGCACGCTGCAGGTCCTGGTTCAATGGAGCCAACAGGACAACATCATCCGCAAAAAGCAGCGATGAAATCCTGTGGTCCCCGAACTGGACCCCTCCGGCCCCTGGCTGCGCCTAGAAATTCTGTCCATAAATACAATGAACAGAACCGGTGACAAAGGGCAGCCCTGGCGGAGTCCAACATGCACCGGAACAAGTCTGACTTACTGCCGGCAATGCGAACACAGCTCCTGCTCCGTCATACAGGGACCGACAGCCCTTAGCAAAGGGCCCCGGACCCCATACTTCCCGAGCACCCCCACAGGGCACCACGAGGGACACGGTCGAATGCCTTCTCCAAGTCCACAAAACACATGTGGACTGGTTGGGCAACTCCCATGAACCCTCGAGCACCCGATGGAGGGTGTAGAGCTGGTCCAGTGTTCCACGACCAGGCCGAAACCACACTGCTCCTCTTGATCCGAGGTTCGACTATCGGCCGAACTCTCCTCTCCAGTACCCTGGCATAGACTTTACTGGGAGGCTGAGGAGTGTGATTCCCTGTAGTTGGAACACACCCTCCGGTCCCCTTTTATACAGAGGGACCACCACCCCGGTCTGCCAGTCCAGAGGTACTGTTCCCGACCGCCACGCCGATGTTGTAGAGACGTGTCAACCAAGACAGCCCCACAACACCCAGAGACTTAAGGTACTCAGGACGGATCTCATCCACCCCGGAGCCTTGCCACCGAGGAGCTTTCTGACCACCTCAGTGACTTCGGCCAGGGTGATGGATGAGTCCGCCTGGGTCCCCAGCCTCGGCCTCCTCTTCGAGGACGTGACGGTGGGATTGAGGAGATCCCCAAAGTATTCCTTCCACCGCCCGACAACATCCTCAGTCGAGGTCAGCAGCTCTCCCCGCACTGTAAACAGTATTGGTGAAGGGCCGCTTCCCTCCTGAGGCGCCGGACGGTTTGCCAGAATTTCTTGGGGCCGTCCGATAGTCCTCCTCCATGGCCTCCCGAACTCCTCCCAGACCCGAAGTTTTGCTCTCTGCAACCGCCCGGGCTGCAGCACGCTTGGCCCGGACGGTACCGTCAGCTGCCTCAGGAGTCCACCGGGCCAGTAAGGCCCGGTAGGACTCCTTCTTCAGCTTGACGGCATCCCTTACTTCCGGTGTCCACCACCGGTTCGGGATTGCCGCGCGACAGGCACCGCAGGCCTTACGGCCACAGCTACGAACGGTCAGATCGACAATGGAGGCCGAGAACGAAGCCCACTGGCTCCATGTCCCCAGCCTCCTCGGGATCTGGGAGAAGCTCTCCCGGAGGTGTGAGTTGAAGGCCACACAGACAGAAGGTTCCGCCAGACGTTCCCAGCAGACCCTCACGATACGCTTGGGCCTGCCAGGTCTTTCCGCTTCCTCCTCCGCCAGCGGACCCAACTTCACCACCAGGTGGTGATCAGTTGACAGCTCTGCCCCTCTCTTCACCCGAGTGTCCAAGACACACGGCCGGAGGTCAGATGACACGACAACAAAGTCGATCATCGACCTCCGGCCTAGGGAGTCCTGGTGCCACGTGCACCGATGGACCCCTTGTGCTTGAACATGGTGTTCGGCATGGACAAACTGTGACTAGCACAGAAGTCCAATAACAGAACACCGCTGGTTCAGATCAGGGAGGCCGTTCCTCCCAATCACCCCTCTCCAAGTGTCACTGTCGTTGCCCACATGGGGCGTTGAAGTCCCCAGTAGAACAACGGAGTCCCGGTCGGTGCACTATCCAGTACCCTCCCAGAGACTCCAAGAAGGCCGGGTACTCTGCACTGCAGTTCGGCCCATAGGCCGACACCACAGTGAGAGACCTGTCCTCGACCAAGGCGCAGGGACGCCGACCCTCTCGCTCACCGGGTAAACTCCAACACGCAGCGGCTGAGCTGTGGGCTATAAGCAGGCCCACACCAGCTCGCTCGCCGCCTCCGCGCCAACGCCAGAGAAATGGAGAGTCCAACCTCTCAAGGAGTTGGGTTCCAGAGCCCAAGCTGTGCGTGGAGGTGAGGCCGACTATATCTAGCCGGTAACGCCGACCTCCCGCACAAGCTCAGGCTCCTTCCCCCCAGCGAGGTGACATTCCATGTCCCCAGAGCTAGTCTCCATGTCCGAGATCTGGTCGCCGAGGCCCTGCCTTCGACCGCCACCCAGATCTCTCCGCACCCAACCCCTATGGCTCCTCTCGGGTGGTGGGCCCACCAGAGGGCGGCCCCACGCCGCTCCTTCGGGCTGGGCCCGGCCGGGCCTCGTGGGGAAAGGCCCGGCCACCAGGCGCTCGCCGGCGTGCACCCACCCCAGGCCTGGCTCCAGGGTGGGGCCCCGGTGTCGCCATTCCGGGCGACGTAACTGGCCTCTGTATGTTTATCATCATTCGGGGCTTCTGAACCGCTCTTCGTCTGACCCGTCCCCCCGGACCTGTTTGCCTTGGGTGACCCTACCAGGGGCATAAAGCCCCCGACAACATAGCTCCTGGGATCATTCGGGTACTCAAACCCCTCCACCACGTTAAGGTGGCGGTGCGGTTGTACACTCCTCTATTGCACACTCCTCTATTGTACACACCTCTCCTGCACACTCCTATATTGTACACTCCATTATTGTACACTCCTCTGTTGTACACTCCTCTATTGTACACTCCTCTATTGTACACTCCTCTATTGCACACTCCTCTATTGTACACTCCTCTATTATACACTCATCTCCTGCACACTCCTCTATGGTACACTCCTCTATTGTACACTCCTCTATTGTACACTCCTCTATTGTACACTCCTCTATTGCACACTCCTCTATTGTACACTCCTCTATTTTACACTCCTCTATTGTACACTCCTCTCCTGCACACTCCTCTATTGTACACTCCTCTATTGTACACTCCTCTATTGTACACTCCTCTATTGCACACTCCTTTATTGTACACTCCTCTATTGTACACTCCTCTATTGTACACTCCTCTCCTGCACACTCCTATATTGTACACTCCTCTATTGTACACTCCTCTATTGTACACTCCTCTATTGTACACTCCTCTATTGTACACTCCTCTATTATACACTCCTCTCCTGCACACTCCTCTATTGTACACTCCTCTGTTGTACATTTCTCTATTGTACACTCCTCTATTGCACACTCCTCTATTGTACACACCTCTCCTGCACACTCCTATATTGTACACTCCATTATTGTACACTCCTCTGTTGTACACTCCTCTATTGTACACTCCTCTATTGTACACTTCTCTATTGCACACTCCTCTATTGTACACTCCTCTATTATACACTCATCTCCTGCACACTCCTCTATTGTACACTCCTCTATTGTACACTCCTCTATTGTACACTCCTCTCCTGCACACTCCTATATTGTACACTCCTCTATTGTACACTCCTCTATTGTACACTCCTCTATTGTACACTCCTGTCCTGCACACTCCTATATTGTACACTCCTCTATTCTACACTCCTCTCTTGTACACTCCTCTATTGTACACTCCTATATTGTACACTCCTGTCCTGTACACTCCTCTATTGTACACTCCTCTATTGTATACTCCTCTCCTGCACACTCCTGTATTGTCACAGCTACCCACCTGGGTAGCTGTGGCCATACTAACTGGCCCACCGGCCTGGACATCTATAGCATGTCCGTCCATGGGAGTGGATCCCTCCTTCACTGTAGTTCTCCCCGAGGTTTCTTCTTTTTCCCAGGACCCTGGGTTTTTTGGAGTTTTTCCTTGCTGAGAAGGAGGGTCTAAGGACAAGGGATGACTGGACAATGTTTCATTTGCTGCTTTAGATGAATGTTGTTTTTTCCTGTTTTGATATGTCTGTGTGTATGTTTGGCTCATCCATATCTTGGAACGCCCTTAGAGGCAACTGTTGTTGCGATTTTGGGTGCTACAAAATAAATTGAATTGAAAATTGAATATGTACACTCCTCTATTGTACACTCCTCTATGGTACACTCCTCTATTGTACACTCCTCTACTGTACACTCCTCTCCTGCACACTCCTCTATTGTACACTCCTCTATTGTACACTCCTCTATTGTACACTCCTCTATTGTACACTCCTCTCCTGCACACTCCTCTATTGTACACTCTATTGTACACTCCTCTCCTGCACACTCCTCTATAGAAAACAACTCTAAAGTACACTACTCTATTGTACACTCCTCTATTTTACACTCCTCTATTGTACACTCCTCTATTGTACACTCCTCTCCTGCACACTCCTCTATTGTACACTCCTCTATTGTACACTCCTCTATTGTACACTCCTCTATTGCACACTCCTCTATTATAGACTCCTCTATTGTACACTCCCCTATTTTACACTCCTCTATTGTACACTCCTCTATTTTACACTCCTCTATTGCACACTCCTCTATTGTACACTCCTCTATTGTACACTCCCCTAATGTACACTGCTCTATTGTACACTAATCTATTGTACACTCCTCTATTGCACACTCCTCTATTGTACACTCCTCTATTTTAGACTCCTCTATTGTACACTCCTCTATTGTACACTCCTCTATTGTACACTCCTCTATTGTACACTCCTCTATTATACACTCCTCTCCTGCACACTCCTCTATTGTACACTCCTCTGTTGTACATTTCTCTATTGTACACTCCTCTATTGTACACTCCTCTATTGTACACACCTCTCCTGCACACTCCTATATTGTACACTCCATTATTGTACACTCCTCTATTGTACACTCCTCTATTGTACACTCCTCTATTGTACACTCCTCTATTGCACACTCCTCTATTGTACACTCCTCTATTATACACTCATCTCCTGCACACTCCTCTATTGTACACTCCTCTATTGTACACTCCTCTATTGTACACTCCTCTATTGTACACTCCTCTCCTGCACACTCCTATATTGTACACTCCTCCATTGTACACTCCTCTATTGTACACTCCTCTATTGTACACTCCTCTATTGTACACTCCTGTCCTGCACACTCCTATATTGTACACTCGTCCATTGTACACTCCTCTATTGTACACTCCTCTATTGTACACTCCTCTATTGTATACTCCTCTCCTGCACACTCCTGTATTGTCACAGCTACCCTCCTGGGTAGCTGTGGCCATACCGAACTGGCCCATGGGCCTGGACATCTATAGCCTGTCCGTCCATGGGAGTGGATCCCTCCTTCACTGTAGTTCTCCCCGAGGTTTCTTCTTTTTCCCAGGACCCTGGGTTTTTTGGAGTTTTTCCTTGCTGAGAAGGAGGGTCTAAGGACAAGGGATGACTGGACAATGTTTCATTTGCTGCTTTAGATGAATGTTGTTTTTTCCTGTTTTGATATATCTGTGTGTATGTTTGGCTCATCCATATCTTGGAACGCCCTTAGAGGCAACTGTTGTTGCAATTTTGGGTGCTACAAAATAAATTGAATTGAAAATTGAATATGTACACTCCTCTATTGTACACTCCTCTATGGTACACTCCTCTATTGTACACTCCTCTATTGTACACTCCTCTATTGCACACTCCTCTATTGTACACTCCTCTATTTTACACTCCTCTATTGTACACTCCTCTCCTGCACACTCCTCTATTGTACACTCCTCTATTGTACACTCCTCTATTGTACACTCCTCTATTGCACACTCCTTTATTGTAGACTCCTCTATTGTACACTCCTCTATTGTACACTCCTCTCCTGCACACTCCTATATTGTACACTCCTCTATTGTACACTCCTTTATTGTACACTCCTCTATTGTACACTCCTCTATTGTACACTCCTCTATTATACACTCCTCTCCTGCACACTCCTCTATTGTACACTCCTCTCTTGAACACTCCTCTATTGTACACTCCTCTATTGCACACTCCTCTATTGTACACACCTCTCCTGCACACTCCTATATTGTACACTCCATTATTGTACACTCCTCTGTTGTACACTCCTCTATTGTACACTCCTCTATTGTACACTCCTCTATTGCACACTCCTCTATTGTACACTCCTCTATTATACACTCATCTCCTGCACACTCCTCTATTGTACACTCCTCTATTGTACACTCCTCTATTGTACACTCCTCTCCTGCACACTCCTATATTGTACACTCCTCTATTGTACACTCCTCTATTGTACACTCCTCTATTGTACACTCCTGTCCTGCACACTCCTATATTGTACACTCCTCTATTGTACACTCCTCTCTTGTACACTCCTCTATTGTACACTCCTATATTGTACACTCCTGTCCTGTACACTCCTCTATTGTACACTCCTCTATTGTACACTCCTCTATTGTATACTCCTCTCCTGCACACTCCTGTATTGTCACAGCTACCCACCTGGGTAGCTGTGGCCATACCGAACTGGCCCACGGGCCTGGACATCTATAGCATGTCCGTCCATGGGAGTAGATCCCTCCTTCACTGTAGTTCTCCCCGAGGTTTCTTCTTTTTCCCAGGACCCTGGGTTTTTTGGAGTTTTTCCTTGCTGAGAAGGAGGGTCTAAGGACAAGGGATGACTGGACAATGTTTCATTTGCTGCTTTAGATGAATGTTGTTTTTTCCTGTTTTGATATGTCTGTGTGTATGTTTGGCTCATCCATATCTTGGAACGCCCTTAGAGGCAACTGTTGTTGCGATTTTGGGTGCTACAAAATAAATTGACTTGAATATTGAATATGTACACTCCTCTATTGTACACTCCTCTATGGTACACTCCTCTATTGTACACTCCTCTACTGTACACTCCTCTCCTGCACACTCCTCTATTGTACACTCCTCTATTGTACACTCCTCTATTGTACACTCCTCTATTGTACACTCCTCTCCTGCACACTCCTCTATTGTACACTCTATTGTACACTCCTCTCCTGCACACTCTTCTATTGTACACTCCTCTATTGTACACTCCTCTATTGTACACTCCTCTATTGTACACTCCTCTATGGTACACTCCTCTATTGTACACTCCTCTATTGTACACTCCTCTCCTGCACACTCCTCTATTGTACACTCCTCTATTGCACACTCCTCTATTGTACACTCCTCTATTGTACACTCCTCTATTGCACACTCCTCTATTGCACACTCCTCTATTATAGACTCCTCTATTGTACACTCCCCTATTTTACACTCCTCTATTGTACACTCCTCTATTTTACACTCCTCTATTGCACACTCCTCTATTGTACACTCCTCTATTGTACACTCCTCTATTGTACACTCCTCTATTGCACACTCCTCTATTGTACACTCCTCTCCTGCACACTCCTCTATTGTACACTCCTCTCCTGCACACTCCTCTATTGTACACTCCTCTATTGTACACTCCTCTATTGTACACTTCTCTATTGCACACTCCTCTATTGTACACTCCTCTATTGTACACTCCTCTATTGTACACTCCTCTATTGTACACTCCTCTATTGCACACTCCTTTATTGTACACTCCTCTATTGTACACTCCTCTATTGTACACTCCTCTATTTTACACTCCTCTATTGCACACTCCTCTATTGTACACTCCTCTATTGTACACTCCTCTATTGTACACTCCTCTATTGCACACTCCTCTATTGTACACTCCTCTCCTGCACACTCCTCTATTGTACACTCCTCTCCTGCACACTCCTCTATTGTACACTCCTCTATTGTACACTCCTCTATTGTACACTTCTCTATTGCACACTCCTCTATTGTACAGTCCTCTATTGTACACTCCTCTATTGTACACTCCTCTCCTGCGCACTCCTCTATTGTACACTCCTCTCATTGTACACTCCTCTCCCCAAGACTCCTGTATTGTATGTACACTTTTCTATTGTACACTCCTCTATTGTACACTCCTCTCTTGTACACTCCTCTATTGTACACGCCTCTCCTGCACACTCCTCTATTGTACACTCCACTATTGTACACTCCTCTCCCGCGCACTCCTCTATTGTACACTCCTCTATTGTACACTCCTCTCCTGCACACTCCTCTATTGTACACTCCTCTATTGTACACTCCTCTATTGTACACTTCTCTATTGCACACTCCTCTATTGTACACTCCCTCTATTGTACACTCCTCTATTGTACACTCCTCTATTGCACACTCCTTTATTGTACACTCCTCATTGTACACTCCTCTATTGTACACTCCTCTATTTTACACTCCTCTATTGCACACTCCTCTATTGTACACTCCTCTATTGTACACTCCTCTATTGTACACTCCTCTATTGCACACTCCTCTATTGTACACTCCTCTCCTGCACACTCCTCTATTGTACACTCCTCTCCTGCACACTCCTCTATTGTACACTCCTCTATTGTACACTCCTCTATTGTACACGTCTCGATTGCACACGCCTCTATTGTACGCTCCGCTATTGTACACTTCTATTGTACACTCCTCTCCTGCACACTCCTCTCATTGTACACTCCTCTATTGTACACTCCTCTCCCCAAGACTCCTGTATTGTATGTACACTTTTCTATTTCACTCTCCTTTATTGTACACTCCTCTATTTTACACTCCTCTATTGTACACTCCTCTCCTGCACACTCCTCTATTGTACACTCCACTATTGTACACTCCTCTCCTGCTCACTCATGTATTGTATGTACACTTTCTATTGTACACTCCTCTATTGTACAATCCTCTATTGTACACTTCCTCTATTGCACACTCCTCTATTGCACACTCCTCATTATAGACTCCTCTATTGTACACTCCTCATTTTACACTCCTCTATTCGACACTCCTCTATTTTTCACTCCTCTCTTGCACACTCCTATTTTGTACACACCTCTCCTGCACACTCCTCTATTGTACACTCCATTATTGTACACTCCTCTCCTGCACACTCCTATATTGTACACTCCATTATTGTACACTCCTCTATTGTACACTCCTTTATTGTACACACCTCTCCTGCACACTCCTATATTGTACACTCCATTATTGTACACTCCCTCTATTGTACACTCTCTATTGAACACTCCTCTATTGTACACTCCTCTATTGAACACTCCTCTATTGTACACTCCTCTATTATACACTCATCTCCTGCACACTCCTCTATTGTAAACTCCTCTATTGTACACTCTCTATTGTACACCTCTATTGTACACTCCTCTCCTGCACACTCCTATATTGTACACTCCTCTATTGTACACTCCTCTATTGTACACTCTTCTATTGTACACTCCTGTCCTGCACACTCCTATATTGTACACTCCTCTATTGTACACTCCTCTCTTGTACACTCCTCTATTGTACACTCCTGTCCTGTACACTCCTATATTGTACACTCTTCTATTGTACACTCCTCTATTGTACACTCCTCTATTGTATACTCCTCTCCTGCACACTCCTGTATTGTCACAGCTACCCTCCTGGGTAGCTGTGGCCATACCGAACTGGCCCACGGGCCTGGACATCTATAGCCTGTCCGTCCATGGGAGTGGATCCCTCCTTCACTGTAGTTCTCCCCGAGGTTTCTTCTTTTTCCCAGGACCCTGGGTTTTTTGGAGTTTTTCCTTGCTGAGAAGGAGGGTCTAAGGACAGGGGATGACTGGACAATGTTTCATTTGCTGCTTTATATGAATGTTGTTTTTTCCTGTTTTGATATGTCTGTGTGTATGTTTGGCTCATCCATATCTTGGAACGCCCTTAGAGGCAACTGTTGTTGCAATTTTGGGTGCTACAAAATAAATTGAATTGAAAATTGAATATGTACACTCCTCTATTTTACACTCCTCTATGGTACACTCCTCTATTGTATACTCCTCTATTGTACACCTTCTATTGTACACTCCTCTATTGCACACTCCTCTATTATAGACTCCACTATTGTACACTCCCTCATTTTACACTCCTCTTTTGTACACTCCTCTATTGCACACTCCTCTATTTCACATTACTCTTTTGTACACTCATCTATTGTACACTCCTCTATTGCACACTCCTCTATTGCACACTCCTCTATTATAGACTCCTCTATTGTACACTCCCCTATT
The DNA here is from genome assembly GCA_034769755.1 of Odontamblyopus lacepedii. NCBI lineage: Eukaryota > Metazoa > Chordata > Actinopteri > Gobiiformes > Gobiidae > Odontamblyopus > Odontamblyopus lacepedii. Next base: position 40,634,564 of record CM068345.1, on the reverse strand, counting down.
TTACACTCCTCTATTGTACACTCCTCTATTTTACACTCCTCTATTTTACACTCCTCTACTGAACACTCCTCATTGTACACCTCTATTCATTGTACACTCCTCTATTGCACACTCTCTCATTGTACACTCCTCTATTTTACACTTCATTGTACACTCCTCTCCTGCACACTCCTCTATTGTACACTCCTCTATTGTACACTCCTCTATTGTACACTCCTCTATTGCACACTCCTTTATTGTACACTCCTTCTATTGTACACTCCTCTATTGTACACTCCTCTCCTGCACACTCCTATATTGTACACTCCTCTATTGTACACTCCTCTATTGTACACTCCTCTATTGTACACTCCTCTATTGTACACTCCTCTATTATACACTCCTCTCCTGCACACTCCTCTATTGTACACTCCTCTGTTGTACATTTCTATTGTACACTTCTATTGCACACTCTCTATTGTACACACCTCTCCTGCACACTCCTATATTGTACACTCCATTATTGTACACTCCTCTGTTGTACACTCCTCTATTGTACACTCCTCTATTGTACACTCCCTCTATTGCACACTCCTCTATTGTACACTCCTCTATTATACACTCATCTCCTGCACACTCCTATATTGTACACTCATATAAAGTACACTCATCTATTGTACACTCCTATATTGTACACTCCTCAATTGAACACTCCTGTACTGCACACTACTATATAGTACACTCCTCTATTGTACACTCCTCTCTTGTACACTCCTCTATTGTACACTCCTATATTGTACACTCCTGTCCTGTACACTCCTTCTATTGTACACTCCTCTATTGTACACTCCTCTATTGTATACTCCTCTCCTTCACACTCCTGTATTGTCACAGCTACCCACCTGGGTAGCTGTGTCCATACCGAACTGGCACACGGGCCTGTACATCTATAGCATGTCCGTCAATGGGAGTGGATCCCTCCTTCACTGTAGTTCTCCCCGAGGTTTCTTCTTTTTCCCAGGACCCTGGGTTTTTTGGAGTTTTTCCTTGCTGAGAAGGAGGGTCTAAGGACAAGGGATGACTGGACAATGTTTCATTTGCTGCTTTACATGAATGTTGTTTTTTCCTGTTTTGATATGTCTGTGTGTATGTTTGGCTCATCCATATCTTGGAACGCCCTTAGAGGCAACTGTTGTTGCGATTTTGGGTGCTACAAAATAAATTGAATTGAAAATTGAATATGTACACTCCTCTATTGTACACTCCTCTCCTGCACACTCCTCTATTGTACACTCCTCTCCTGCACACTCCTCTATTGTACACTCTAATGTACAAAACTCTACTGAACACTCCTCTAATGTACACGCCTCAATTGTACACTCCTCTATTGTACACTCCTCTATTGTACACTCCTCTATTGTACACTCCTCTATTGTACACTCCTCTATTGTACACTCCCCTCCTGCACACTCCTCTATTGTACACTCCTCTATTGTACACTCCCCTATTGTACACTCCTCTATTGCACACTCCTCTATTATAGACTCCACTATTGTACACTCCTCTATTTTACACTCCTCTATTGTACACTCCTCTATTGCACACTCCTCTATTGCACATTCCTCTATTGTACACTCCTCTATTGTACACTCCTCTATTGCACACTCCTCTATTGCACACTCCTCTATTATAGACTCCTCTATTGTACACTCCTCTATTTTACACTCCTCTATTGTACACTCCTCTATTTTACACTCCTCTATTGCACACTCCTCTATTGTACACTCCTCTATTGTACACTCCTCTATTGTACACTCCTCTATTGCACACTCCTCTATTGTACACTCCTCTCCTGCACACTCCTCTATTGTACACTCCTCTCCTGCACACTCCTCTATTGTACACTCCTCTATTGTACACTCCTCTATTGTACACTCCTCTATTGAACACTCCTCTATTGTACACTCCTCTATTGTACACTCCTCTCCTGCACACTCCTCTCCTGCACACTCCTCTATTGTACACTCCTCTATTGTACACTCCTCTCCTGCACTCCTGTATTGTACACTCTCTATTGTACACTCCTCTCCTGCAAGCACTCCTGTATTGTATGTACACTTTCTATTGTACACTCCTCTATTGCACACTCCTCTATTGCACACTCCTCTATTGCACACTCCTCTATTGCACACTCCTCATTATAGACTCCTCTATTGTACACTCCTCTATTGTACACTCCTCTCCTGCACACTCCTATATTGTACACTCCTCTATTGTACACTCCTCTATTGTACACCTCTATTGTACACTCCTCTATGGTACACTCCTCTATTGTACAATCGCTCTATTGTACACTCCCTCTCCTGCACACTCCTACATTGTACACTCCTCTATTGTACACTCCTCTATTGTACACCTCTCCTGCACACTCCTATATTGTACACTCCTCTATTGTACACTCCTATATTGTACACTCCTCTCCTGCACACTCCTGTATTGTATGTACACTTTTCTATTGTACACTCCTCTATTGTACACTCCTCTATTGTACACTCCTCTCCTGCACACTCCTCTATTGTACACCTCTATTGTACACCTCTATTGTACACTCCTCTTCCTGCCCACTCCTGTATTGTATGTGTACACTTCTTCTATTGTACACTTCATTGTACACTCCTCTATTGTACAGTTTTTCCTCTCCTGCACTCCCTCTATTGTACACTCCTCTATTGCACACTCCTCTCCAGCACTCCTGTATTGTATGTACACTTTTCTATTGTACACTTTCTATTGTACACTCTCTATTGTACACTCTCTACTGTACACTCCTCTCCTGCACACTCCTCTATTGTACACTCCTCTATTGTACACTCTCTATTGTACACTGCTCTCCTGCACACTCCTCTATTGTACACTATATTGTACACTCCTCTATTGTACACTCCTCTATTGTACACTCCTCTCCTGCACACTTTCTATTGTACACTCCTCTATTGTACACTCCTCTATTGTACACTCCTCTATTGTATGTACACTCCTCTATTGTACACCTCTAATGCACACTCCTCTATTGTACACTCCTCTATTGTACACTCCTCTAATGCACACTCCTCTATTGTACAATCCTCTATTGTATGTACACTCCTCTATTGTACACCTCTATTGTACACTCCTCTATTGCACACTTCATTGTACACTCCTCTATTGTATGTACTCCTCTATTGTGCACTCCTCTATTGCACACTCCTCTATTGTACACTCATATCATGAACACTCCTCTATTGTACACTCCTCTATTGTACACTCCTCTATTGTACACTCTCTCTATTGTACACTCTCTATTGTACACTCCTCTCCTGCACACCTCTATTTTACACTCCTCTCCTGTACACTCCTCTATTGTACACTCCTCTATTGTACACTCCTCTATTGTACACTCCTCTATTGTACACTCCTCTATTGTACACTCCTCTATTGTACACTCATTGCACACTCCTTTATTGTACACTTCCTCATTGTACACTCCTTTATTTTACACTCCTCTATTGTACACTCTCTATTGTACACTCCTCTATTGTACACTCCTCTATTGTACACTCCCTCCTGCACACTCCTATATTGTACACTCCTCTCCTGTACACTCCTCTATTGTACACTCCTCTATTGTACACTCTTCTCTTGTACACTCCTCATTGTACACTCCTCTATTGTACACTTCTATTGCACACTCCTCTACTGTACACTCCTCTATTGTACACTCCTCTATTGTATTACTCCTCTCCTGCACACTCATCTATTGTACACTCCTCTATTGCACACTCCTCTATTGTACACTTTCTATTGTAAACTCCTCTATTGTTCCTCCTCTATTGTACACGCCTCCTATTGTACACTCCTCTCCTGCACACTCCTATATTGTACACTCCTCTCCTGTACACTCGTCTATTGTACACTCCTCTATTGTACACTCCTCTCCTGCACACTCCTCTATTGTACACTCCCTCTATTGTACACTCCTCTATTGTACACTCCTCTATTGTACACTCCTCTATTGTACACTCCTCTCCTGCACACCTTTTATTGTACACTCCTCTATTGTACACTCCTCTATTGTACACTCCTCTATTGGTACACTCCCTCTATTGTACACTCCTCTCCTGCACACTCTCTATTGTAGTCTCCTCTATTGTACACTCCCTATTGTACACTCCTTCATTGTACACTCCTCTATTGTACACTCCTCTATTGTACACCTCTATTGTACACTCCTCTATTGTACACTCCTCTCTGCACACTCCTCTATTGTACACTCCTCTCCTGTACACTCCTCTATTGTACACTCCTCTATTGTACACTCTCTCTATTGCACACTCTCATTGTACACTCCTCTCATTGTACACTCCTCTATTGTACACTCCTCTACTGTACACTCCTCTATTGTACACT